>CM056377.1:117844096-117888356 GCA_029718625.1 Synaphobranchus kaupii
AATGGCCAGACTGTAAGCGCGTTGTATTTTGGGTTTGCGTATGATAGAGCCATGGCGTGTGTGTGTGTGTGTGTGTGTGTGTGTGTGTGTGTGTGTGTGTGTGTGTGTAATAAAGATAACGTTGTTTTGATAATGTTCCACTGGCAGTATAGAAGGCAAGGGTCTGCAGTGCTCTCTCAGTGCTCCGTCTAACTGCCTGTTTCCAGGCACAGCGTATCCCTCATGCGCCTGTGTGTGTGTGTGTGTGTGTGTGTGTACCGTGAGTGAGCGAGTGTCAGAGCAAGGGCCGTCTGTCACTGGACTGAAGGGCCGCCAATCCCGCATGCCAAGAGTGGCGATTTCTCTCCTGTCGTGTTCCATTCGGCCGTTCCAGATGGTAGAATGAAAATTGTAGCCTATACCATGCGCTATTCGTTCAGTCCCCAGACCATGTTGTGGCATCAATAAAAGATTGCTGTCATTTTGTTGAGGTACAAAAGTGTTTATAATTTCAACTTTTTGTGTTCAGATGGGCTTTAAGGGCTTTTTAATGTTATTTTCCAATGTAATGTAATATTCTACTGTATAGTAAAACACTGTTTTTTTTTTTATAAAGAACTTCCAAAATCTGGAAAATGAAACAATTTAAGGATTGAAATATAAAATGCTGTTTATCATAATTTAAAAGAATGTTTCCCTTGCAGTAAGTCTAAAATCGTTCCGACGGAGTTGACGTGTTCGTGCGTGATGGCGCTGATGTGCCAATGACAGAGTTGACATCTTGCTGATGGAGTTGACACCAAAGGAGAATTGAGGGGCATCTCATAAGGGCTTTATTTATTCATGTTTCTGTGTGTGTGTGTGTGTGTGTGTGCGTGTGTGTGTGTGTGCGTGTGTGTGTGTGTGTGCCTCGCCCCACAGGGTTCGGCGGACTCCTACACCAGCCGTCCATCAGACTCGGATGTTTCTCTGGAGGAAGACAAGGAGGCGGTTCGCAGAGAGGCAGAGAGGCAGGCCCAGGCACAGCTCCAGAAAGCCAAGGTACCCCTCCCCAATCTCCGCTTCCCTCTTCCCCCCATCTCTGGGTTCCCACTGGGATACCCCCCAAGTGTTCACACCTCTCAGTGACATCTCCGATCACGCTTCTCATCTGACTGTTTATTGATCAGAGAATTTAAATGTACTTGTTTTTGTGAGGTATGAGGAACAGTCAGGAGTCTTAATTGAAAGATTGTACATGTTTTAGTGTCATGTTAGGACACAAAACATAGGAGCAAAGGATGCGTCCCTTAGTGCAAACACATTCATGCATTTTGCAGCTTTTAAAGGGGCAGTTCACCCAAAAATTATATTTTGAAATACATTGAACCTGTTGCCATATTCAAGGTTAAGTCTAGGCCCCAGCAATGTAACTTTAATTAAAGGCACAAATTCAGATGTTGACACATTTTTTAGAACAGGCTTAGAATAGGGTTGCAGAGTTGACTGTAAGGAATAAATCACCCTTATTATTTTAAACAGATGAATAATGAAGAGAAATGTTCTTTTGCATAGAGTTGTGATTTCTCATTCTCCTTCAGTCTTGTTACTTAACAATAGGATTGCTCACTCCAAGTCCCAGCATCCTTAAGCTCAACTGACTTGTTCTCTCTTTTAATGACGGGTCGTTTTTGTAGTCCAGAGGTGTAATACACACTCCTGTGTGTTCCTGACTTTGTGTTCATACTGGATTTCATGAAACATTTCTATTTTATATGCAAACATACAATAGGTAAGCCTAATACATTTTCCCCCTCTGGAAATTCCAACACTTATTTTGTTTTATTTTCACTGTGTTGACTTCAAGCTTGGTGAGTTGTGTTGATGTTGGTGAACTGCTAAGCTTTAAAATATAACACTGCTGAAATGTAGGAGAATTACATAAAAAGCCTAACGATCGGAAATCTGACAGTTGGCCTACTTCCCAGTAAGAATCTTCACTTGTCAGGTCAGGGGAGTTCAGTGAAGTTTGAAAGCTATCTGTAGTGGTTTATTCTAGCAGATAGTGCTTCCGGGCCACTGGTGTCCAAAATACAATGGTAACCCTAATAACTGTGAGTGCCGCTGATCCAGGCAATATCTGCCAGCATTCAGTTCACTGGTGAGACCGATGATGACGGTGCTCAGGTATCTCAGCGTTGTGTTGTGTATCCTGATATCCCCCCACCCTAACACCCTAACACCTCCTCCTGTGGCACATCTGGATTGGGTTGTCATGGGAACGAGAGTCTTGGGGGAGGGGGGGGGCGGGGGTTGGAGCTTGGCCAGATATTATGTAATATTCATGATTTGGTGCTCACCTGCCATAACGGTTTACACACATAGAGCTTAGGATACCTTCACCCCACTGATTCGGTTTCGGCGCAACCAGATGACGACCCCCAGGGGCGCAGTGTGACAGGCAGTGCGACACCCAGTGGAGCTGGGCCTTCCGCAAATGAGACCTGACACAGTGCGACCTGTCTCACATTTCTCACAGTGCATTAACTGTGTAAGTAGAGCACGCTCTGATGAAATAAAATAACACTGTCTTGCCAAGACTTAAAAAAACAATCACTTAAAGCAGTCCCATTTAATACTTGACCAGATTTGTATATTATGTCCTCTACTTTTATGCTAGTTGCTGTTAATTTATATTGTGTGACAATGAATACTGTGAATATCATTTTTTAGTTTCGGCAAACGCACACTTTGTGGGTGTTTGTGGGTTGTACTTTATTTCGGTTGGACAGACAGACACGGACAGATGCAAATTATACAGATTTGGAGTACAGTCACCTACACATTCCAACCCAAGATTGACCTTTAACCTCCTTACAGATAGGGGCCTGTAGTCAGACACTTGGGCGGTGGTGTTGATCACAGCATGGCAGGCAGGAGAGGCTGTTGATGTGTAAATCGAGAGGCTGTGTCAGGGGCATAAGGGGCTTCTTTTGACACTGGGGAACTTGGGCTTGGATTGAAAACAAACTCACAGATAGGGATTTCCTAATGGAAGTGATGACTTGTAGGGGAGCAGATGAATACAGGTATTTAATTAACCATTCATGACTGACCACTAAAATGTAAAAGCTTGCAAAGTAATACACATTTTAATAAGGTGAAAGTACCAATTTTTTTAAATTTAGGTCTCACAAGCTAAAATGTGAATCAATCCCAAAAGTGCTTTGACAAGGATTCCATAGTTCTGTGTTTCTTTTTTCGACACAAAAGGAGGAGGAACAGTAAGTAAGATGTTTCAAAATATATAGAACTGTAAGTGTAATACACTGTGTAATACACTACTGCTGTTGGTTAACTTGTAGTGCTGAAATGCATCTGAACCCAGATTTGCATGGAATCATGCACCTTTGTCGTTAGCGTACCCACCATTCTCCCCCATATTAAACCATATTTAGTTAATTTGTATGATATTGCCTTTTTCTGGTCAGATTTGTGAAAGTTTCCTCTCACTGCTGTTCATGTGGAGGAATTGAAAGTTGTCTACAGGAGTCAGACAATTCTTTTGTGCTGTGAGACTTGACGGGCAGTGAGGAGGAGAGGCAAGCTCGAGAAAGCAAAAGGAATCACTGAGCTAAGAGCTCTTTTACATCCACAATTAATTAGCAAACTAGCGTCTACCATCCAAAGGTGCAGTAGGGAGGATTGGTGGAAGAAGGGTGTATTGAGGATAACCTGGCATAGATTACCTCTACCCTTATACATAATAAATGAGCTGTAAAAATAGCTTCTAAGTAATCTCTCAGGGGGAGATTGATTTGATGAGGCTAAGTGCTATGGTGACTGTAATGGCTTGTGAGCAATAATTTGAAATAACCTTTTTTACGATGTCTGCGATTTGTGTCATATGTTACAACAATATATAATGCAAATGGGCTGCAGAACTGTGTGTGGCTCCTCTTTCGGGGGTCACGTGATTGTAATTTTTTTTTTAAGTGCTCATTGTCGACACGAGCCGTGCAGTAATTGTGCTACAGGTCTCGTTTGTGTGATTGCGCGATTAGCGCGATAAGCTATGATGATGTCGCCCTTTTGGCAGCACTCAAGAGATTGGCCAAGTGGCGCAGCGTGTCTGACACAGGTCTTGGGCGTTGGGGGATCATAACTGTGGTACGCGCTCAGCGGGTTGCCTTCGAGGGATGTGTAGGTTCTGGGTCCGTGTTTTTAAGTCACTACGGACTGAGATGTCCAAGCTCCCCCTGGCCCTGTACACACGTTCATAGGAGCCACATTCTCCCTGTTCAGCTCAGAGAGTCAGGGTTGGCTGTTGGCAACCAGTTTTTTTAACATCAGAGCCAATCAGGGACCAGAATGTTTCAGATTGATCGTTTGAGGTTCCACGCAATCCGAGACGTTACCGGGCCTGCTTACAGTACACAAGCTACTGGTGCTTATCTGTTTTGTAGAAAGGCCCTAGCCCCACTTCAGTGCTTATTTTCATAGAGAAAACAGACAATGACTGAAATGTTTGAGGGATTATTTACACAAAATTTGTGAGTGTGTACTTCCTTCAGATGCTCTGTAAAAAGAGAGCGTATTTACTTCTTTCTTGAACCACAGTGTGTATACTCAGGGTATTCAATTTCTATACTTGGGTTGGTTGAAATACAAAGCTTTTTTATTTATTTGTCTTCCACAAACAGAATTCCACACATGGACATATGTTGAAGGGGAAATATTTCTATTTCATGTGATTTTACCTGTATAATATTTTGAGATTGTTGGCACGTTGCAGCGTTTGTGCTAAGAATGTTGGAGCGCACTCATTTGTTCTTTGTTTAGTGTGAAGTTTGGACAAAGTTCAGACTGAACATTTCCTGTGGGTTTGTTAGGTAAAAAAACACATTCTGGTGTGTTTATCTTGTTCTCCCATTGTCGATACTGTCGAGTCCCCAAGAACCGCTGCTTTTTACAGTTGGGTTTCAGTTGATGTGTGGGAGCCTTTACATTGACTTATAAAGAACCTATTGATCTCCATCGTATATACTTGTGACATCAGTAATTTTCTAAAGGTTGTGTTAATTGTCTCGCTGTGGAAATAAAATAGTAATACTGTGGATTGATGTGATTCAATAGTGGTCTTTTGAAGTCCGGTGGCCAACACTCTTTGCTACCAGAGGGCATTGTTTCCGGTGAAGGTAAAGAGATGGTCAGGGAGCATTAAGCACATTGTCCCAGTCATACTGTGACCACAGACACATGCATATAGTATGCAGCTGGAGGCAAAAGGCTCTGCTTTGCACCCATTCTTTTGATGGTTCATTTTGTAGTGGACAAGACTTCTGTGGCAAAAGCTCTGTCTGTGTTTTTGGGACCAACAGGAAGTGTAACTGCTTGTCCAATCGGCACATGAGAAGAGATATTTTACCAAGATATTCTTAATCTTACAGTGACAACAAACTCAACGAAACATCACGCAAATGTCCTTGCATTGCATTACATCAGTCTTTTACTTGTGTATGTGTTGTTTTAGTCTTATCTAGAGAACCTGACAAAATGGAGAACGTGCTGTGACAGCCTTCAAATGGGATTATAAATCTAACAGAAAATTCTTATCCTTATGCGCTGAAACCTGCGTATGGCACCCTGCAGCATGAGATACGGTGTTACAGAAGGGCACTGTTGTGCTTCTGTGCTCAAGGAAACTGACCCGTGTTGTTGTTTTAAAAAAATAAAAATAAAAAACCATCTCTCAGTCTATTTGGGGCTTACTCACAGACACAGTGTCAGAGCGCCAGCCTGGACCTCTAACCCCACACACCATTAATCAGGAGCTCAACAGCTGCACGGCTACGCGTCAACGCTTTGTAGCCTAGTTACAGCATAAAGCCTGGTACACGCTGTGTGATTTAGGCTCTAACTGGGTCACAAAGGACTTGCACCTAGCCTGTGCGACCTGGCTCTGAGATCTTATTATCCTGTCACTGCTGGCAATCTCAACATCCAGTCAGAAAGAGGATAGGCCCGGGTCAGTGAGTTAGCATTCCTTGACGATGGAAGACCAGGTTGATCCGTTCAGATAGCGTACAGGTTTACTGTGGTGATCAATCATCGGTACCACACTGCAGGCAAACTGCAGCTTGTAACTCTGGCTCCTAATTCCCCTAAGCTATCTTTGCGTCGTGCCTGAATTAATTTACAAACGACAATCAAGTCTTTTTGAAATATTCAAGAATATTCAAGACAATGTTCAAGTCCAGATGTTCAGATATGAGTTTAGGTCATCAGATGAGGTGTTTTACGATCTATGGGATTTATAGTAAACCTTGAAATATAATTTCCACGGTTTGGACCAATGGGCTTTGAAGATGACATAATCAGTATGTGATTAATCGGCTTTCTGTGCAGCCCATGTGTAATGATGAGGCTTCTCTCATCTGTATTATGTCTGCGTAAGCTCTTTATGTAGTGGAGCACAATTCTGGAGGGCTGTGACCCTTGGTCCAGTCAGCTTTCACCACTGTCTTTAAGCTTAAAAGGGAGATTAAACAGGTTAAATTAATTGATGGTAATTACTTGAATCAGAAGTACCTAGGCGATATGAAATTAACCCCCAGGACTGGTTGCCACAACAGGTCATATTGTCATATTCTCCAGTTCTGCTGTCTATTTACATTTTATTCTGCTGTAATAAATGACTAAAATCACAGACACCGTAAAGGGTTATTATTGCCCACGAGGCATTATAATCACCGTAGAACCTAGCCTCACGAGATCAAGCTGACCGCTCAACAGTGGAGCAGTAGGCAGGACTTTGTATGACATGGTACCGTCTGCATTCCTGAGCAAACAACTGTGTGTTTACACAGAACAGGACAGCCTGCTGCAGTATATTTAACCAGCCCATAACCCAGACGTTAAACCGGCCTCCCATTGAAGGATGTAAGGGTACAGGGATGATTTCAGGCTAAGCAGTTATGCAAGCAGTTATGCTCCAAGCACAGTACCTGCTTCCGTGAGAGCCAGGTGGTCGCTTGGCAACTCACGTGGCACACAGATCTGATCTTTGTTGTGTGTATTGTATTTGCTGTAAACCTGAAAATATCGTGTTTGCGGTAATTGAGCTATCAAGCTGACATCCCGATAAACAATGCAAGGGAAGAGGGATAAATTCAAAATACTTAAAATAGCAAAAAGACAACAAAAAAAGAATTGGCCGGAAGTGCACTTTGTGTGACTTGCCAGCCAAGCAACCACCGGCTCCAAGCACGAGAAATGCCTCCTTGACAGCCCGTGTGTTGCCTTCAGCACAGTCTACCTGAACAGCATAGAGGAAAAGCTGAAATGACCCCCCCCCTGCTGTACGTGTGACGTGATGTCATACTGCCCCCCCCCCCCAGCACAGATGGACAAACACCGAGAGGCCGTCCTGCGTAAGGCAAACATCCGCCCAGCAGGACACGCAGGAAATGAAGCCTCTGTTATTACCGCAGATCGTGCCATTTGGCCTCTCCCGTGGTCAGGGAGGTTTGCTTTGCCTTTCGTAACGGCTATACCGTATGTGCACGTCGCCATGAAACGCCGTCCTTCTCTAATCCAGTTGGGCTGAAACCGGCCTGCTGTCTTCATTGTGGCTTTCACAGATATCCTTATGCTGCATTGGACTCTTTGCTCTTGCAGAAGCCGTGACTTGCTCTGCGACGTTTCCATTGTCTTCTCGAACTCCAACGGTTAAGAGAGCGTCTATCGATTCGGTTTTTCTGAGCCATCAGCATGAACTGATCCCTCACACCACAAGATAACGAACAACAGCTGTAGCGATAAAAGTATTGAAAGTGGTGCGCAGAGAGCTTCCTTGTCTCAGGATTTTTAGGGTGGCGCGCGTCAGCTGGTCTCCAGAGGATGGTGCTGCGCTGACAGCACAGGCTGGGGTTGAGGAACATAAAGGGAGCCTGATATTGAGTGTGGCTTGTGAGGCTTGCCCTGGCTTTCATCGGGTCACATAAACAATATCGCACCGGTCTGGGTGATACAGTACATGTGTAATTACCAGAAAAGGCTGACATTAGGAACCCTTCTAATTGATTTCTCTCAGTCGGGAGTGGTGAAAAAGCAGGGATTGTGTTATTAGTTCGGAGGACGGTAGTCCCATCGCAGCTAATAACAGGGCCGTTTTAAAGAACAGTGCCGTTCCAAAGAACAGTGCCGTTTTAAAGAACAGTGCCTTTTAAAGAACTGCCTTTTGAAAGAACAGTGCCGTTTTAAAGAACAGTGCCATTTTAAAGAACAGTGCCGTTTTAAAGAACAGTGCCATTTTAAAGAACAGTGCCATTTTAAAGAACAGTGCCATTTTAAAGAACAGTGCCGTTTTAAAGAACAGTGCCATTTTAAAGAACAGTGCCGTTTTAAAGAACAGTGCCGTTTTCAGGCTGAGGCCGGCTACTGCGCAACTCAGCCTTCGTCTCGGATACATCCTGCCACTTATCCACCTGAGGGGTATAATTATTGTCTCGGTTGAAGCGAATAATCTTCTGTCACAGTCAGTAGTTTGAGTAGATTTGACTGTGTCACTGTGAGACTGGAGCTGGGCTGTCCTGGCCTTGCGAAAAAGTAAATTGAAAGACCACGTTATAGAATAGAATAACTTTTATTTATGGATTTATTTTTAGTTATGAATGGATTGCTACCGTAGACATCCACCAAAAAGGCACCAGTGAAAAATTGGAGGTGACTGTCGGTGCACAATCTTGTCTGCTCTAGGCAGATATGGGAGAGCACTGATCCCCCCCCCCAACACCCCCCAATCTGCACTCCTCAGTGTGTCCAAGGGTAGTCATTAAAGGCAAACTGTCCTCTGCATGCACGCGTGTACCCTGTGACTGAAGACGACAGAAAATCGTTACGTCTCGCTCGTTAAGTGCTCCAGGAACACGCTCCCTCATTCCCAGGCTGTCCCCCAGGATATTCGGCCGGGGTCGCCAGTCCGGCCACTACTGATCCAACCCCATTCATCCGAAGGTACGCACTGGGCACGGACGGACGGACGGACGCGAGGAGATTAGTTTCAGGTGTGCCGCTTCTCTTTTGGGCGGTTTTAAATTGCCGATGACAGTCACGTCACGATGGTGTCCTCAGCATAAACACCGTCCGGAAGAGGGCACACCGGTGTCACTGCCTGCCACAACCAGAGCCTGACACTGGGGAGATTATCGTAATGTCCAACACCATTTAATGTAGTTCTTTAAAGGGTTAGTTCGGAATTTTGGACATAATGTCTCAATTACGACTTACCCATGATGTAGTTGATTGATGGAAACCATTTTCAGATAATTCCATGCTGTCCCTTCTTTTGGACATACACACATTTCTATTGCTAGTGCAACTCGTAGGAAACTAGTAGCATCCACTACCAAACACACTTAAACACTCCACAGTGCACCCAAAACAAATAAAATACGACGACAGTCTATGGGGTTATTTTCAGTGATTATACCATCATTTTTCAAGTCAAACTCGTTGAATCCTTTACTTTGTGCTCACCTAAATTCTCAGTGGATGTACGGCGGCGGAGCTAGCTGTAGATTAGCCAGGGTATCTGCCTGTAGGCTATCTGCTGTACTCCACAGTTGCCGACACAATCCGTTTTGCCGTAAAGTTACATATTTGGTAGACAACAAGGCAGCTAAACACAAACATGCTACAGAATAACACAGCATATACAAGCAAGCACACTGGCTACCAATTTGCAGGAAAAGTTTGCCCACTTCCATGACTTCCCAATCGTGGCAACTAGCTAGCTAGCTAGCTGAATAGATAGATCACGCATGCAATCATTTATTAGTTACCTGCTCGTCAGTTGTTTTCGGTGCATGAAGAAAAACAGGTGATGGCACAGCAGTCTCCTTCAGTAGAGGGTGTCCCGCCCGTCCTTTTTTGATTTTCACATAGTCATCCTCCGTGAAATGGTCACTACAAACTTTTTTAGAGTCTCAATTGGTGACATCCATGCGAGCAGCAAGAAGCCACAGCTGTTTTCTTTGTTGATCTTCCACTGGAAATCGGTGAAAACTTTGTGGTGCCCATTTTTTTTTTGCATGATTTGAACAACCTTGAAATACACACCGAAATACCATCTTACCTGAACGTTAGCTAACAATACTACGAGTCTGATTCTTTCACACGCACGATATTGTTTTTGGCCGGCAGAGCTAATAGGCTACTTTACGTTACCTAGCTACTAAACTAACGCCGTACTTCCACGGAGAATTTAGGTGAGCACAAAGTAAAGGATTCAACAATAGACTTGAAAAATTATGGTATAATCACTGAAAATAACCCCGATAGACTGTCGTCGTATTTTATTTGCTTTGGGTGCACCTTGGAGTGTTTAAGTGCGTTTGGTAGTGGATGTTAATACTTTCCTACGAGTTGCGCTATAGCATTAGCAATGTGTATATGTTCAAAAGAAGGGACAGCATGGAATCATCTGAAAATGGTTTCCATCAATCAACTACATCATGGGTAAGTCGTAATTGAGACATTATGTCCAAAATTCAGAACTAACCCTTTAAGACCGCATCTTAAAAGGATATTTTGGAGATTGTCGTCCGGTTCTTATTTTCTTTTGCCCCTGAAACAGTGACCTATTTTTAAATCTTTGTTAAATCCTTTTTTCCCAGAAAGTGTAATGCGTTACTACAGCGGAGGGGATTTGCATAGAGTGAGATCAGCTGGCATCTCAAATGGGATGACAAATGTCAGAGCAGTTCATATACTTTTCCCCCTTCATCTCTATTGATTTCTGTCACACAATGGTTTGGCTGGATATCTGTTTATCGGGATAAAGGGGCATTTTAATACAGATTTAATTGGGAGTTATTCCTACGCAGGAGTAGGATGCCTGTGCTGGAAGAAATATCACTGGGCAGAATTTAAAGTGACTCCAGAAATTTGCTGCCAGGCTTTTTTTTAGGAGATATTTTGAACTGCACTAAAAGGCACGCTGGTTATAATAATAAAACCCAGTGTAAGCACATACCCCCTGGGGTTCATTTCAAATACATCAAGTCACATTTTTTATCAAGTGACTCATGTTAAGTGTTAAAACATTAGTAGTAGTAGTAGCAGTTTTAAAATACTTTTTTCCATGAGTAAACTAAATGAAAATAAATTCCATGTTAGATTTACATGTTAATATATAATTGTTAAGGCAAGCTTCACAAAAATATCTGCACAGTCTGTTAAAGTCCACTGCAGCAAATGTGTTTTGATAGGCTATCGGTTTGATTGATGGTGTTTTTGATCAGCCCACCGCTGGTGTCCGGCCCCAGCTGCCATTAATGAAAGGAGTCAGAAGTGTGAGAGCATTGTGGGCGTGGCAGAGAGCCCCGGCAGGAACGGGGGAGAGGGGCAGGCTGCCTTGGGCGGGAGGGGAGAGGGGAGGGGCCCTGTACATTAATAGACTCATTACTGAGGAGATCAGTGAGCGTGGGTGAGTCACAGCCCTGACTGTGCGTATTTATACACCTCTCACAATGAGATGAAAATAGCCCACAAATGCGCGCGATTGTTCCGCTGGCTGGAGACATGCTGTAAATAAGGATCGTAGAACATTAAAGCCCAATGTCTGCTCCAAATCTCATCCAACATCTCTCACATTCTCTCTCTCTCTCTCGTACACACACACTCTCTCTCTCTCTCACACACACACACACACACACACACACTCTCATACACACATACTCTTTCTCTCTTACATTCTCTCTCACACACATATACACATTCTCTATCTCTCTCACATTCCCTCTCTCTCTCTCTCTCCCTCTCTCTCTCTCTCTCATACACACACACATACATACACATTCTCTCTCACACACTCTCTCTTACATTCTCTCTCACACACACACACACACACACACACACCCCTCTCTTTCTCTCTCTCTCTCTCTCATGCAAATGGGGCAGGGAAGCACAATCTCTTGCAGTACCGATGTGATGAAATATTCAGGCTCATAAATGGACCCCAGCTCAGGTAGTGATAAAATGCTGAGTGGGGTACATTTATGCTATGGTTGTGTGCAGGCATTTTTTTTTGTCTCCTGTGAGTTGCATGCAAAAAGTTTGAATATTTGGTAAACCAAGGGTAACTCCTATTCCTTTTGTTCCCCCACCTACCCCTGTTCTTTTCCGCGGGCAGACTAAGCCGGTAGCGTTTGCTGTTCGCACAAATGTCAACTACAGCGCCAATCATGACGATGACGTCCCCGTACCGGGCATGGCTATCTCCTTTGAAGCTAAAGACTTCCTTCACGTCAAGGAGGTGAGTACAGTCACTGACACATGTCAGTGGAGAACTCTGTCAGAAAGCACAGGAGGTGAGTACAGTCACTGACATCTGTCAGTGGAGAACTCTGTCAGAAAGCACAGGAGGTGAGTACAGTCACTGACACCTGTCAGTGGAGAACTCTGTCAGAAAGCACAGTAGCATCTGTCTGCTTGCAAAGGCTTTAATTATAACTGGCTGTCAGACTGAGCGTGTCGCGTCACTTAGACCAGACCTCGTATTCATAAAGCGTCTCATAGTAGGAGTGCTGATCTAGGATCAGTTTGTGGTGACCAGTGCTAGTCTTTGCCCTCTGGGATTGAGGTAGCCTAGATGTAGATGAAAACAAGTCCTGTTAGGATTGGGAATTGACGAGAAAAAGAGAAAGTAGAAAAAACAAAGATTTCAGGAACACTGAGCGATCTTAGCATCCACCTTTCCCCCTCAATGTGATGCTAACACTCGCTCCCCCTTCTCCACTCCTGTAGAAATTTAATAATGACTGGTGGATAGGTCGGCTGGTGAAAGAAGGCTGTGAAATCGGGTTCATCCCCAGTCCCGTGAAGCTTGAAAACAGGCGGGTCTATCAGGAGCAGCGAGCCAAGCAGGGCAAATTCCACTCCAGGTATGAGGCGTCGGCCACGTCCGCTTGAGGACTTAACTCCACCATTCTGTTACTCTGTAGGTCAACAGGGAAGACGACAATAGGAAGTTTTCTCTGATTCAGTGTGTTTTTGGTGCTGATAGTCAGGAGAATAATACTTCTCCTTCCCTATAACCGGCCCGCATTGAATTAGAGCGGACCTGTCTGAGTTTTATTATTGTAGCTCACTGCTGTGTGGCTTTCTGTATATGGAGCAGTAATAATATATTTGATTTTCCTCAACGGGTTGCGGAAATGACCATATACTGTATATGGTCACTTACAACACACAAATACACATATGTATATAAAACGTGCATTTGTGTGCTGTAGATGAAGTCTTGTATTACAAACTGCTGGTTCAGCTGTCCGTGTAAATATTACACAGTGTTAATTTTCTCATGAACCTTTTTGAATGGATGATAATGTTATTAATGATTGTTGTTGAATTGTAAACAAATTGTCACTTCATAGGACAAGGGATATTTAGTTTTTTTTGTAATTGTAAGTTCATACTCATATATTGAATATTCATACACTAAAGACTTTGCTGATTCATTCATTCATTGAGTCATTGATTGATTCATTGATTCATTCATTTGAAAATTATCTTTTCCTTTTTGTTTTTCAGTAAATCTGGAGCAAACTCCTCCACCAGTTTAGGTGAAGTTGTTCCAAATTCAAGGAAATCGACCCCTCCTTCCTCTGGTGAGTTGCAGTGGGGGTTTTGTGTTTTTAAATGTAGAGGAGCTTATTGTGTACATGACCACCACCACAGTCAAAACGGCTCTCTTAAGGATTTTCCCTTTTTTGTTAAGGGTCCATACCATTAAGGATCTGCTTTATGTGACTGTGCAGGCCGTGGACTCAGAACCTGCCGAGACCACAACGGTTACATAGCCCGATTAAATAAGTCATTCTCTCTTCCAGGGGTCCTCGGATGACATGAGGGGAGTCACCATAAAAATCATAAAATATAGATTTCCCTTAAGGAGAGCTCAGCTAGACTTATATCTACCTCTTTATCCCTTATCTGTGGTTCTTGGTCTCTTGTATTAGAATAAACCCTGGTCCCATAGCCCTCAGGCTTGGGGACCACTTGCAGGTGGAGCATGATTAAGGGTTTTGTCCCTGAAGCACACATTATACATACGTTATCCTAAGGTTATACAACATAACCATCACACTTACTGGAATGGCCAGTGCAGTTCCTCTTCACGATGTGATACCAATTCAAGTCCACGCTCAAAAACCACACTGTCCAGTTCATGAAATTTATAAGCATTGATGAATGTAATAACAAGTTCAACACTTATTATGTGGTGGTAATAAAGCTATGATTGTTGTAAGTTATTATTATTGTCTGTTATTGTTGCTCTTTATGTGATGGCTACAGAAACAGGTCTTAGTGTTTATTAGTTTATATTTTTATTTTATTCATGCTGCAGGGAAGATTCCGTTATTTCAAAAAAATATATTTCAGTGCCACTACATCTGTGGTTTGGATGTCATTTTAAAAAGTTGTGATTTTACCGTGTTACCCGTTTTGTTCATCTGGGGTGAACTGAACTCAACTACTCCAAGGCATGGTATTTGGTGACTGCGTTTATCCTTTTTTTAATTTTTATTTTATTTTTTTTTCTTAACACAACACCTCATATAGAAAACCATCACATAGTAAGTCAACCCATAACCTGTGCTGTTTCTAGTACCAGAGCTGAACTACATCACAGCGTTCCTGCACAGATCTCACACAATGCCTCACATGTGTCCGGCCGACCTCTGGCACAGGAAGTGATTTCTAAAGATTGCTCTCAAGTTATGTGTGTGTTAAGATCCTTCAGCAGAGCAGCTACGTCCATCTACGTTTTTAAAACAATGGATCGTGTTGGAGTTGCGTTCAGCACTGGGAAACTTGCT
Source organism: Synaphobranchus kaupii (assembly GCA_029718625.1). Taxonomy (NCBI): domain Eukaryota; kingdom Metazoa; phylum Chordata; class Actinopteri; order Anguilliformes; family Synaphobranchidae; genus Synaphobranchus; species Synaphobranchus kaupii. The sequence goes on from CM056377.1 coordinate 117,858,940, forward strand.
AGTGCTGGTGCTGTGGAAGTCTCCTTAGATCAGTGGTCCCCAACCCTGTTCCTGGAGATCTAACATGCTGTAGGTTTTCATTTCAACCCTAATTTGGCACACCCGATTCAACTAATTATCAGCTGAATGACATCTGCAGCTGTTTAATGAGGTGTGCTTTGTTAGGGTTGGAGTGAAAACCTACAGGACAGTAGATCTCCAGGAACAGGGTTGGGGACTGCTGCCTTAGATGTTTGGTCTGCTCAGGTAGGGAGGTGCAGTTTACCACAGAGGTTCAAATCTATAAACACACAGACTAGAGTCCGTGACAGCAGAGGCATATTCATCTAAACCAAACCAGAAAGACTAGTTGGCAAAGCTGCTGCACACCAGTCACCCTTTTTTGAAGTGGAAAATGCAATAAGAGAAAAAATGTCAGCAACCTCAATGTTGGACTATTTGGTGCTTGATTGGTGATGCCTGGACTGTGATTGGACAGTAAAACCAGGAAGCAAAACAAAGATTCCTTTTAGTGATCCAACCTAATCGTTTTTGACTGCTGTCTCCTCCAGTTGTCCGTAGTAGATATAGTATGTCTACAGCTAAAATAGTTATGTTATTTATGTAGTATTTTATGTAGTCCTGCTTTGCATGTGATTGGTTTTGGTGGCCCTTAACGTTTTTTGTCATGTTCTATGAACCTGCTGTGTAATGCTTCTGAGTAATGTGGTACTGGTTTGATGTTTTGATTAATGAATGTGTTCACTTGTCATAACCAAGGTGAGCTGGAGTTAGCAATGAAGACATTAGTTTTCCCTGGAGTTTTATCTCCAGTTTAAATCTTGTAAATTAACTTTTCAAAATATGAGGTGAAAAATACATCAAAAGTATTTAAAAAGCAAACCCAATTGATGTTGCTTTTTTTGTGTAATAGCACGCTAGATATAATATAATAGATATTATATTGCACAATTTAATATAGTTAGATATATTTTACAATACTACACATCATTGAAAGATTTGATTGATGTCTAGTATATAATGCAATTAAATATATTATGATTTCTTTGATGTATATTGTACTGTAAAATATTAACAGTAACATGGCAACATGAGGAACATATTCTTATTTCCAGGCAGTTCAGCATAATTATTTCAGCTCACTTTGTAGATAACATTTTGTTTGTGTAATAACAAGTGTTACTGTCGCCAGCTTTGTTTTATTGCTGTTGCCCTTGTGTCCAGCAGGTGACTGTGTTGGCCTTGGTGTAATCAGTCGACTTGTCTGTCTGTGTGTGTATGTGTGTGCGTAGCCATTGACATAGACGCCACTGGTTTAGACCCCGAAGATAATGAGCTTCCAGGCAACCAGCGCTCCCCTAAAGCCAGCCCAAACACTGTCATGTCTCCCCTAGCAAAAGAGAAACGAATGCCCTTCTTTAAGAAGGTAACGGTCGTTGCCGGCGTCTCCTCTGTGTCCGTCCGTCCGTCCGTCTGTCCGCACGGCTTCCTGCCTGTGGCTGTCCGCCGTCGCTCGCTCTGTGTCTCCTCTGTGTCTTGTGACAGGTCATTAACATGCATGCCTTTACTCTCTCTCTTTCTCCTCTTCCATCTCGCCGTAGCTAAGCAGAAGCAGAAGTCGGTAAGTGGGTTACACGAGGCCCCTCCCCCCCGCGGCCCTCCCCAGACTTAGGAAGGGACCGTGTGGCTTTGACAGCGACGGTTTTCTCCCTCCCTTCCATGTCTTTGTCATCACGTCCTTGTTTTGCCCGTGTGTGGGGATGTGTGTGTGCTGGGCGTGTCCGTGGTGATTTTCACAGAATGGGACTTCACTGTCACCTTGCACAGAGAGGAACAGTCAACGCATTGTTTCAAGTGTCATATATATGCGTCTGCGTAATTAATTTTCTTTTACGCAGCACTGGATTTTAACATAAGTCCCTTAACCCACAAATCACAGAACGCTTAATTAGGCTGCAGCACTTCACGTTCCATAAAATAAATCACAGATTCATACTAAATATTATGAAACAAGACAAATGAGGAAATAAAGCATTTTACATAAAACACTGTGCCACGTTTGTTCCAAGTTCCTCTGTAGTAGTGAAATCCCATGAGTGTTTTTTTGGCATGACTGCAAGGACACGTGAGCTTGTCTTTGTTGACAGCGTACGGTGTGTAATGGGCTCTAAGTAATCATGTCTGGACTCGGGACATCCTGAGCTGGAGAGGGGAGGAGAGATCCAGAGTCCCCCAAAAACATTCTGGAAACCCAGCGGTTTCTGAATGTTAGCCTCACAAGAATAAAAAAAGTAATAATGAATAAATAAAACGGCCGCAACACCGCTGCAGTTCCTCGGTACCAGCCTGCAGCAGGAATGTTCCCCAGCGCTTATAGCTTATTGATATTACATGACATCCCTTGAGAGAAGTCAGCGCCAGCACCAGATGGGATCATGAATACATATAAAATATGAGAGAGAGAGAGAGAGAGAGAGAGAGAGAGAGAGCAGATAGAGAGTGAGAGAGAGACAGAGTAAAAAAAGGAAAAGAAGAAAAAAGTTTTTAAAAAAGGGTAAGGGGAGAATGAAATGGGAGAGAAGGAGGGAGAGGGAAACCTAGTGGCAGAGAGAAAGAGAGGGAGAGAGGGATGAACCATCAGTAGTACGTCATTCTATTTTCATTACTGCTGGTAATAGCACTGGGATCAGCGTCTGCCACTTGCACTGAAAGAGCCGTTCCATTTGTATAAGCAGGGTGGCTGTTGTAGTCTTTTAGAGTGACACTGCCCTGTACTTCAATTATCACACAGCTCAGATTTTTACTCGCTGAAAAGACAGATAAATGGAAATGAGCCTGCTGAATTGTACTGAATTGTAGTCATTGAGAACGCTAGGGCCGGTGGGTAATGTGAGCTCCCTTTCTGTTGTATTTCAGTGTGTGTGGTTTTTATGCCGTTTTCTTTCTAATAACGTTTTTAACTGTAATGTTTGTTATTGTGTGTATCAAATTAACCAATGACCAATGTCCATTTTGATTATCTAACATCTGCACAATGAAAGAGACTTTTCCCAGTATTCACTATCATGTTTCCATATACAGTTGCTGTAGTTCAATCCTTCTATTCAACTAAATTTAATCAGAGCATCGCTCTCAATAATAGGGAATATGACAGAATAAATATGTGATTTAGGATAGGTTTGAGTCTACTATTATGGTGATATAAGAAATTAGTCAAGACACTTGCAAATGTGTCGAGTATTGGGACATTGTCTGATTCATTGTCAACAATGAGTTGAAATTAATGGGCTAATGTTTTTGGCCTAATTTATGCATCGGCATTGTTTAAAGATTACATAACCCTGCGTTTCATAACCTGCAGACGGAACATGTTCCTCCGTATGATGTTGTGCCTTCCATGCGCCCAGTGGTTTTGGTAGGACCCTCGTTGAAGGGCTATGAGGTAAGAGTCTTTTAACAGTCATTTGCTACAACTCTCTAAGCCTTCGCTGAGTAAACTCAACAACATTAAATCACATTCATAGTTGGTACAAGTCCACCTTTATTAAATCTCTGAACCCCAGTTGGAGGACCCTGAACTCAGCGTTTTTTTCCAGTTGAGAATTCAGACATTTCACAGAATTTAAATCAATTACTTGCGACTCTTTGTTAGAGAAACAACCATTTTATTAAGCACCTACCCACATATGCCGTCTCTATGCAAGCAAGTTGGTGTCCCCAGTCCGAATATGATCGTTAGAACATAGTTACTCAGATTTTATCTTTATCTTATTTCAGGTGACAGACATGATGCAGAAAGCACTCTTTGACTTCTTGAAACACAGATTTGAAGGGAGGTAAGTTCTGGGGGTACTTCATAGAGACAGCAAAGTTTACCGTAAAACCTGAAAGGTATTTCCATTTTCACCCTTTTTTTTGTGTATTTGTGGGGTTTTTTTTTGTGTAACAGTACTTCGTATCAACTGATGTTTTCATAACTCACTAGCAACCTTAATTTTTTTTATAAACTTCATGGTGTATTACAGATAATAATGATTTAAATTCTTCTCACTGGAGATTTCTGGGAAGTACTTGGTGTTCCTCAATACCAGTGTGTGTCACATTTCCTTAACGGGACACGTATAACAGGAGATTCCCAGGTTTCTGCCAAATGGGTTCTGTGTTTCTTGGAAATGACACTGAATCCCTGTTGTTCATACACGGAATCTCTATTATCCTTGTTCACTGAAAATGATTAATTAATCTGTGGAAAGATTAATCATAAGTATGTTAGATTTGTTTCAAATGTATTTCATAAATTCCTTTTTGTAATGAATGTGTATGTTGCTCACCCGTTAAATGCTATTAGGAATAGTTTATACTTAATCTTTGTATTTTGTGATGATCCACACATAATGTAATAGTTCTATCATCTGTCTCTCCAAAGGATTGAATGCTCCTTCCTCTCTTTGCAGAATATCCATCACGCGGGTCACAGCCGACATCTCACTTGCCAAACGCTCAGTATTGAACAACCCCAGTAAACAGGCCATAATCGAGCGATCCAACACACGTTCCAATCTGGGTAAGGGCAGAGACACCTTTTCTCTTTGGGTCTCCTACGTGTAGCCCCAATGTTGAACAGAAACAGGCCTCGGCCCAAAGCTTTGCCGGTGTCTCTCATTACTGTTGGCGCTGATGCCACGCAGTACGTTTAGCCCATCATCTCTGGTCGGTTCAAGCGCTGTGGGTGTGGGGAGGGGGCTCTGAGATTGGTGCGTGCAGTTAACGTTCGGAAACCTTCCCACAACTCCTTGCATGCGTGGAACGTACCGTCCGGAGAGTCCCCCTCTCCCTCTCTCTCCCTCTCCGGCCCTCTCTCGGCCCCGACTCCCAGGCCGACCCCCGTTCTGTGGGAAATTCCGGTGAATGTTTTTGCGGCGGGAGTGGAAGTCGCTCACAAGCTGACCTGCTGAGAGCGTGGAGGAATGCGCGGCTCGGTGGGCACGACACGGGGGTCACGTCAGCCGCGACCGGACGGACGTCAGCAGAGGCCCGGCTCCTTCCACCGCCGAGGGGAGGGGGGCGGGGGGGCGGGGGGGGGGGTGCCTGCCTCTGCCAAAAACCTTTGAAACCCGCGTTTCCTCTTTTGCATGGTGGCAGATGGGCAGGCAGCGATACAGAAGGACTCTGGCCAGATTTGCAACCATTCACACACAAAAGCTTTGTGATCAATTGTGCCGGTGAAGTGTTCACTTTTGAAATGTTGAACAAACGTCATGTCGAAAATGGATTTAATGTATCCGTTAGCTTAAAATGCATTTTAAAATGCAGTTTTATGGGTGACACAAAGTGTACTTTGTTGGGAACTGTAAAACAGGACAGGAATAGGCACCGTCGTACTGCTGCACGATCCATTCCTTAGGGTGCACTTCTGCGATTTGCTGCTTTTAAACAAATCTATCTCTTATGCTTTTACCCATTCTTTTGCTTTTATACCCCTTCCCGTTTCCACACACTCTGGCTATGTATGACACACCTGTAGGCCTGTTTATTCTGTGCCTGTTGTGTGCTAAGAGACCATAGCTATTTACAGATTAAAGACAGAGATTAAAAGGATTTATAATGCCTGCTTTAACAAATGTTATGGCTTTTGGAAAACAGACTGGCTTTGGCTTCTGGTTTGCGTTCTTCAGAAGAAAACAATAAGCATATCAGATTTGGCCCCTCCCCCTATGCCCCTTGATTCTAGCGAGTTGATTTATGTGCGATGATTGAACTAAAATGGATTCCTAAATAGTGACCTCACAGTTCGCCGTGGCCAAGAAAAACATGGAAGTAGTAATCTCCGGTCAGATCGTCTCGCGCTGTGCTGAAATCCGTGACGTGCCGTTTCGTGCAGCTGCCCCAAGTTAAACCTCGTGCTGGATCTCAGACGGAGCAGACAGTCAACCAAAGGCCCTGCCCATCTGTAAACATAAATAAGTTGAATGGTTCCCAGAAGCGGAAACGTATGTCTGTGCGCTGATGTTGTGGTGAGAGGTCATGTTTCAGCTACTTTACATATTCTGAGAGGAATGTCTGCTTCATTCAGCTCATATATTAGCCACAGTAAATTTGAGTGATAACAACAGTTGTATACAGCAGTATTTTTCAGCAATGCAACCTCTACAAAAATATCTGTGTTTATGAGGCTTTCTTCAACTTCAGTGGCCATAAACACACGTAAAAATTAACACCAGCTAATAATAACAACTGACATCAGGTTAGCAACAGACATAATGGACTATATAATGATACATTACATTACATTACAGGCATTTAGCAGACGCTCTTATCCAGAGCGACTTACACAACTTTTTAGCATTTTTTTTACATATTATCCATTTATACAGCTGGATATATACTGAAGCGATTCAGGTTAAGTACCTTGCTCAAGGGTACAACGGCAAGGGTACAACGGCATATATAATGATAAGAATTATGACACTAGTAACACAACATCATGTCACATATCCTATGGAAACAAGTGGTTATAAGAACGTAAGAACAATGGGAGCAGACCATTTAGCCAGTCTAGGCTTGAATTTACCTACTGATTAATGCTGCTGACACCCTGGCGGATGAATAAACCTTCATTCACAGATTTATATACTGACTGGGACAGTTCGCACAGCAAGTGCTGGACATGCCAGCAGTGATATGGCCATGTACGGTAGTGGGCTAAGGACGGCTTTCCTTGTTTGTGTCCTCGTAGCCGAGGTCCAGAGTGAAATTGAGCGGATATTCGAGCTGGCGCGGACCCTGCAGCTGGTGGTGCTGGACGCCGACACCATCAACCACCCGGCCCAGCTGGGGAAGACCTCCCTGGCCCCCATCATCGTCTACGTCAAGATCTCATCTCCCAAGGTGAGGCCCAGCACCGTCACGCCAACGCGCATTCCCATCACGACAGTCATTTCTGTCCTTTATCACAGCACTGCTGCGTTGCTCATCTTGTCTTTATGCATTTACGTTGCATTTAAGCATTTAGCACTCTTATCCAGAGCGACGTACATACGTGCATAAGTACAGGTTTTAGGAGGTGCTGATTCCAAGTCATTAAGGTCCCAACGGATAGTGGTAGTCAATACATAATCTTACAAGATCAAGTTATATGCCACAGGGAAGTAGGGAATGTAGTATTCTGTGGTACAAAATGAGTTGAGGGATATAGTTTTAGATTTACTATAGGATTGTTTAGTAAACCCATGCAAAACATATTATATCAGTGAATGCAATTCAATAGTGTGGTGTCCATTTTTGTAGATGGGGAGACAAGATTGGCAGGTTTATTAAATAATGGGGAGCTTAGCTGGATGTGCCAGTACTTCTCATATCCATGGAATGGATGTCTGCTTGTCACCGATCATATTGCTTGTATATTAAATGGGGCTCGGCACAGTCACGGTGAATGATGCCCTCGGAAGACACAACGCGCCTGACGGCCCCCCGAGGCATGACTCGATTTACCGGCATGACCTTCTCCCTGGAGAGCATAACGGCCTTGTGATTATAAGATCGATAAGGAGGTGGAAAACAACATGAGATAGAGACCATAGAAATCCAACTGTGAAAGTGCCCCAAGATCACTCATTCAGGCAGCCTGTGGCACACTGTTCTTAACTTTCAGTTACAAACTGATTATGATTCTTTCACAGTATTTTTCGATTATATTTCAGAAGCTGCTGGTGTGTAACAATATTTCAAATAAGTAAAATGGTGGCTCTTTAATTTAAAGACATTGAAGAACCACAGTACTCAGGGTACCCCTGTTAGCTTGAATCCACTCTGCAAGTCATGTACTAAAGGGGGGGTTTTCTGGACCCCAAAATAAACACTGCAAACAAGGGGCTTTGCTTTATAATTCCACCATAAACGTAATTATTAGTTGCTAATTATTCCTCTGTAGCTTTTTATAAATGTAAATGAGAGCAAATTCACATTTGCATTTCATCCAAAGTCATGCTTTTCTTTTGCCATGCTTAGTTTGCTATAATTACACTATATCATTTGCATTACATTTTATTATTAAAAAGTATTATTCTGAGGATATTTTTCAGACCATTGAAGGAGCTGTGTCTGAACCCCCGTTAACAGGCCATCATTTAAAATTTAAACTGAACTTATGCAACAAGCAGCTGCTTCTGTTTCCGTAACACTGTGTCCACTCAACTCATTCCATCCTCCATTTCCAGGATATATTTCACGAATTTGAGCTCTTATAATCAGGCTCATAGCTGGCAGTCTCTGGCTCTGGCTCTGGCTCCTGCTGCTTCAAAGAGGAACAAGGTCTCACAAATTCATCCACGCGGCGGCTCCTCTGGCGGCTGTGGCTGAGTCTCCCTCTCTGCTTCAGACTAAGAGTGTGTCTAATGTAATCCAGTGCCATGGTGGTGACTGGAAGTATCGGCAGTGACTCAACGCCGTGGTCTGTAGTGTGCAGGATTTGTGATCAGGCTGCCAGAGGCTTAATTTCAGTGTAGGACACACTGTACCTTGCCTTAAAAAAAAAACAGTTGGGGGATAGAATGTGTAAGTCACTTTGGTTGAAACCCGCAAGGACACTGTATAATTATAATAATGTATGCAGCAACTTTGAGTTTGGTTAAATGGCCTACGTTGACAGTGCTACCACTCAGACCTGCTGTTTCTTCCTCTCTCCCTCTCTCTCTTTGTTTCTCGCTCTATTGTCCCAGGTCTTACAAAGGTTGATAAAGTCAAGAGGGAAGTCCCAGGCCAAGCACTTAAATGTCCAGATGGTCGCAGCAGACAAACTGGCTCAGTGCCCTCCCGTGAGTTGTGCCGAGATGGCCGGTGCAGTTAGCAATCAAGAGCAATTACATAAGAGCCACGCCGCCACAGATTACCCACCTCCGCACACAAACACGCAACTGCCTTTTCTGATGCCAAGGAAAAACATTTACTATGCACCTTACACGTTACCGATGACATTCTGTGATCGGGTTGCATGTGATTTATGAGGTATGCAAATGCAAATCTTATATAATATAATCTTATGTGAGCGAGCAGTTGAGTAGTGTTCAGGATAGAGGACCATATGTCCCCTGCTGTCTAAAAGCATACGAAACCACAAGGGGACCTATCCACTTGAAATATTTTAAATGAGTTTGGTGTGTTATTAAACAGGTCACCCTGTTTCTCTAATTGACATATCTTCATGAGTTTCTTCCATGAGAAAAGTAGGACACAATCTGATATCATGACATTTTTTTTTCTCCAGAAGACAAATGCCTTCCTTTTTTTAACTTATGGGGGAGGAATAAGAAAAGTTTTTGACCCTAAAACCCCATTCGGCCAGACCTCTAAATCACCTCTGGATGTTTGGTTTGAGGTAGACATTAATGAGGGGAAGGAAGGCGTCGGCTCCTCTCACTCTTCCCCTCCCTCCTTCAGGAGATGTTTGACATCATCCTGGACGAGAACCAGCTGGAGGACGCGTGCGAGCACATGGCTGATTACCTGGAGGCCTACTGGAAGTCCACCCACCCGCCCAGCTGCAACCCGCCCAACCCCCTGCTGGCCAAACTGGCCACGGCAGCCCTGCCCTCCAGCCCCGCGCCCATCTCCAACCTGCAGGTACAGGTCCTGACCAAGCTGAGGGCCAACGTGGGCCTGCTCCTGGGCCAAGACAGGGAGGCCAGGGACGCCGGCGACTCCCTGGAGCTCAGCAGCCTCCACAGCACACCCGTGTCAGGATAGAGAGAACAGAGGGAAAGAGAGAGAGATAGAGAGAGAGAGAGAGGGAGGGATGGAGGGAGAGAGAGAGAGGGAAGGAGGGTGGGGGATCAACAGCAGCATCTCTCACAGAAAACTTGATCTTCAAGAGAAAGTATAGAAAATTTATCTGTGGGATTTTTCAGGAAGCCCTAGTCTGCTCTAACATTTATGGCTTTATTCAGCTGGGAGCATGTTTGTGCTAGTTTGGAGTCTGGCAAGATTTGTCATGATTTTCATAACTGATTATATTTTTCTCATGCACTAATGGTAGTTGCAGTATTTGATCAATAATTGGGGTTTTAAGTTGGCAGTTGCATGGTTTTTTTTTTGTTTGCTTTGTGCTTCAGCGGAGAAGTTGTCTTGGCACTCCATCCAGAGGAGAATTTTCAGTGAAGGACATTTTGGGCTGGCTAATTAGTGGTGCAATGGTAGAATGATTTTGTGCACTTCATTAGATGGCAGAGTGAGGCTTTGTTGGCACTGAATTGTTGAAATAATATTTAAGCAGTGAGAGAGGTCCCAGGTTCTCTCTGCCAACATATTGACAGCCTCCACCCTGAAACAGAGATTGTGCTGCAGTTGAGTTTTAATATCAGAGCAAGGGACCATACCGTCAGTATACAGCTGCTCTTAGATTGGTCTCTGTTGCTTGCATTATATTATGGTATCCTTTAAAATGGTTCAGCCAATGTGTGCATTTTGTGATTCAATACATTTTGTGATTTTGTATTAACACAATTTACTGCCACTGACAGGTTTGAAACTAACATCCTACTTCAGACATGCGGTATAAAAATATACCAATGACTCCCGACGGTCTGTATTACAAAATATTAATCCCTGAATTAATTGTTCAGACCATTACAATGTGTGTAAGGATAATCCGACCTATTAATTTGACTGCAGACTACAAAATGACCTTGCAATTATGAAACCGTCAAATAACCACAAGCTAAATTAGACCTAAATTAGCAGTGCTGGAAAGGTAACCGGCAACAGTTCCACCAGTGCCAAACACACTCATTTCGCCTCACATTGTTTGCAGGTATCGAATAAACAAGCTTACAGGACAAATGCAATGTCCTTCACCTCACTGCCAAGCACCCCCCCCCCCCCCAGCCCCCCAAATTCTTCAGAGCTGCAGAAATGTCAGTTATTTTATGAGCTGTTTATGAGCATAGAGTCTGTAAGGTAACAGCTGAGCCATTATTAAAAGTGCCCTCAGAATACCTATTGCTTACTAACTGAATCCCCCTGGCCTCTCCTCTTAAGTCTTATTCGATACATGGAGATGTCCAGCATGTGCCAGAGAGCTTTATATTACATGTAGCAGACAGTCTTATCAGAGGAACTTACACTGACTTTATTTTATACAGCTGGATATTTACTGGAACAAATACGTCCCTGATCCTAGCCCCTCCTCTGAGTCACCCAGCCCAGTTCTCTAAGCACTACGCTACAGCTGCCAGCTGTCTGACTCTTCATCCCGCAGGGAGTGTTGTGTTTGGGAATAGTTTTCTCATCAGCTCTTGGTGGTAGAAATCCTAAAGCACCATTCTTAACCAGAAGCTTATTTCATGCAAAACTACAGCACATCGGCGCGTGCGTGTATGTGTTGTGTCTGGAGCCCCAAGAGATGAAAATGTGCTGTGTGGGCTTGAGGTGGTCATAGTTTTATTAGAGTAATACATGTATCTGTAGTCTTTTTTCCATGTATTTCATTTAAATTTTTTGATATTTTTTTATTTTTTCCTCCTCCCCCCCATTACCTACCCCCCCTACCCCTTGGAAAAATTAACAAGACGGAAAATTCAGTTGAATCAGATAGCAATACCGCCGGTGAGTGCGCGACACGTAACGACGAGCAGTGTGCCCTTCGCTTCTTAGGACAAGACAAGTCGCTTGTAGCAGTGGCGTTACACGTTGATATTCAGCGAGGTATCAGCGCTGGTCCTGGAGGCTCTGTCGGTCGCTATCAAAAGGCAATTCAGCTTCAGCTGTAATAACAGCTTATGCTGAACGTCCATAAGCAGAACAATTAATACAAAATTACATATCCAGCTTAGGCCATGACTGGTGCAAGTCGTGTAGATCAGAGACAAGGAGCCTCCAGGACCACAGTGGGGTTTTTAGTGGTTGGTTTTGCACTGTCAACACTCTTGAGTGTGCATGCGTGAATGTGTGTACTGTGCCGTGCGGTGTGTGGCTTGTGGGCTGTGCGTCCGAGCGCGCCTAACCCGTACTAACACGCGGTGTGTTGCTAACCCAGGGGGAGCAGAAAGTTGAGAAGGCAGCGGGGGAGAGGAAGGGCTCTCGCGAGGACCATCAGCATCATCATCATCATCATCATCAGCACCAAGAGCAGCGGGACGGGGAGGGGGCGCAGGAGGGGGAGGGGGACGGGGAGGAGGGGGACGAGGAGAAGCCCCTCCGGACTGAGTCCAAGAGACAGCAGCACACCCACCACCGCTCCTCCTCCACCCGGACCGACCACCACAACCACCACCACCACCACAACAGCAGGCCGGGCAAGGGGCTGTCGCGGCAGGAGACCATGAACTCGGAGACGCTGGAGAGCAGGGACTCGGCCTACATAGAGCCCCGCGAGGACTTGGCGGAGGAGGACGAGCGGGGGGAGGAGGCCCCGCCTCCTCCGCCGCCACCGCCGACCAGGGGGGCGGGGCGGCAGGAGCGCTACGAGGAGGCCCCGCCCCCACACCCGCAGCACCGGGAGCACAACCACCACCACCATCACCGCGGCGACGAGTCGCACGGGGGCCACCGCTCCAAGGAGCGCGAGCAGGACCACAACGAGCGCAACCGCCAGCGGAGTCACCACCACCACCGGCCCGCCCGCGACCACCACCACCACTACTACGACAGGGACAGGGACAGAGAGAGGGACGGGGAGGTGACGGCCAAAAAGGGCGAGTGGAACAGGGACGCCTACATTCACCAGTGATGGGCCAACACACTCGCAGTACACAGACACAGTACACACACGCAGTACACAGACACAGTACACACTCGCAGTAGACAGACACAGTACACAGACACAGTACAAAGACGCAATACACAGACACAGTACACACACGCAGTACACACACACACAGTACACAGACACAGTACACACACGTTGTACACAGACACATACACACACTGACACACATACACACTACACAGACACACTCACACACAGTACATAGACACACACTCACACACAAATGCAGAACGCACACACAGTACATAGACACACACTCGCACACAAATGCAGAACACTCACACAGACACACTCTCACACTCACACAGTATACGGACTTGCACGCAGACACACACACACACACACAAACAACATACTACAAAGAGACACACTCACACACAAACACAGAACACACACACAGTACACACAAACACAGAACACACACACACACACACACACCTCTGCCATAATGCTGCTCAGCTCTTTGACTAACGCTGGTCCTACACCCTCCAAAGCCCCCGGAGCACTCACCTGGTTACATTTCTGACGAACAGCTGTCGCTGCCCCGGCAACGGCGTTATTTTTAGAGGATACGAACATACGTGCTGCGTTCATACATGTTCTTATGTATGTGTGTGCGCACGCGAGAACTTTCACAACTATACATATTTTAAATCTGTGTTTAATGAGCATGGCACAACTACAGAATCCTCTGCTGTACCAAGCTGTGCTTTCTGTGATAGTCTCTTCTTTTTTTATTGGCTTGAAAAACTTGTTGCAATCAGACTACTGTTTTCAAGATGAATCTGAATGGCGGAAAACTGATGCCATGCAGTTGGGGTCAGCTAACGTTAAAGCTATGTTTCAGTGATTTATGTTGTATTTTATCGGGTTTCTTGCTTGCTGACTTTTTAAAATGATTTTTTTTTTTTTGGCCCTTTGATACCCGTGCCTCCACTGGGACAAGTTTTGGTCTTCCCTTACGAGACAAAAGACAGAAGAATAGATACATTACTTTTACATTGCAGTCCAGTTCCATTTGTAGGCTTCAGAGACATTTTATAAGAGTAATACACCTTAAATGCAACATTTTTACAAGCCATTGTTGATTTTTAAACGTGTCAAATAAGCAAGGTTTATGGCGATCTTGTCTGGTTGCACCAGTCTTTGTTAACCAAGGAATGCGTTCAGTAAGAGGTGATAGTGTAGGACTTAACTGAATGCATTTCAGGTATCTGTTGAGTTTTGCCCTTTTTTTAACGGTTTTCTGGGATGGGTTGTTGCACTATTAAAGCGTGTACTCTAAACAGGAATTAATCAGTGTGGTATGCATAATGCAGTTCCTCCTCAAATTTAATGTGTGGTCATTAAGTGATTTTAAAATGGCCAGTGGGATTGGTTTGGTGAATATTTTATCCAACCTTCAATTGTCCTCATTTTTTTATTGCAACAATCTCCCGCCTCTGTCCTAAATTAACTGGATGAAAAGCTGAACTATTTTTATATATGTAGCAGGCAAGGAAGGAAAGTCACATAATCCAGTCCTCTCCCTCATTTTTTTTTTACATTGAGAATCCTGTTACTACATTTCCGCTCTCATTTGTAACTTGTGTGAAGGCATGTCTCTTAATTTACTTTACAGAGGAACGTTATAATCTGTGCTGGGTACTGTATACATCCATTTGTGGAGAAATATGTTGATTCTTTTTGTCTATACCATTTCTAAGCATTTGTATATACGTCATGATTGCCTTGGTAGAGGATCAGTAGGAACTGTTGCACTGTAACATGGATTTTATTTATTTATTTAACTGTCCAATTAGTGGCTGTGACATACAGGTTTATTTTAAACATGTGGGCCTCAGACTGATTCAACAGGAGCCAAGTTCCAACCCTTTAGATTTTTATTTTTTTTTATTTTTTTTTTTGCCTGCAGCACGGTGTTTGATTTCTTTTATTTTGGTGAAGAACAGTTTCACTTCCTGGCTTCACCTTTAAAAAGAGCACAGCATTGGTATTTCTCTTGACATAACGTCTTTAGTTCCACCTGTTCTCCTCGTTAAGAGGAGGAGTGTCATTCATATCCCCTCGTTTGGTGTGACTTGCAATCCCAAAATCTCTGCCCCTCCTCAGATCCCTTTGTTTTTTAGTTTATTCAATTTTTAGGTTCAATGTCAAATTCATAAATTTGCTACACTGGTAGCACATTGCATTTGTAATAATGTACATTTGAATGTACATAAATGTATAAAAAAAGAGTAAAATGGGAAAATAAACTTGGCAACACAGACTAATCTAGATTATTATTGTGGTAATAGTCTGTCTTGAACATAATTTGAATCAAGGCCTCCACTTCCTTATGCTGTTAGTTTCTGTGTAGTGTCTATGTATTCCCCATATACTGGGTCTCATAGGGACCTTTACACATGTCTGACAAGCATTCAATGCATTTGTGCATTTGTCATCCAAGTGAAATTACAGGTTTGGCTTGTAGCAGCGCTAGACAGCAATTTTCCCGATCCCGGATCAAACAGCCCCTCTCAAACAAGTGATAGTAAGAAATCGAGAAGGCTGCTTTGTCTAAAAATAGACCCTGAAAAAAAAAAGAAAAAAAAAAAAGAACGCCCTATGAAAATCCCAGGTGGAAGTGGCGGCTCCTTTTAGTCGCCATGACGACACGAGTGACAGCAGCAGTGACTGAAGGTGTCTGAGTCTGGCTGGAAGGTAGTGCTTAGTCACACGACCGCGGGACAGAAAGCACACACACACACAGAGGCCTACAGGCAGGCTCTCCCCATTGTAGTAACGGGACCGCCGGTCCCATTGGCCCGGCCTGCCCTCATCCCTACATTCATCCTATTTTGGACATTTCTGGGCACCAAAATCAGCAGGGCAGTGATGAATGTCGAACGACTACGCCCACTCAGCACACAGTGACATTTATAGATGACCCGTACGCAGTCTGTCTGTTCAGTTCTGATACTGTTGGCCGTCCCTCGCAGTCTGTTTGACTGTATGCCGTAATGTCTGTCCGTCTGTCTGTCATATGCGGTCAGCTGACTGACTCTCACAGGGAGGAAAAGGAACTGGGAGCAGTCACAGTCTTACCCTGACCGATCTTGCCTATTTTAAAGAGGCAGCGCCAAGTTTACCGTTCCTGTATGCTGAATGTGGCTAATTGAGACCTGGGAGATATACCACAAAGCAGAATTATCAAGTTATCCAGATAGCTGAGAGAACAATAAGGCTTTATCGTCACATTAGTGAGATTTCACTTGGCGAAAATGGACTAGAATATGGTTTAGGAGTGTGACTTGGTCATAGATATTGTTAGCTGCTGATATTGAAGAGCGTTTTTGAGGTTATTTCATAGCACTATTTTAGTTATCTGGCTAACTTGCTTATCCTTCTTTGTGGAATACCTCTGCCCCTCAAGACTGCTGTACGTGTGCAGACAGCTGACTGAAAAGCTGATAACACAAAGACGGTACAATTTCTGTTTAGATTTTAAATAAAGGAGGATTCATATAGTTCCATAAACAAAACAAGGTATGGTGAAAATAGTGAGCCTTTACCCACAAAGATCAGGCCAGACCATGGTCGCTGCTGGATACAATGGAGCCAGACTTTCCTTGGATCAAAACCCACTAGTTAGTGGTAATATTTAAAAATTCATTTAAAAAACATTCTTCGATATTGATATTGAGTGAACTGACCGGTGATTGTGATTTAAACTCTTTATACTAGTAACTGAAATGTACAAAAGGTCTGTACTGTCTGCTTAGAGCACATTTTAAGAATTTTGTGGCTTCTCATTATTCATTTTCTGGGAGTCGTGAAGATGTCCCGTAAAACAAATGGTTAAAAGAAACGAGCCCGAAATTTTTTGGGTGAACCAACAGCACCCTGGGCACATTGTTGATGACCTGAAAAGAGAGGGCAGTCAAGCATGCTGGGAAAATTCCATCTTCCTGTGATCCGGGTGTGCTGTAATTACCACTCGGCAGACTGGTGACATTCACACGCAATCTTCGGTCCCCGGCAATAAGAACACAAACAAAGCAGGCCTCACTTTTTAAACTGTTTAAAGATTCAAGCAACACTTAGCATGCGAGTGCTTGTACCCCGCTGTATGGCTTCTAATGAGACTGCCTTGGATATCTCTGGGCTGTGTCTCCATGTTTTATACACTTCGCTCATTAGTGTAGTTAGTACAATGCTGTGTACCGTCTAGGATATCAAGTTCTTATCTAAAACTTCCTGGGAGTTTGAGTGTACCAGTGTATTTTAAGCACCGGCGGTATTATTCATTTTTTTAATTTGCTTTCTCCGGGGTTATGATTTTTGGGATCAATATTTCTCCTTAACAGAAAGAATTTGTCACTACTTCTTGCCTTTTTTATGTGAACATGATACTTGGGATCAGAATACCTGATTAAAACAATGTGTTGTATAACGTTCATTTCCTATTGGTAAGATTGTAAAAAGAGCCCAGTAAAATGAAGGGGTGATGAGCTTTCATTTCTCTGCGGGATCCCAGAGTTCTGCTTTTTCCCCTCATAGTATCTTTCAAAGATACTCAGCGATGGAGACACATCTGGCACAGGGAGATGTAGTTCAGAGCTTTGATGACAACAGTCATACTAACCCAGGCCTGATATGGAGCATTTGAAACAGGTAAACAGTCAGTTTGAACAACAAAAGACTTCTATGAGGGGGTAATAAAGGTTAATATTATGGCCAAGTGTTTTGTGTTGAACAGTGTAAAAGTTTTATTTACATTAAAAACACCAGACAACATAAACAAAGTGTGCCCAGAGACAAAAAGGCACGCATGTGTAAACATGCATGCAAGTCATCAATAATTCCAGTGCTCCAAAGAGCTGCTTCTTGCTGGGTAAACAACCACGTGCTCTTTGTTTTTACCGTGCGCAGAAAAGCGGGCGGACACCAGCAGTAAATTGTTAATACCTCTTGTGACCTCTTTCAGCACGCTACTTCCCGATGTGCGTCCAAAGATCCAGCAAATCTGCTGTCGCCATGGCAGCTGTGTCGTCACTGTTGTTATGGCAACAGTAGCAGAACTGCATTCGCCAGAGCGCTCTCTCTTTCTCTGTCTCTCTCCCTCTCCCTCTCTCTCTCTCTCGTCCCTAAATAAGGCGCGGTTCACAAGAAGGCCGTGTCTGCAGAGGTTAGCGCTGTAAACGGTCAGGTCTTGACGAACTTGGCGATGAAGAATCCGATGGTGTCGGTGTTGGCCTGCTGGAGGAGGCGGGCCGGCTCCATCTCCTTGATGCCGGTGAGGGGGGGGGCGCCGGGCTCGGGGTCGGGGTCCCCGGGCAGCCCGCTCGGCTCTCGTACCGGACTGAACCTCTGGAGGAGCCTCAGCTGGTCCTGTGACAGCCCTGCTCCCAGCATTCCCTCTCCTCCAATGTGAGGCTCCTGTACAGACCAGACCACCTGCCGTTTACTTCACCACCACTCACTTTCATTCATACTTTAGCACAGTTACCCTGCTATACAGTTACCCTGCTATCTCAGCCACCATGATGTCATCTCCCTTTTGGAAAGGCCTAAAATAATAACAAATCCCACTTTATTTTATACTTTAGTACAGAATGTGCTTTTCTGTGTTATTTATGACACAAAATAAACTCACAACAGTCCATCCCTTTAAGAAAGGCTCAAAATCATAAAATATACCTATTTTATATCCCTTGTAAAAAAGGCACAAAATAGTCCATTACTGTGACAGTTTCCCATCTCAGAAAGGCACACAGTAACTGCCAGTCCCTGTCACACACTGACTCCAGCCCTGGAGTGCGAACGTTAGGCTTAAAGTCCGCGCCGGCGGAGTCAGAGAAGCGGCTTCGCGTTTAATCCCTGACAAGTTCTGGGACGAGACCCAGAGCGGACGATGCGGGAGGAGAACGCGGCGGGCCGAGGGCTGTGCGCCGGGTCTGTTTTGGGTCCGCGGAGGAGGAACATAAACACGTCTATAAATACAGCAGGAATGCGGGCCCGGGCCCGGGCCAGAACCTATCCCGTAAGTGAATCATTTCGACTGCGGGCACACATGACCTTTTCCGAGCATAAACACCGGATTCTTCCGAAGTTCACCCCCCTCCCAATGGGGCCTCTGCTGTAACCCGCAGCGAGCACCCAGCCGTCACCAGCGTCTTACACGACAGGCTCCTCGCAAAGAGCGTCTCTTTCTGCGGGACCTGCCGCGTCGACGGCCGCCAGCGAGACGTACGACGCTCGGTCCGTATAAACCGATCGGACGCGTTTAACGTGCTTTTGTGACTGGCTTAATGAAACGTGGCTGACTAAGAGTAGTTTAATCTCTGATGCCACTTTCTGTTTTTTCTTAACTACTGGAAATCAATGTTTTCAAATCAATGTGGCTGCTGTAGAATGCCAGTCGCTGCACTGCTCTGTCTTACATGGACGGTTATACCCCCATCACCTCTGACTAAAACACCTGCTGGCTAGCCAGTTGCCAATACACAATAACCCAGAATGCACAGGGTAAATTATCAGTGCACCCAGGCATTTAAAAAAGATCTAATATATGTTTTTAAATGTATACGTATTTGGTGCATTTTTTCACAAGTGCCTCGTGTCTGACACTTGTGAAATGAGCATCGCCTTTATGAATGCGCAATTACTATTGGCTGTATTGATTCCGTTGTTTAAGTGACAAAAACTCAGAAGCTGGAAAACAGGGCTGCCATGCTGAGCTGCGCAGAAATGCCATATCCATCATTGCACAACCGCGAACATCCATCACTCCCCCAAAATGACCAAGGACATGTCACTGCTGCTCAGTCAGCTCGTGCCAGGTTTGCCACAGAATAGGGAAAAAACCCTTTTTACCATCCGGTGAAACTGAGGTGATTTTCTTTGGATACTGCGCCAAACCAAGCCCTGCTGATTTCTCACGATTAAAACATGATACTTCATTTTATAATACTGCTTCATAAGAATGTTGGTGAAGGGATATAGAAAAAGCATATTGATGATATTAAGGTGATGAAAATAGTTTGATTTGTCGTGCTTGTGACCTCATGCCCTCTGCTACAGTGTATGGAGAAGCACTTTCCTCTGGCAGACTGTGATGCAGAGGTTTTGCAGCCTCATTTGTATCAATAGCACATGGCTGTGGTGGTGAAGCTTTGTTTAAGGGAATGTTTCAAATGTCCCCTGCACAGTCTCATCACAATAAAACACCCTTCAGTGCTGAAAGGACACATCTTTCCATTAGGGTTCTCAGAACCCAAACTGTGTGTGTGTGTGTGTGTGTGTGTGTGTGTGTGTGTGTGTGTGTGTGTGTGTGTGTGTGTGTGGTGTGTGTGTGTGTGTGTGTGTGTGTGTGTGTGTGTGTGTGTGTGTGTGTGTGTGTGTGTGTGTGTGTGTGTGTGTGTGTGTGTGCGGCGTACAGTTGAAGTCAGAAGTTTACATACACTTAGGTTGAAGTCATTAAAGCTCATTTTTAACCAGCTCCACAGATTTCATGTTAGCAAACTATAGTGTTGGCAAGTCAGTTAGGACATCTACTTTGTGCATGACACAAGTAATTTTTCCAACAATTGTTTACAGACCGATTATTTCACTTTTAATTCACTATATCACAATTCCAGTGGGTCAGAAGTTTACATACACTAAGTTGACTGTGCTTTTAAATTTTTAATATTTGGTCTCATATCCTTTGCATGGCATGACTTCCAGATGTCTATGACCCAACAATATCAAAAGACTCTTGATATCTTATTTTCTGCTACTCTTACAAGCGATACTATAACATCTCTGCATTTGAATGGATCTCGATGGAATTGGGGGGTGGGACTAGATTTAGCTGTAAATTATGCTGGAACAGTATGGAATACATGATTGGTAAAGTGGCTGTAAGTTATCAAGGGTATGAGGTATCAAACAAGCCTCAAACCATCACTCTGCTGCCAGATATGGCAGTAGATATGGATGGAATACTTTAGAAGGGTTGTTTCTCCTGACAAATTTTCCCTATTGAACTCTATGGAAAGTAAGTCAGGAGATGAAACCGTTAAAGTTATCCATCCACAGCTACTGTATTTCTGGCAGCAGAGTGACGATTTAAGGCTTGTTTGATACGTCAGACCCCTTGATGATTTAGAGCCATTTAGCCCACCATGTGTTTCCATACTGTTCCAGTGTAATTTACATCTAAATCTAGTCCCACCCCCCAATTCCCATAGAGATCCATTCAAATGCAGAGACGTTATAGTATCGCTTGTAAGAGTACCAGAAAATAAGATCAACAGACATCAGGAAGTCATGGCATGCAAAGGATATGCGACCAAATATTAAAAATTTAAAGGCACAGTCAACTTAGTGTGTGTAAACTTCCAACTTCAACTGTATATCAGTCTGTCTGTCTATGTACTGCCTGTGTCTGTCTGTCTGTCTACTATGTGTCTGTGTACTGTGTGTGACTGTGTACTGTGTGTTGTGTGTGTGTGTGTGTGTGTGTGAGGGGTAGGTCTCCCTTACCTGTGGCTGCAGTGTGAGGCAGGGGAAGGAGTGTCCAATGCCCAGGCCACCTGTTCCTCATTCTCTGCCAGGGTCACAGTGCAGGGTACTGTACACCAGCACACCTCCCCTCTTCAGCAACCGCACTGGCCTGAGGAACAAACACACTGTTTTACACACACACACACACACACACACACACACACACACACACACACACACACACACACACACACACACACACACACACACACACACACACACACACACACACACACACACACACACACACACACACACACACACACACACAACATCCCCCCCCCCCCCTCTATTGAGCAACTGCACTGCCCGAGGAGAATACACTGTTTTACACACACACACACACACACACACCACACACACACACACACACACACACACACACCACACACACACACAAACACAACAACAACATCCCCCTCTATTCAGCAACTGCACTGCCTGAGGAAGAAACATACTGTTTTTACACACACACACACACACACACACACACACACACACACACACACACACACACACACACACACACACACACACAACACTCCTCTGTGCTCTCTGGAAACGGTGGGAGACATCACAGCTACGGGCCAAAAAAATACAAGTTTGTATTATAGACTGGGAGAAAAAAGTAAATAGAATCCATCTGAATGAACATTTCTATTATACAGCTCCTAGTTTTTAAACACCCTTCCAGAAACTGTGACAGAGTCCCTTCAGGAGCTCTCCGCGATGCCTGTATGAAATTATGTTGTCAGTATTGGAGCCAGATCGCTCCACAGCAATCCATCTCTGCTGGATATATTTAAGCATTTCATCAGGGGAGCCAAGTAGGTGAGAGAAACTTAAAGCACTGTGCTTGTGCTGCCCTCTGCTGGACAGTGTTGGTCAATGCACCAGCTAAGGTAAATGACAAACACAAGGGGAGGTGGAGAGGAAAAAACAAATCACTCAGTTCATGACTTCAGATGGCAAGGAAGATCTGCAGGTAATGCTCTCTCAAATTTGTCGTGACCTCTTAGCCATGCGATAACATATCCCGCAATTAATCTTGTATTTAACCAGGAAGTCCCTTGAGATATAAAATCTATTTTTCAAGGGAGACCTGGCCAAGACGGGCAGCTTTACAGTGCATACTAAAGCTTAAAAACAAAAATGACACATATATACAATACAAACACACTATACAATAACCAAAACATGCCTAATTGAAACAGTTGCTTTTTCCACAACATTGCTTAGTAAAAGACTTTTAAAGTTATTTAGTGGGATTAAAGTTTCCTATTTCAGGAGATTTTGCGAATTGTTCCAAAATAAGAAAATGCAGTTTTTCCTAGTTCTGTGCCTGCCATAGGGACTTTAAAAAGTAGCCACTGGGTGGACCGCAATTGACAGGTGATCGGGGGGGTGACGCACCGTGCGGAAGAGCTTGCCGCTGCAGTGGTTGGTAGGACCGTATCTCACGCAGGCTCCAGAAGCAGCCCATGTTGGGACGCTGTCCCAGGCCGCTGCACGGGGCGTCCAGCAGCACCCTGTCGAAGCTCTCCTCAGGAAACGGGGGACCATCTGTAACTGCTACACCCGTACGCGCAAATATGTCACTTGCGTCGTCGTCCCACAGAGAATTCACAGTGGACAACGAGACTCACCGTCTGGCTTCTGGGCATGCTCAGTACGCACAGCCTGGATGCTGTTGAAACAGTAGGCCCTTGACGCAGTCCAGCTGTAAGGCCTGGGCAATCTGGCGGACACGCTCACCCTTGCCCTCTGATCTTATCCAGAGCGATTACCTCTCCCTACAATCAGAGGAACGCAGTGTGAAAGGGCAAGGGTTACGCTCGGTCCTGCGAGATCTGACGCTTTTTCTGATCATGGGGATCGTGATCAGGACAATTCTTCAATACAGCAACTTGCTGTATTTTACATATTTGACCATTAACATATTTTACCATTAACCGTCTCAAAACCATGCCACAACATCGCCACCTACTGTTCACTCAGAAAACCGCAAAGATTAAGTAACAGGTCTGTTTTTTCATCAAACTTTATGAGGCAGAAGGACCTGAGGTGATCATATAGACTACGCATTCAGTAACTGCTGAGTTTTGCTTTCAAACTGAATCTGTTTCTACTCGTGCAACATCTACTAGCGGTGTGCAGTTTGCGTGAGGGCCTCAAAACCATGGCACATTATTGCCACCTAGTGTCCGCTCAGAAAACATGTGGATCAAGCAACTGAGGTTCCTGTTCTTCATCACACTCTTCATCACACTTACTGTAATTAGGCACAATGACCTGAGGTGATCATAGAGGCTATGTACTACAAGACTGATGTGTTTTGCGTTCAAATTGAATGTCCATTACTACTGGTGCCGAAAGGCATTAAATGCTGTACAGCACTATTTCACTTTTAATAATGACTGCAATTCGATTCCCTTCCAAATCTGGCGTCCCTCCAAAGTTTCCGGTTTTAAGATTAAAGGTGGAATTAAATAGCCCTGGACAACCTGCTGTGCTTCAAGCTTCCGGGAGATACCCTGAACAAGCCAAACCACGGGAACTGAAGCACAGCATGGAAACGACGGCCCTTTTTAAAAACCGCACAACTGGTTACGGTGATTTTCTCACGGTCAACGGGTGTTCACTAAACGTGTTTTTCTAACGTTTTCCCCCCAAGTAGCCGTCATGTCACCTGAATCTGCGAAAGAGGCGTTTGTAGCGGAAAGAGCGGTCCGCCCACAGGTGAGTGTGCCCCGCCCACAGCATAGCTTAAGCCAATCGGATTTGTCTCTTACAGACAACGACCAACAGGCTCTTGGGCAGCCAGTGTATCTGGGAAGAGCTACTGCAGCAGTGACCTCTGATGGGACAAAGCAAGCTGTGTGGCGCCACTGCATACGTGCATCATTCCCGCCCATAAGGGGGGGGAAAATGAGAAATCTTTCAGGGGCCCGGTTGCCGGAAAGGACCCAGGAGAGAATCGCAATCCCCCACCCCCGCGCTTGTAATTCCACCCCTTCCTCCTCCTCAGCCCGGTCCAGGAACACAATCTATCGAGGCGAAAAAAAAAGCAGCTAAAAACTGCCAAAAATCACATTCAGGTTTGCGGAAACAAGACTGAGTGATTGAGTGTGAAGGCCCAGCGCTGCAGTCTTCTGGACCAATAGCCAGAGAAGAGACTCGCTTTTGCACCACACATCCATTAAAAATGTATGGCAGGTACAGTATGCCTGGCCTATGCAAGTTTTATACATCAGCAGTATTTCTCATCAGTTTCTGAGCTGCCACTCATTTTCTGACCGAATCGATGTGCACACCACAGAGCCAGAAGAAGCCTCTGTAATAGCTCTGCCTGAAGAAGGCGTCTGGTCCTTCCTGAAGTACCACGTTATCCTGGCCTGCCGGACACTGTACAACCTGACTTAACCTGATTCAAGCCCGAAATCAATCCACATGAATCCTTCAGTTTGACTTACAAAAAAAAGCTGGTGTTGGTTTTTTGTTCGCAGATACAGTTTGGCGAGTTGTTTTTGGTGATTTCTGAACTCAACAAACTGCGTTTGGGAGGAGAATTACAAACGCTTGCATTCAATCGAGGGTCAAAGTTAAGGTCTAAGTTGATTGAATCCAGTCCTTAATGTCTTGGCTGAAGTAACAACCACATTCCGCAGTACTCATAGCGTTTGCTGTTTCCAGATTGCTGAAGGCCCTGCGGGTCTGCTGGCCTCCAGAGAGTGGATGAATAAGCCTGAACAGCCCTGTTACCCTACGCCATCCCTGCTCTTACCTGGCCTGCTCATACCTGGCCTGCCCTTACCTGACCCTTTCATCAGGGCGGGCGATGTGCGTGGTCTTCCCCCCGGGCGCCGCGCACATGTCCAGGACCCCTCTCCCCCCGGGCGCGGCCCCAGGACGTGACCCACCACCACCGAGGGCAGGTTCTGGTGGCGGGAAGACAGGCGGAGACGAGCACGTCAATCACAGCTAATCCTGGCGCACACCTGCCAATCAAAACACTAGCAAACTCAGCCTAAGGCTGTGAGCGAGGCTGCCTACCTGTAGGAACACCAGGCTGGGGAGAAGATCGTCGAAGGAGGGGCTGAGATAGACCGGCTCCACCATCCGGATGCCTACACCCCTGTTAAAAACAGGACGGGGACCGTGGTGAACTTGCACACAACAGACAGTGCTGCCTTTTCTGTATAATTCTCCATCAGCTCTCTTTCTGCTGCGGCTCAGGTCTTTTTCGTGTCACGACGGTTCATTCTGGCGAATAGCGGGACGCCTCCAGCCTCTCTGCCACTTACTTGACGGGTTCATCGGAGCAGAAGATGTCGGCGCGAGCCATTTCGGCGACCCCGTTTCCCACAAACACCTTGTTCCCCTGGAAGTCCTTGGCTCCCTCGCGTGGCACCTCCCCTCCACATCGGAGAAGACAGACACCTTGTCACCAGCCTTCATGTCTACAATGAGAGATATAGTCCTGCACTGAAATCCATACCGTGACCCACTTCTATCAGTACAATGGCTGTTTTTAAACCGTTTAAAGCTTTTAAAAAGCTTTTAAGCTTTTTTTTAAAGTTCAGTCTGGGGCAATCTAATAAATAATCAAATAACAGCAAGTAACATCAAAGCTTTTTAATCCATTAACTACACTTTGAAGAACTATGATCGGTGTCTCAAAGGGACCCCTCTGTTTTTTTTTGGTTTTTTTAAAGGAAGTGACGTAAATACAATCTTGGTAGTCCATCAGAGGCACCAAGTTTAAAAACAGTGACCAGTGTCACCCCCCTCCCCCCAGGAGTGAGGCTGTTGGGACTGGCAACCACACAGCAAATCATTTAACTTCCCGCACATGGAAGACTGGCCCCTCACACGGGAACAAATCAAGGGCCCGCGCAGACTCCGGTGGGAGATGTCACTGGCCGTGGACTTCCACATTCACTCATCTCTGCTACAAATAGAACCCCCTCCCCGAAATGAGAGAGCAGAGGTGGGTGGGGCCGGAGGAGAAGAGAGTCTGGCGTACACTTGGGGGCAGACAGGATCCCGGGAGCGAAGACGTGGGCTCCGCGCAGCACTGCATTCCCACACTGAGCGCCCACGATGACCTCGGGGTTCTCTGGTAGGGCGGGCCTGAGAACACAGGACATAGAGGCCCAATACTCAACTGGGGACTCTCTCCCGAAAACAGTGCTGCCACTGAGGCACTATGACACCGGACACTCAAGTCAACCACGGCTGGGTACCGAGAGGCTTCTTATCGCCCCGTAGTCTACAAGTCAGGCTCACACAGACATGAGTCGGAGGAAGACATTTTACGCGCAAGCTCTGCAGGCGGAATGTGGGCACCCGATCTGCCAGCCATCGTCGGGGCTGTCCAGACCACGGGGCCCCTGCACAAAGCATTCATTTTAATGGTCACTCTAACTTTGTGTGTGTGTGTGGGGGGGGGGGGTGGGCTACATCCGTTATACAATCAAATTCCTTTCCTTGTTTAAGTCAGTCTCATCTATCTTTAGCAAGAAGCCCAAATTATCATACAGAGCCCTTGAAAGGTTCAACATTTTAAAAGACGACTGACCACTTAGATTCTGCTGCAGACTTGCAAAGCTATTTCAGAATAGGACCGTGGTTAACCCCGGACATTCTAAGCAACCTTTAGGGGCAAGCGGTTATGTTTTTCTGTCCACAGAACTGTTCAGCTAACATTCTACGCATACCTGGGCCCGATGACATGAAGAAGCAAAACATCTGGAAGTTGTGTGTGAGAAAGTACGGGAATGTCCCCGCCATTGTAGCAGCCCATCTGCAGGAACAAACAGCCAGTGTTAGTGGATCTCTCCCCCTGTCCTTTCACAGAACTCTTGCTAATGGCTAAACCAAACAAAACATCTGGAGCATGTGGGAGACAAAGTAGGGGAATGTCGCTATGGTAACGGCTCATCTACTGGAGCCAAGACCTCCCTCCCTCCCTCTCTCCCTCCCTCTCTCCCTCCCTCCCTCCCTCCCTCCCTCCCTCCCTCCCTCCCTCTCTCCCTCCCTCCCTCCCTCCCTCCCTCTCTCCCTCCCTCCCTCCCTCCCTCTCTCCCTCCCTCCCTCCCTCCCTCCCTCTCTCCCCTCCCTCCCCTCCCTCCCTCTCTCCCTCCCTCCCTCCCTCCCTCTCTCCCTCCCTCCCTCCCTCCCTCTCTCCCTCCCTCCCTCTCTCCCTCCCTCCCTCCCTCTCTCCCTCCCTCCCTCCCTCCCTCCCTCCCTCCCTCTCTCCCTCCCTCCCTCTCTCCCTCCCTCTCTCCCTCCCTCCCTCCCTCTCTCCCTCCCTCCCTCCCTCCCTCTCTCCCTCCCTCTCTCCCTCCCTCTCTCCCTCCCTCCCTCCCTCCCTCCCCTCCCTCTCTCCCTCCCTCCCTCTCTCCCTCCCTCCCTCCCTCTCTCCCTCCCTCCCTCTCTCCCTCCCTCTCTCCCTCCCCTCCCTCCCTCTCTCCCTCCCTCCCTCTCTCCCTCCCTCCCCTCTCTCCCTCCCTCCCTCCCTCTCTCCCTCCCTCCCTCCCTCTCTCCCTCCCTCCCTCTCTCCCTCCCTCCCTCTCTCCCCTCCCTCCCTCTCTCCCTCCCTCCCTCTCTCCCTCCCTCTCTCTCCCTCCCTCTCTCTCCCTCCCTCCCTCTCTCTCTCTCTCCTCCCTCCCTCCCTCTCTCTCTCTCCCTCCCTCCCTCTCTCCCTCTCCCTCTCCCTCCCTCCCTCTCCCTCCCTCTCCCTCCCTCCCTCCCCCTCCCTCTCCCTCCCTCCCTCCCTCCCTCTCTCTCCCTCTCTCTCCCTCTCTTCCTCTCTCTCTCCCTCCCTCCCTCTCCCTCTCTCTCCCTCCCTCCCTCTCTCTCCCTCCCTCTCCCTCTCTCTCCCTCCCTCTCCCTCCCCTCTCCCTCTCTCTCTCTCCCTCTCCCTCCCTCCCTCTCTCCCTCTCTCCCCCTCTCTCCCCCTCTCTCTCCTCCCCTCCCTCCCTCTCTCTCCCTCCCTCTCTCTCCCTCCCTCCCTCTCCCTCCCTCTCTCTCCTCCCTCTCCCTCCCTCTCCCTCCCTCTCTCTCCCTCCCTCCCTCCCTCTCTCTCTCTCCCTCTCTCCCCCCTCTCTCTCCCTCTCTCCCCCTCTCTCTCTCCCTCTCTCCCCCTCTCTCTCTCTCCCTCCCTCCTTCCCCTCTCTCTCTCTCTCTGAAAAAATTTGTAAAATCCAACCTTATTGCAGGGGTGCCAATAATTGTGATACACGTGGTTTTGTTAAAAATAATTATTTCTTGATGATTTTTTTTTTCTCATAATAAATTAACTTTTAAAGGTTGGATTTTTCTCATTTTTTTCAGTGTGAGATTAAGCTAATCCACCAAACGGTGAATTTTCTATAACCCTTTTTACTCATCTTTACCAGGGGTGCCAATAATAGTGGAGGCATTGTACAAGCGTGTGTATGCACGCACAGAGCTTTACTGCTCTCTGACATAATTAGACTCCAGACTAAATTGATCTAAATCACTGGCAGGACATTGACGACTGTGCCAGTCAAACCCAAGAGAGGAAAAATGCACATGTCAGTTATGCAAGCAGATCTGATGAGTGAACAGATTTTGGCAGAGTACATCAACAACTACAAACTACATTTACCAGGCCACCATATACCTGCTGCTCTCTCCTCTCTGGATCAGGTCAATGTATAGACTCCCCCTTTACTTCTCCCTCACCTGTCTGAGCTTCTCCAGCAGCCTTTCCCTGATTACATCCAGAGGTTCCAGGTGTGTGCTGGCCCGCACACAGGTGAAGGAGGGGGGGTGGGACAGGTGGCAGAGCAGCTCATCAAACCTAGACTCCGCCTCCTCATGGCCCACTGCTGCCACCAGCTGGACATGTGACAGTTTCATCAGATACAAGTGTGCTGTGCACAGTGAATGGAGCAGCATGAAGTCTACTGATGTGAGGGGGAGGTGATAGTTTAGCACTAATTCAATGGCATGTATGCCTTGATTTTGGCTAACTGACCAGGTCTAACACTGTACCATCAATGCCACTGGCTCCAGAGAGCACTGTACCCCCAATCTTCCTCTTAAACTGACTATGGCATCATTTCTCAAAGAGTAAGTTGCGGCCTGCAAGGGG
>CM056377.1:117888856-117975208 GCA_029718625.1 Synaphobranchus kaupii
TGACTATGGCATCATTTCTCAAAGAGTAAGTTGCGGCCTGCAAGGGGGCCCAAGTCCATACATGCACGTCGCTTCCTCCAACTCCTGCCATTTTTAGCCTATATCCTCATTCATCTAATGTACTGGATCACAGAGACACATTACAAAAGTCTGCAGATTGAGGTGAATCACGAAAGCAAAAACTTGAATTTTTAAATCTGCCTTATCATTGCCTAATACAAAGCATGAAATCACAAAAATACTCACCTCCTTGTTCGTAAAGACATTCCTCAGATATTCTTGTGCTTCTGGCCTTAAAGTAAGTTTGGGGAAAACAAACGTCTTCTTGCGCATACTGTTAGTGCCCAAATACAAGCTTTGAGGAGTAAAAAGAAAAACACAGTATTATGGATTAAAAGACTGTTTGTTTATTATAAATCAGGCAGATGTGAACCGACACAAAATTGCGACTTCCAGTAATGCATAGGTCTCTTGGTATACTGTACACATAGTTACTGTAGCTACTACCCTGCTTGGTTGAACGTTTTTTTTCAATAAGAGTAAAATAATTCACAGAGAAATTCACCATAACGCGATGAAACATTCTTGTTAATATTATAACGTATACACACCAATACCTACACGCTTTGTCCACTGGGCTGTAGCCTTGGAGCAGCCTTCCCTCAGTATCACTCACTTCCTACTCAGTATGCGGTGTTGTCACTTTATAGTGCTGCTGCCCACTCACACAGTACTGTATCGGACAGATGCCTTTCAACAACTACATTCACATTCGGCGAATATCATAATATCATTATTAAACACACTGCTCCACTGACATCATGTCTAACCACGTCTGTCGAACCAAAGTTCGTAAGCAACTCATTCAGCTCGCTCGGTAACATTAAGTTATAATTCTAGCGTGATTGTCGCGTTAGAATTAACTGATCAGAACCAAGTACTGCACAGAAAGCCAATCGCTAACGTCACTGCTAGTAGGATGTCTAAGTACCGGTAATGTTAACTTAAATTGGTAAATGAATCTAGTTAACGTTAGAAACGTAGCTAACTTTTAGCCATCAGCTAGTTTTCCATGACAGCGTGCTTGTGCATTATGTAGCTTGCTAACATACACAGCTACCGAATAATATATGTCACACCAAATATAATTATGAATAAATCTTACATGGAAACAAGAATATATGCAATGTTTACACTGTCAGTCCACCTTAGTTCCACGTTACCTCATTCAAAGAAGACACGTTTTGATCACGTTGGTCATAAAGGGTGTTGGCCTGTTTAACGTCACTGCCGTTGCTTTCGTGATTGGCCACGTGCACAAAGTAGGCTGAAAACGTAACTATTTTCCTTGGGAATTGTAGTTTTCTTTAAATAATGTGAACAGACGTCAACACTGCGTATACATGACGTATTCGTAAACTGTAGCAGAGCCATAGAGATATGGCCATAGACAGGATATGGCTCTGCACTGTAGTATTCCATTTTACAAATGCCTGACGCAAGATGCATTTTGTCAGGCAATGCAGTTGTCTTCTGTCACAATAATGCTGGAAAACAAGTAACCAAAAAAGTTGTTTTCCTAGTCCTAAAATCAATCTGAAACAATTTATTGACTGGACCAAACTCTAGCTTTGTGATAAACAATGTAAATTGTTTGGAGAGAAAAAAAAACATTTGTGAACTGCATTTTTGTATACAATTACAAATAACAACACGTCTGCACTTTTACAATTTCACCAGGACACTGCTGATACCCGCTACAATTTGGTCAAAGGGCAGGCCTGAGTGCCACCTATGCACAAACACACCACACCTAAAAGGCCCCCCTGCTCAATCGACAGAGGAAACAATGACCCTGACCACTTCTCTGACCTCTGAGTATAAAGCCTTCTCTCAACAGCAGGGTGACTGCACAGGAGACGGGGGCCGTGTCCGAATTACCACTGTTCCACACTATTGAGTAGCCTTGGCGAGTAGATAGGACGAGACAGTCGTTGAGTAGGCGAGTATTTTTCAAATTGCAGTATACTTCAAACACCCGGATGACACACTTACTTCTGGGGTTTCACTGAGTACATATGGGAGCACACTTTTCAAGAAGTACATTTTAATGGCATAAATATGTGAGGCTTCGTTTTTAAAAAATGAGGTGCGTCGCTGACGTTTTCCTTGAAATACAACAAAAACACATGACAGTGCAAGGGTAGGGTGCAGGGTTGCCAGATCTTGCAAAGCTTTCCAGCCAAACGGCGACTCAAAACTAGCCCAAAATATATTTTTAACCAAAACCAACATATTTTTACTTTTTAAAATAAGTACGTGCTTTGTGACTTTTCATTTTTAGCCGAGACTACACTTCGAAAGTTTCCCAATTTAACTGTAAAACCGCGGACATTGCAACACTGGTGGGATGTCTTATGACCTGCTTACGACACTTCCACAGTACGGTTGGAAAATAGTATGGCGGATATTTTTTCGTGGACTGCTAAACAGCACACTTCAGTCAGTGCACTGTAGCCCAGACAGGGCGCAGTAGATAGGGCTCTGATTCGGACACCATGTTGTGGCCTGAATAGCACACAGTACTACAAAGTGAAAGGTTTTGTATTTTACTTGGTGGTGAACCCAAGGACCAACGGCTATGGTGGTCCTCTACCTGGCTTTGCAGGTACTCGCTGAGATCATGTCAGGCCAGCTTCTTTTTCTTCACCTTGGTTTCCTGTACAGGGTAGGAAATTACACAGCATAAATTGGGCCTTTTCATATTTTACCAGAAGCAGGTTGGTGTAATTAAGAGATATCACCATCAAATGGCCTCCATTCTGTACAATACCCCTGCTTATAGTAATTGGGGATGCCACTTCCATCTTTGCTCTACCTAAGTAATCTCAGTACAAGCAAATAGGCATTCATAGCTTCTTTACAACCACTCACAAGTTCCTGGGTAGTTTATCAGTCAAGACCCTCAGCAGTGCCAGACAGATTAATCAGACTTCCATGTTTGAGATGAATAATTACTGTAATGTGAGGGCATTGGCTTTGGTACCGTAAATACTTCTGGGTAGATTATGGTTATATTGGTTATGGTTATACTATATTATGGGTATATTATTAAGAGACATTTTAAGTCATGCTCAAACCAATGGAACACATCTCCAAACTCCTGAACCTGCTCAATAAATGGAAAAAGACCATTTGAAGTGGATGTGCTAGTGAGAATTTGGCTTGGTTTATGCCTTCTTCCATTTTGTTAGAATGTAGACATTTGCTTAGAACCACATATTGCACAGAGTAGTCCCCAAAATGTCACTTATTTCTAAACAAATCAGATTTTGGTGTTTTACACATGTATATTTTCTGCCATAAAAACACATTTTAATTATGTAGTTTCGGGCACACGTAATTTCATTCATAAGACCCTTTTTAGTATTCTGGCATATATGAATTAAGAGGGCCTGAATAACAAACTCAATATAGGCATTAGAGATTGAATAATTACACAAAATGAAGGACATGTAGACATTTCAAAGATTTTAATAAAAAAGAAATGCTAATCCCATATATAATCATCAACATCATCATCCAGCTTTTAAAAGTGTCTGACTTTTATCAAAAGTTCATATAGTGTTGTAAACCGATTGTTATAGAGCCCTACAATATTAATCAAGCAGCACTGGTTCTGTTCTAACACACAGGCTGGGGGCATTCTGACAAATGCTCTGTATTGAAATCCATCTCATGATCACAATCGACAGCCTGAACCGACAAGTGTTTCCTTTGTGCTTGGGGTTTATCCTCATGAAGTCGTTTATTAATATTGAAGGGCTCTGTTTGACATAGATCAATCCTCCAAATGCGTACCGGTACTCCCATCCTCATGAACATCAGGTGTAACATGATAACTGCCTAGGGGAACACGCAGGCAGATAAGGGCAGGAAAAACAAAATTGATGGTATAAAATACTGACAAGAATGTAAAAGGTGACACGGATCCTAAGTCTGTATTGTCCAAAGAAACCAATTCATACCGTATCATTTCCAATCATTCTAAAATTTGACACAAATGCTTCCCATGACGGTGGCTGGTTCCACAGACTCCGGATGATTCCAGAACATTCTGTAGCAAAAATGAGCAATACGGAGATCGCTCTGGACAAACTGTCAGAACCATAAATGTTCACCATCTCCTCAGAGTTAAATAAACAAAAGGCAGCACAGCACCACATCCCTGTCAGTTTGTATTTGTACATGGTACAGTACTCGTAAGCTTTTAAAGCTGCAAATAATTGACTATAAAGATTTGAACACAACCATTAACAAATTAACTGGAAAAATATGCAGCTTTCATGGTTTCCACTGTGCACAACACTGCAGCTGCAATGAGTTCAAAGGTCAATTGATGTAATACTTGCTGCCATTTTAAATGTACATAATACGACACAAATCAGGCCATTATGCGTTTGACAGCCACAGGAGCGCTTTAAAAATTGACAACATATTGAGAACATAACCATAAAAGGACTGCATGTATGTTATGGCAATACTGACAGGTTTAAAATAAACATCCAAGAGAGGCAGGTAAGCACCGTCAAGAGGATCCTTGACAATTTGCACGGATCACCATTTAATGAAGTGCAGGCTGAAATGTTATGATAAAAAACAGGCCTCACAGAATCACTAGCCCTGTTGAGAGCACAGAGCTGAAGAGGACTGGACTCTACGGGGAAGCTGCGTTCGTTAGTTTAGGGAGAAACGACGGACGCGCAGCCCGCAGGCACACTAAGTGCCCCCATCATAATTCGGCCAATAGTGACCATCAGTCCATTTGATCTGAGCGCAATGTCAAGGATGCTCAAAGTGTGCATATTCCCCACATCCTACCATGAGCGTGGCCTTAGCGCCACAGGTCACCGTTCTGATGACCAGCCGTTATTTCCTACACATAACCAATATTTTGAAATACCACATATGCACATGCACGCACACACGGCATAGTTGATCACAAACCACTCCCTCACTAGAGAACACACTGGTGTACTTTGACTGAGAGATGGGCTAGTGGCCCCCTCACTGGGAGAAACATGGCCTTTATCGGTGTTTTACTAGCTTATGAGATGGCACCATTAAATACCTGTAACAGATGAGTGTAATATTAAATAAAGTAAAATAAATAAAACAGAATCCAAAAAAAAAAACCTGCTTTGTTCCAATGTCATGTACACAGGCCTAAACCAGACAAATTAATCTTAAATGACAAATGACAACCCCACATCGTTGTCATAGCAACGCCCCGTCAAAAGCAATTATTTTCCATTATAACACGCTCTGTAACATCTCTCGAGAAAACCGAATTAAGAACCGTGAAATCATTACACGCGAGATGACATAATTTGATTTGGTGCGGGCCTCTGTGCTGACATTTGTGTCCAAACGCAAGTGGTTCCATGGTAACGCGCGCGCGCTGCGGCGCGCGCACACACCGAACGCCGCCGTCCAGAGTCTCCGCTGCAGCGGGCTGATGATATGTAGATCAGGAGGGCTCTCTCTGCCCTGAGCACCGGGGGGGAACGTGTTCAGACAGGGGGGAATGAGCTCTCCGGCCATCGCTCGTTTCAAACTCCGTCCGGTCCTGGGGGAAGGTGAGGCGGGTTTGAGAGTGTGCCGGAGTAACGGTGCTGGAGAAAACCGTGGTGGGTGGGAGTGAGTGAGAGTACTGGTGCGGCCTCGGAGGGCTGAGGTTGAGCTGGCACAGCCTGTGAGGGAGGGTGACTGCAGGCACCGTCGCCACAGTTTAAACAGCACGGGTGGGTTATCTGAGTCCGGCTCTGGACGTCATCCACTCCAAGCCCTGGCAGAGTCTGACAGAAACAGGGAAGAAACAGATTAAACCTTGCATGGCACACTTCAATAATACTGGTCTTAAGTAGCTTATTTTTTTGTTTTTATAGACGCACATGATAATATTTCTTTCCCAAAGGTCAGCATTTAAAGCCGCCCCGTACCCAGCAAGCCTCCAAAGACTAGATAGGTCGTAGATAATTTTGGTTAGGTAGTTTGGGACCAGAGTCGCTCGCCCGATTCAATTCATTTCCATTAACCTTTATTTCTTGTTACGATCTGGCTCTAGACCGGGCTGTAACACCAGACCTACAGAGCACTGTTCTCAACAGATGCCTGATCACATTATGATGAGATTTGCTTTGGGCAGGGGGAAGACAAGGCCCCCGAAACCTGTGAAGGAGTCTGGAGAGTGCTCAGTCCCGTCCCGTCCCGTCCCCTCCCCTCCCCTCCCGTCCCGTCCCGTCCCGTCCCGTCCCGTCCCGTCCCGTCCCCTCCCGTCCCGTCCCGTCCCGTCCCGTCCCGTCCCGTCCCCCTCCCGTCCCGTCCCGTCCCGTCCCGTCCCGTCCCCTCCTGTCCCCGTCCTGTCCCGTGGGAGCACACTCACCCCTCTCCTGTGAGGGCGCAGCAGGACTGGATGTGCCAGGGGTGGTCCTTTATGGAGCTCAGGGGGTGAGGTATTTGGAGATTTCAGCAGCAGACATGCAGTCTTTCATATCCTGCTTGTTCGCGAATATCAACACAGCTGCCTTGCGCAGATCCTGGGAGATAAGAAACGGGGACGTCAGAGTCTAACACAATAACAGCGTGGGGGGGGGGGGGGGGGGGGGGGGGGGGGACGAGAACCGCGCATACCGCCGGCACGATCCTCGACGAATTAACCGCAACGTCCGACTCCACAGGAAAAGAACACTCAAAAGTAAAAAAATAAGTGAAAAGCCCGAGACTCGGGCCAGTGAGAAGCCGTGCTGTTTGGGTTTAAATTGCGGGCGCTGAGAGGCGGTTCCTCCGGCTTCGAGACCTGCGGGGGGAACGTAAGAGCGCTCACCTCGTGGGCAAGCATCCTGTACAGCTCCTCCTTGGAGATGACCAGTCCTCTCCCGGTCCGTGCTGTCCACCACTAAGATGATAAAACTGAGGAAAAAAAAAAAAAAAAAGTTCAACTTAAGTTAAACCGTTCAATGGAGAAAGTCTGGAAGTTTCCGTGGTGAGCGACCGGGTGGCAGAGGGCCTCTGCATCGACGTGTTAGCGCGTTACATAAAGTCAGCGCGGGGCGCAGGCACAGGGCGGGCGTCTAAATGCGGAAGCCGCGGTGGGGCGTGATGCGGTCGGCAGCAGACGGCCTGGGCTTCAGAACAGAGCTCCATTGAGCGCCCCCCCCCCCCCCCCCCCCCTCTCCTCTCCTCTCCTCTCCTCCTCTCTCTCCTCTCCTCTCCTCTCCTCTCCTCACCCCCGCCGCGCTCCATTCAAGGCCTGCCTGACCCCCGCTTTTCATCCCGCTCCCTTTGTCTCCCCCCTGACCTCTGACCCCGTCCCGCTCTGACGCAGCTGCCAGCTGCTGCCGCAGTCTGGCCAAACTGCTGCCGAGCAAAACTTTTGTTCTGCCGTCTGACAGCATCCATTAGGGATTCCGCCAACTATAGAATTACAGCCAACCGCCGCAAACTTACAGCAATAACTGCCCCCCACCCCCCCCCACTCTCACTCCACCACATGCTGGGGGAGGACAGCTTGCACTAAAGGGACATTTATTGTACGTGTAGCCTTCCTCTTCACTGGATTGTTTAAGAAAAGAAGAAAAAAAAGACCCCGACCGCTTTTGGGAAAGGCCTTGTCCACAAGATCATAGCGTGCACTCCTTGAGGACTGCGTTAAGGCCACATTACATCTAACCACACTGTGGTTTCTTTAAGAAACTCAGAGCCTCTCTTTTTCTACAGAATATTATACGTTGAGTTCAACCGTTGTTGATATTAATTGGAGACAAAAGCATATTTATACTTGTGATTCTAGGGTAAGGAAAAAGCACTACATGGGTCAATTGAAAACAGACCAGACTTTTATTGGCAATCAAAATATGCTATAATTTCCAACCCCTATTATACATTTGGACAGAGGAAATTTTATCCTCTTTTCACATTTGCTATAAATACATTTCATATCCATAGTTTAAATACACATTACTAACACTGTTCTTCCAAAAAACCTTCTGCCAATGGTTTATTTACCTCTATATTTATAACTACCTGGCAATTCCATTTCATAATGCTTCAGATGAAAAAGGACTTTTAACTGCTGAAGATTGTAAACTAGAGTTCAGAAGTCTCCAGCGACATAAACGTGGAGATTTTTGAGGCATTCCTGTCGTCGCAGTAAAGCTGGGTGCGTGGCAGTTTTGAGCACTGGCCCAGTTGGCGGGTACCTCTGTGTTTGAGTAATAGGTGTTCCATGACGATCTGAGAGACTCCTGGCCGCCGATGTCCCACATGAGGAAGTGTGTACTCTTCACCACGATCTCCTCCACGTTGCTTCCTATTGTAGGCGACGTGTGGACAACCTCGTTCATCAAGCTGTCAAACAAACGGATAGAGGATTCAAAAAACATTCACAAAACAATCCGACTGAATTTCTCGCCACGGTCTGCAGTCGACATTCAGCGCTGAAGCCGGTGTTCGGGGGCTGTGCCGATGGTGACCCCCAAATGCTTCGTTTTCTTATGATGGGAAAACAAAAGTGCACTGGCAGTTGTGTTCCTTGGCACATTAATTTTATATTATATCATTTTCCCCATTATCGTGGAATTAGTTTGACCTGGCTTTCTGGCTTGGCGAGGAAAATAGTTCCACTGCCCCTGGAGAGCAATATCTGTGTTATTATGCGTCTGCTGACATTTCCAGAATGTGAAGTGCATTTTCTCAGTGTGGTAGAGGCAGGTCGCTAGTCTGTCAATTTCTCAAAAAACATTTTTTAAATAAATAAATAATCTTTTGAATGCCATGTCAAAGCAAAAACAAAGGTTACAGTAAGTGTCCTGACCAGGAGTGTCCAGTCTTATTCGAGAACGGCCAGTGTGGGTGCGGTTTCTGATCTAGCCCAGCACCAAAACACTCGATTCAACTAATCAATCACATACGACTGATTAGAAGACTCTTCTCTGATAAAGCTGTTCACCGCTGATTTTCACCTAATAACTTATGTTAACATGCAGTAGAGAATGCTGTTGGCATCTTGCCTACCACACAGTGTGGATAACCTCCGACATGCCTGGCAATCTAAATTGTTTTCTACCATGTTTCACAATATTGCCACAGTGCAGGGGAGATCAACAGACTGCCGAAAGCCAATGGTCTGTAAATAGCCTATCCTTTCTGACTCCTTCATTTCATCTGAACACAATACAGTGGCAGTAAGTCCATTAAATGTGTGCTAGAGCTCTGCCACAGGCAAAAGAAAAAGACAGTCCAGACTGAACAGCCTCCCACCTAAAACACCATGTCCCCACAACATCTGCTGTGCTGTGGAAAAGTTCCCACAATACAATGTTGGCAGCAACATTGAGACAACAACATTATGCCTTTTGCGTAGCTCAGATGGTGATCGACAGACGCAAAGGGATCAATGGAATAAATTGACTTTAGCGACAGAGGCCTTCGAGCCCAAAGAGCAATTTTTCACCATAGTAGCTCAGTTGTATTCTCATCAGGCTGAGGTCAGTAGAAGTCTTGCAATGTGAAAATGAATTAGTTGAAAGACAAGTATTCGATATCTTAAATCTTATCATTGTACAGCCTCATACTCCACCACAGATTATGTTTTTAACTACTGAAGTCACAACAGGAGTGTAATTGCAATAGGACACCGAAGGAAAAAAAAGAATAAATTTCCCATACTCACAACTGATAAAGTATTGTGGTCTTTCCGGCATTGTCCAGCCCAACAATGATCACCTTGTGCTCTGTAATACATGAAAGAGAAACCCCAGTTAAAGCTGCAATAATACAGTGTCTACCTTTGACTTAGGGAAGCTAAAAAACACTCCCCACCCCCAGGTCTCTCGCTCCACATACTGCAACATTCCTCAGCTCCTGGGGACATTTGGGGCAAATATCAAATAAGGGTTATGGCCACATTCCAACAGCAACGTCATTTTCCCCACGTTTTTACCATTTTGGTCAAATGAAATGGAGATCAATTTAGGCCTATATTTTAGGAATTATAATCTCACTAAAAAAATACTTTTGGAAAACGGGTGTGTTTAAACAAAACGCCTCATCAAGTCCAGCACAGGAGTGTTCTGCTCAAAAACACTGTTCTCGCTACCGATTCTGGTAAATCCCACCTGTTTATCTGAGATCAAACTTTTTCCTTCAGAAAGAATTCTTTCCACAAACATGGAAAAGAAACACTATGAAAATATTATCACAAATTTCAGCCCAAAAGTAATGAAGCTCTTAAATATCTGAAAGCTAAAACCAATGAAAAGCAGTGTGCTGCAGGTGAAGCCCCGCCTTCTGGGTCCTCAGCACGGATTACATCATTCTGATTCCTTCCTTCCATTCAAGATTTGCTGGCTTCCTTCTTCTCCCAGAAGACTGATCAGCACCAGTGTTTCTAATCAAAACATCCTGCCTCCGGCCAATGTTGAAGTGTCTAGCTGTCAAATCCACATTCACCCTTAACAATCTTAAGTTCTGATAAAACTCTTATCTGGTGCATAAGACACAACCCCACATATTGTGGGGACCTTTTTAAAGCATGTTATCAGATGCAATAACTAATATAAGCATAAAAAAGAAACAGGAAACTGTAAACTATTGCTGTTAACGAGAACACCTCTCCATAAGTGTACTTCCTGTCAATGCTTGGCGCGTAACCGCCACAGCACTAATGCAATTAAAATGCAATTCCTCATGAAAGAGGGCAAATGTAAAACCGCGCTTGATTTAACCTTTTTTTTTTCTGATAATCTGACCCAAGTAAGAAAAATGTCAATTATGGCAGATGGTATCTTCATCGAATTCACATCCAAGAGGAGCCAATTAAGTTAACTGCTATTTAGGCCTAATTGTATTAACATGTTAAATGCAACAGAATATAAGCAGAAAATGTGCCTCCAGAAGTCTGTAGCAATTGTATTTTATTGTTTAAATGGTCAAATTGGAGAAAAAAAAGAATTGGTTAAAAACAACAAACTAGGACAAAGACTTATTCATAACGTGTTTAGGTTCATTTCGATACTACTACCATTTTAAAACTTTATTTTACATAATAAAATCTAGGTAAATAGCTACAAAGAGCACTTTGCGCCCAACAATAAAGTATTCCTGACAAATGCAAACTAAGAGGAGAAGATGGGTAAACTGGTACGTCTACATCACAAAGGAACAAATCCCGGGGCCCACAGTAACAGAGATGCCTCCAGGACACCATTAAATCACGACTGTACAGTAGCATCTTTCCTAATGGTAGGCAGGGAGTGGCTTGAGCCTGTAATCCCAGGCATTAGGAGAAAGATAAAGATTAACAGCCCAATATGCTTGTAGAGTAAACAGCAGGTAGGTACCTTCCACTCCCACCTCTTACCTACAGAGGAATTAGGCCAATCAGCCATCCCAGAATTCCAGTGGAACCCAGCACATCTGAGATCACAAGGCACATGTGAAGCTCACAAGAAATGACTGATCGGATCTCCTTAGACACACTGTGCATAGTTCAAACAAGTTAGTGCTCGCACAGATTAAGCCTTTTAGAAAAGTTAATGAATCACCAATGGAGACAGACATGATACGTTCATGTCGTCCTAGACGCATGATTTTAGGGACACAATTTCCCCCATAAATTTTATGGAAGTTTACCCCACTCCTCTTAAGAGTGGGGGTGAAAGAGCTGTTCATCTGTGTCCAGAATAAACAGTTTAGGCCCAAGACACTTTCCTCTCTTAGATGACATACAACTTTTCTGGCTATAGGTGACATAGTGTTATGCGCTTCCATAATGTTTCTATCCTTTAAATACAAGTTACTGTCACCACAGTCCCTGAACTAGCATGTCAGCAAGTTTATAGCTTCCAACACTCCATGTTCAAAGAAATCTTCACAAATAACTTTTTTTGTGTAACTATTTATTGATTTTACTTTGTTTAAGACTAGAGGGCACTTATATCTTAATAAAATGTATTAATTAAACTTAAACACAGGCACAGCAGGCAATGTTGGCAAAAATAGCCACAATTCTCTATGCTGCATTTCGCTTTAGCAGTACACGTTTTAATGTAGGAATGCGGCTATTTTTTTATTTTTTACAAGAACCCAAAATGTTTCATGTTTCAACACATTCACTTTTCTCAACTATTTCACCTGTAGAAGATTTAAGTTGATCTGCCTTCAGAATGCAGGACCTTGTAAAAGTAAACAATATGTAGCAAAAGCAAAAAAAAAAAAAGAATCAGAATCAGTACTGAGCCCAGCCGAAATATAACTCCTCAGTATGACACCCCTCCATTCACTCTTTCACTTTCACTCGCGTGAACTTCCTTGTTCATCAAATGGGTGAATACAAGAGAAGGGGGTTTCATACAATGGCAGCATTTAAGTAACAATGTAGCTTGCTGTTGCTCAGCTGGTGGTGGGGCAGTCCCTGGGGGGTCGCGATGCTCTTTCTGAACCGTGTACTGTAATGAGGAAACAATGAGGAAGGAAAAGGTCCTTCTCACACTCCTTTGTCACCAATTAGACCCAACCTTCGGGCCGTCTGCCACATCCTTTGAGGCAAGCAGCCCCCGTCTGCCCTGCAGACTGAACAAAAGCACCAGAGAATGAGGGTCTTTTCCAGGCTGCTTCAAGAGGCCACCTCCAATTCTGTTTAAAAAGGCACACTGTTGGTCTATTTTACTTAATCTATTGTGCCAGCAATGTTTGTCACTAACAAATATCGTATGTCATTATATGGTGCACTGCAAACCATATAAGTATAAGTGCAAAAGTAAAAATGAATGCAACTACACGGAAAAGGCTTGGCGTTTGAGATGGCATATGATATGATAACTATTGACTTGGAACTACACACTGGTCACCCTTATGGAAATGTAATATACTGCAGTATATTTTAAATATATTGTGAAGATAATTTTTATATACTGCAGTATATTCTTTTTCCATAAGGGCTGTCAGAATGTGAAGCTTCTCCATTTCAGAGATCAAGGGAGTCCTTTTAATCAATTAGTTTTGTTTGATGTCAGATAGACTAGCAGCAAGAGAGCTCAACTCACAAAAGATCCACTAAGGTTAGCTCTAAGCCAGGTCTAAGTTAGCTCAGCAGTCTACCTGAAAGGGGAACATAGTAAACGGAATTCAGTCAACTTAAGAGGCTGAAATGTTAATAGTATGAGATAGCTGCAACGGCATCACCTGAAATAACAAGCCTAACGTTAGCTAACGACGATAGATACTTTGCTAACACGTTAACACGGTGAGAAGATCAACAAGTTGGAAACGCTGACGTTAGCTATCTAGCATTACTGCCGTATGTGCTTAAAGTAAAATCAAGTGTTAACGTTAGCTAAACATCACCATATATTGAGGAATGTCTCACTGTTGTTGTTTCGTCAATTTAGTGATCTTGCTAGCGAGATAACGTTAGCCATTCTAGATCATCGGGCTCATAATGTGCAGAAACTGCGGGTACCTTTAACACCAGACCGAAAACGTCACCATTTAAAGCGAATGGCGGTGTTAGGTGCTTTGCAGCAGCTGCTTTGCATTGATAACGTTAGTTGTCATTGAATGTGCCTTCATTGCCACTGAGTGTTTTGCATTAGTTCACGTTAGCTAGCTAGCTAGCAACTGTGAAGTTCCATGCAAGTTAGCCGACACTAGCTATGCATTATGAAGTAACGTTAGTCACGTTGTGTTTTGTATTGCGGATGCTATCTGTATAGCTTACAAATAGGATCATCGACAACGTAGTGTACAACATGCAATCATAACTATATGACACATTCTGTGTAAGTTAACTTACAAGAAATGTACGTTAGCTTGCTCATTTGAGTAGGTTTGGCTAGCTGACGGAATCCCGACACCGAGAGATCGTATTCATCTCGGAGCCAAGATCTTACATATACAGAGACAAAATAAGGATTGAAAGCTAGCTTAACTCACCTTGGTTACAAAAGAAGCCCCAGAGTTTGGCGAATATCAGACCCATGTTTAGACTCAGTTCAATGATCCAGCTCTTGCTAAGCTTGCTACTCTTTGTAGCGGACTACTTGGCTAGCAAGATCAGCATGCAACCGCATTGGCTAGGCTAACTACACACTGTGTTTTTGTCTCTCTAGGCTAAGCGCCAGCTAGGAAACCAGCTAACTTAGCTAGC
Source organism: Synaphobranchus kaupii (assembly GCA_029718625.1). NCBI lineage: Eukaryota > Metazoa > Chordata > Actinopteri > Anguilliformes > Synaphobranchidae > Synaphobranchus > Synaphobranchus kaupii. Next base: position 117,903,066 of record CM056377.1, read on the forward strand.
ATTTCAGCAACGTAGAAATCCTCTTTGCCCAACGTTAACTAACTAACGTTACTCTTCTGATCTGAAGTCGCTTCCAGCAAACTAGCTTCACTCATACGAAGCCTGTGTAAGTATGTATTGATGACTCAGTTTATTCTTATGGATCGCTGTCAGTTCTTTGTCTTGGGGAATGTGTGTCTCCGCATCTCTCCCGGGAAGTCTTTTGGAGAGGGGTATTTTCTTCACTCCCAAAATCCCGCTACATTGCGCATTCCTCCTCGCGTTTGCAGCGTGCGTAAAGAAGACAATCGACCTGTGCGGTTCAAAATGACGTGTGCAGAGACGGACAAAAATAAAGGACAGGGCAATTTCCTAAAAAGCTTCCAGGGGATACACACATCCAACAGGACTGGTGTCAATCTGAATGTGTCTATCCTAGCATGAGTGCCGCACAGTAATGCAGCTGAGACGCTCACCATCCCCCAACAGTTTCATGTTACACGCTAGCGCTAGCTAGGCTAGCGCCCCCTGCTCCTAGCATGCAGCATAGCATGCGAGTCTGTGCTGGCTAACCACTGATAGTCAAACGAGCCTCAAACCATCACTCTGCTGCTAGATATGCAGTAGATATGGATGGATCACTTTAAGGGTTGTTTCTCCTGACACATTTTCCTATTGAGCTAAGTCAGGAGAAGAAACCCTTCAAGTTATCCATTCATATCTACTGTATTTCTGGCAGCAGAGTGATGGTTTAAGGCTTGTTTGATACGTCAGACCCTTGATGACTTAGAGCCATTTAGCCAACCATGTGTTCCATACTGTTCCAGTGTAATGTACAGCTAAATCTAGTCCCACCCCCCAATTCCCATAGAGATCCATTCAAATGCAGAGATGTTATAGTATCGCTTGTAAGAGTACCAGAAAATAAGATATCAAGAGTCTTTTGATGTTATTGGGTCACAGACATCAGGAAGTCATGGCATGCAAAGAATATGCGACCAAATATTAAAAATGATTACTTTATTCTATATATGTAAATGCAGGGGTGCACTAATGCAATAATTGTGATTTTTATAATTTTTTCAGTGTGAGATTAAGCTAATTCACTAAACGGTGAATTTTTTATAACCCTTTCTACTCATCTTTACCAGGGGTGCCAATAATAGTGGCCGGCACTGTAAGTGATACAGTACCACTGGTATACCATCTAGACATCACAAAAACAGGATATGTTACTTATAACATCAGCAAAGGTTTTGCAGAATAACTCAAGTCAATAGCACATTTAAAAGAGCAAGAAAGCAAAAAGACCCAAGTGTATTTGTAATTGACAATTCAGGAAAACAAATTCAAAAACATTGGTGCTCGCCTTCCAGGCAGTCAGAGGATCTGCCCCTCCATACCTACAAAAACTCATCAGACCCTACACACCTGCCAGATCCCTGCGTTCCGCCTCCTCAGGACGACTGGTACCCCCCACTTCATACTAGCACCCGGTCTCGACGTCTGTCTGTCCTGGCCCCACGGTGGTGGAATGAGCTCCCCGTGGAGATCAGAACAACAGAAAGTCTGACCGCCTTCAAGCGCAGATTGAATACTCACCTCTTCAAGCTGCATCTCTCTCCACCCCTCCCTACCACCTTGTGACCTCCCTTGATTGTGTTTTATGAATCCTTGTTTAAGTGGTTCAAGCTTCTAGTTAACACTTGTAAGGTTACTTATTGGCTTACTGTTGTACACGCCAATCATCAATATTGTGTGGTTACCCCCACACCCCCCCCCCGCCCCCCAAAAAAAAAAAAAATCATACTGACTATGCCTGGTACTTGAATTCGTATTTACCTTTTAGGGTCGTTTTTAACGCACTTGTTCCTAGTTCGAATATGCACTATGTACGTCGCTCTGGATAAGAGCATCTGCCAAATGACTATAATGTAATGTAATGTAAAAATGTGCATGTGTAATATAACTTAATTCGTACAATAGCTTTGACTGAATCAATACCCTGGTTCAATTAAATTCAATTTATTTTGTATTTTGCTGGTAAATGGGACAGGAAAATCAATTGTTTTGTTTCATTCCTGTAACTTATGTGTTCATTATGCTTTTGCCCTCCTTGAATGGAGGTCTTCATCTTAACACTGCTTAACTCTGGCCATTTCCACACCATGGGGCACTTTTTGAGGGAAGGGGGTATTGATCTGCCTATCCAAAATGGATGATAAACCAGTGAGCTTTACCCTTCTCTCCACTCTCTTTATGTACTTGGTCGATGGCTTTCCACCATATCCTGCCAAATGCAGAATGGGGGTGTAATTGAATAATCACAATCCAATACGCCTGAGTTACATTCAATATTCCTTGTAGCCCAATGTAAAATGAGCTGAATTTGTCTAATGTGACTTCACTGTTTATGTTGAGTCAGGGGTTCGTCTCCAATTCTATAGCAAGTCCTAAGTCTGCAAGCAGGACCGAAGAAGGGGTCTTAGTGGTTATTCATCAAGAGAAGTGAGTGAGGAAAGAGTTAATCAAATGCTCTGGAACGGATGAGCATTGCAAAACAAGGGCTGAGGTGATGACAGTTGGAAGCTGATTCTGGGTATGCCAGAACCACTGCAAAGCTCTCTTGGTATTGTGAGCTCCTCAATTGGAGGGTGCCCACTTGAATCCTTGATGCATCCCCACAGTCCAACCCCGATGGCTTGTCACGCTGGTGGGTCAGGAAGTTAATTCAGGGAAACATTTTGAAATCATGGCTCAAGAACGATGTGCAGCGTGGAGAGGAAACATCTGGAAAGTGCGTGTTAAGAAGAAAGAGTGATGTCAGAGCCAGCCAGCAGCCTGGTAGGCGTGGGCCTTGGGGGATAGTGGCCAAACATCTGAATTAAATGATCACCTGTCGCTCTCTCACCCGTTGATACATACATACTGTACATACATACACTCTCTCGTCTCTTTTTTCTCTCCCTATCTTGCCGTTTTCCTCTGCATAGCCAGCCGCCCACCCCTCTGCAGAGTGTGTTTGTGTGTGTTCCCCTGACCCGTCCTCCCATTCCCCAGCTGCTGGAGAGATTTGAGCGGCTGCTTCATGCTCGAACTGCAGCAGCTGGCGGAGCAACCGCGGGCTAGCACGGACAAAATCCTGGCTTGGGCAGGCAGCGCTGGTGAGGGCAAGGTTGGGGAAAAGGTGTCCTGCAGAGGGACATTAAGTGCACCCTGGATGTCAAGCTTTCGGCTATTGGGACCTGTATGGACACACCCCGTGCAAGGAATCTCTAGATCTGGCCTCATTTGACAAAGAATGTTAGCAAAGCTCCTCTACATTGATAATCACAGTGATATCACAGTCGTTGTAGTCTGTATATGTGAGTAGAACTCTTTGGTCATATGAGGAAGGAATGCAGAGTGCATAATTTAACATATTAATGTTTGCAGCTTTTAATTTATATCAGTAAATTGCAGGAATAAAATGTAAAAGTCAGATAAAAAATAATAGAGTTCACTGTTCACTTACAGCCCACTCTCTTCCAGTCTCCCTCTGGTGGCCATAAATGTAACCAACGGATCACCGCATATGGTGAGAAAACATTACTGTTTAAAAATGTCCTTTGCCGAACAAAACTAGTTTTTCAAGTTTTCACGTTTTATGTGAAAGACAATGTGATACAATTTGTTTACAGTCAAATTCTAATTGACAGCTGTTGCTAAATCAATACTTTGTTTGGCCTGAATACAGCATCGCATTGCTAAGAAGAACGTGATACACTAAACTACTTGGTTTTAGTTCATATTAGTTGAATTTCTACAGAGGTGGGGAGGAGGGATCCCTCTACCTGGGGGAGTCTCTTTGCAGTTAAGATCCATTCAATGCGGGGCAATTTGCATTTCAAAGGAGTCATCCTAAGGTGAGAGAAAGTTCTGTGCTGATTTACGTGAACTGTGGAATAGAGATTAGAGAAATTAAAATGCAAGTCACTCCACTGAAACCTTCAGAAAATAATATCAATACAGTGCCGGCAGTGAAGATCCCAATGTTGGTTAAACCGAGGTGGATTTGAGTTTGAGTGAACGGAGAGAGCAGGAGAGGTGAGAATGGCAGGGCGGTGCATTTGAGGACAGTAAGTGATAAGATGAGTGAATGAGGGGAGACAGGGGAGCTCTTGGGGGTTTTATTGTGTGTGAACGAGTGTCTGCTGAATCTCGTCTCTTGTCATTCACGCGGAGGCACAGGGTGTCGGAAGGTAATTTCATGGTTCCTGCATTGGCACCAGGAGGTTTATCCTCGGGAAAGTCCACCTCCACAAGCGGATGAGCAAAGGTGCTGACAATTAGGGCCCTGGTCCAGGTTCAGTGTGAAAAGCCAGCTCAGAAACCCACGAAACATGAAACACAGGCATGGATTCAATCAACGTTTGTCTGCTCAATCATGTTTCACTCACAAATTTAGGCATTACTTTCTTTCTCCCTAGCATAGTTTTTGCCAAAGTGTTTTAAGCTGAAAAAATTAACATTTAAAAAAAATTCATATTTTAGAATTGTTGAGTTAAAGCCAGGTCAAATGTCCTATGTCTCCTCCATTCTAGTAGTCCCCCACCTCTCTGCAGTATGTGACACAGGTGACCACCACCTCCCCCTGCCATTCCCTTGCTATCTTGGGCATCTGCATCTCCGCTCTCAACTGGTTTGCATTGTACCACAATAGTCATTCCTTCCAGGTCACATGGGGTGGGGGACAGTTTAGAGGCCTAATAACCGCTCTACATGGTTAATTCCAATCGCTTATTTTCACTCCTTGCATCCTTTCCTCACGTCCTTTCCTCGCTCCTTAGCTCCGCCCAATGGAGGACGCGAGGAAAGGATGCAAGGATCAGATACGAGGACGGAGGAAACGAGGCAACATGTATCAGGCAAATGGAACGTCCTTGCTCAATCAAGCGTCAGCGTCGTATTATGCTCACGTGCTTAACTATAATGCTTTTTAGCTTATTTTTTCATGAACAAACTGTGCTTTTGTTAGTTAGAAAGAATGAGTGTCATTATGGATGAGCGCTTTTTAATAAATGGAAGGGAACTGTAAAATTGCATTTGTGTAGGGGTGGCGAGGACCGAGGAGAAGAGGATGGATAAAATAAGTGATTGGAATCCACACCATGTGTCCGTCAAGGTTCCGTCTCCTTGGTCCTTCTCTATGCCAATGGTGCCCAATCATGTGCCGCAGAGAGTATGCAGGTTTTCATTCCAACCAATCACTACACCTGCTGATATCACAAAAGAACACACCTTCAACCAAAGAGGAGGAAATGGCAACTAATTAATGATATCAGCAGGTGTAGTGATTGGTTGGAATGCGTACCCTCTGCCCTCCATGACACATGATTGGGCACCGCTGCTCTATACCAAGGGTGCGTCCCAGTACTCGAAAAAATGCATCCTCCTTTCCTCCGATACCACCTCGTCACCTCCGTGCCCCAAAACTGATCTTTGTGTCCTAATCTAATGTTGTTGATGAGGAGTGAAGAATATTGGGACGCACCCAAAGTCTTTTGGTTCTGTCATCTTTGCATGGCCTGTCTTATAACTGTTATACTGATGACACACAACTTTTTAATCTCCCTCCTTCCCTCTGCTCAGCAAACATCTCAGCTTGACTACAGGACATCTCAAGCTGAATGGCAAATCATCGCCTGAAGCTCAGCTTGCCTAAAACTGAGATACAGTACTTCCCAGCCAAGTCCTTACCCCTGATGTAATGTAATGAAAACTCAAGTTACGGCATCTCTCAATAATATTTAATCAGTATTTAATCTCTCAATAATATTTAATCAGTAGTTAGGCCTACCAGTAGTTAATAAGATAATAATGAATGCAATGTGTGTCTGTGTATGTTGCTTTGTTTGATTTATAAAAGTCTGTTTTCTGTCTCCCCCTGCTGGTTAATTTCTAGAATTACACTGTGAAAGGGAGACTAACACAGACAATAAAGGCATAAACATGCCAGTGCAGTTTATCTTCAGCAGGGCTGTAGTGTAGCACACAATGCTGGGCCCCTTCCCTTCTTGATCCATAATTCTGGGCTTTTCGAGGGCCCTCCCCATGTTGGGGCCCTGGGTAGTTAGTTCCACTTTTTCCCCCACTACGATGCCCCTGATGTTCAGTAAAGGCGCTATCCTCTCCAAGATGATACCTTACAATGTAAACAGATACACTAGAGCTCTAATGACAGATGCAAAAAATCTAAAAGGTAACAGTAGCTCTAAACATTAATTCATGGAGCATGTTGTTTCAAATTCAGGATCTAACGGGTATATCTTTTATACATTTTAAAATAGAATGTATGCATAATTTTTCTTTTGTTTTTACTCAATATCAAATCCCACTTAATATATAACCACTCCCCAGGGAACATTTTAGCATGCTAGTTTAAACCACCATTTACACCGCTGTTAATACGTATGCCATAATCTACTGTTAACAAATCTGAAATGAGTTTTTCAGATGAACTAATATATAAATATATAAAGTTCATATCCATGTAGGAGATGAAAAACAGACCACCGATATGTTTCAAGTCTTCCATCAGTGTGTGATATGACTACAGAATTGAGCCATTCCAATTAACGCTGTCTTATCTAATATTTTCAATTCTGTGGATATGAAAATAGCATTCAGTTTTACTTTTTTTTCTTTGTTACACTTAGAAACCGGTAATTTGTTACTCGGGATAATTTATTCACCTTTCTGAAGTTCAACAGGCTCTCAATCCTAGCTACTGTGCTTTGATGGATACATGCAAGTAAGATCGCAAATTTGGCTTCCGTTGTTTTCAATTTTTTGATTTGTCATATTCATGAGGCTTTTCTCACGGGTGTGTATTTATCATTTCCTGCTTTCACAGATTAGGGCCAACATTCTATATTCATCTGCAGGCATGTCCTCGCTTAGATATGCAAGCTCATGACAGGTCAGAGGTTGCGAGAATTTTGAGGTTGTTCGTGATCATGTGAGACAGCTCATTTATCAAGAAGAAAATGTTAAATATATTGACCTGTCAGCCTCCAATGAAAGCTGCTTTCTGCCTCCTTGCATTTCCAATGCAAAATGCTGTGCAACATGACTTTTTGTCCACAGCGCACTGAGATGTCCTTGCTCTACGAATGAATAGATCTCAGATGTTAGGAAACATGTAAATTAATGAATTCATGTCAGATTATCTCATCAACAAACAGAAATGAATGTGTCATTAATAGCCAGTATTAAAACCAGCTGGAATGAAATCGGCATGCACAGTGTATCCCTGTGGATATGGGTGTAAAAGTACTGCCCTAGTCAATCTCTGTACATTTCACGGGAAAGTACCGCCGGCATGTGTTATCAGGACCGTGACCGCATGATCTTGGCTCCTGAAAATGGCCATTGAATTCCCATCACTTCCACGCAGCCACCCAGCCAGAATAAAATATGGGAAATATACAGCCTTCTCCTTAGAACTAAATGAACTATATGGGTAGGGTAAACCATCGCTCAAGTTTTTTGGATCTTTGTCAAAATTGTTACTGCACAAATTATTACAGGCTTCATTAATATCACTGGCCTTTTTGAGAATCTCTATCAGTCCTTTTGTGTTCTCCTCTCCGGTCTCTTCATATTTTTTATATTTAATTCCAAAACCAATATCCAAATGAGGCTCTCAGTACTACCCCCCCTTACTGTGTGGTAGTGAACCAGTAGAATAAAGATGCAGGTTTCATTAGAGAGGACCATTTGAGGACCATGGATTGATTTATTCATTATCATAGTGACTACTCCTTGAGAACATGGGCTCATGGATGTTTGCTGTATGGAGGCCAGGTCAGACACTGTTAAAAGAATACAGGCATAGACCTCACAGCACACATCTTGTGCATCTGCAGTGAGAGATGCATTGTTCAGATTTGTGGGAGAGGCAGTGTGAGTGAGCGACAGGCCAGTCACGTTCATACCGATGAATTGGGCCCAAACAATTACGGAATTGATCGGCCCTCTCTCCTCTTTTAAGTATGACAAATGAAACCAGGGCGCCCTCCTGCCACAGCTTTCTACGGGCTAATAGAACCCCGCTACTCCGCTCATTGGTTTCCAATCAACAAGCGAAAGAAAATGCTTTTGTTTTTTTTATCACACAGCTCTGTAGTCTGTACCTTTGCGATTCAGCGGAATGTAATCTGATACGTTTGAACAATTACAAAGGAAATCAGGAGTCCTGATCTTTAAATCACATGGATGAATCCAGGCCAAAGGAGCGACCGTTCATTTTTTATACCTGCTGTTATTTTATTCTTTCTTCTGAAAATAAAAGAAAAGTTTCCCTTAATTTATTATAACATGGTGTACATTATTATGTTAAAAATTGACTGGGACAGTTAATGGCATTAAATTAAAACGAGGATTAAAATGTTCCCCCTTATATGGGAAGGATTACAATTAAACATATAATTCTTACTTTATGAACATGTGGGAATTATTAATATTATTTTTGCAATAGTGGCAAGAGCTCCTCGGTACAGTCACTTTAGCCTCTTTTGACAATTTGACACCTCTTGTTTAAAAAGAACTGAAGATGAGTAATGGCAGTCTTGTTTCATGCAGATACTGTATGTGCCCCCAAAAGTCAGAAGTGTAATTTCCTATAAATCACAAATCTTATGAAATGTCATGGTCCTTTTATCTCTCTGATGATCAAAGACCTCTTTTATTCCCCCTGGAGCTTGTATAGGTAGGTAAAATAGGTACTGTCTTTGAAGCTCTAAATCACACTCTGCTGGAGAGCTTGAGTGAGGCATTTTCTGGAGCCGGGGTCATAAAGTACGAGGGATGAGAGATTTAAGAGGAGAGGATGCCGAGTTTGGAAAATTAGCTCATTAGCCTTTGAGCTAGAGCTCGGCGTGGGTAGATTCTTTTGCACCTGCCCCAACCTTATTAAGTCCAAGACTGAACTTTTACCCATCCTCAGAAAAGAAACCCTGCCCGCCACCCTCCCAACCTGCATGAAAGAGAACCCCAGGTGCACCCTGAGGCTCATCATGATAAGCCCTATTACACAATAGTCCTCGTGCTCTAGGATGTGAAATATTCGTTTTTAGACCCATTCACAGGTTTCATACATGTTTTTTATCCACCCGCCAGCTGTGTTTTCCATGGGTACCGTCGCATATCCGACCCGATACAGGACTCTACCATGAGCCAGCTCTGGTGCAAAATATTTGCGCTCTCACATCCATGTTGAAAATTGGACAATGCTTTTTGTCAAATAAAAGAAATAAGTAAGTAAATAAGTCGATGAATAAACATTAAAACATAGCACGCTGTCCCGCTCTGGGCCCCTCAAAGAGAGGTTTATGCTAACGTCCATGCTGCAGTCTGCTGTCCCAGACTCCCAGTCCTGAGACTACAGCAGAGATGCTCTCTCTGCACAACTACACATGCTTTATCACTGATAGGAGAGCCAGTCTCCCCACTTTTTATGGGACTTGCTATCTGTAGCCGAATCTCTTTGTCTCAGCACAAATCCTGTAGTGTATTGGCCCAATCCATCATTACACAGTAGGTGTAAATCATTGCAATCTGTATCTGCTAAGGGAGAGCCTTGTGCGTTGTACAATGCCATGTCACAGTTGAAGGCTTCAAAGGTATTCAGAATATCGTCTACCGATACACATGGTCTTTCTGCACTGTTCTGCACTGTGTCGAAGCATCACAAAGAAATGAATCCACTGAAAAATCCTGAAGGTGGAAAGGGTTCAAAACAAAAGAATGACAACTAAACCTTATGAGCACAACACACAAAGCAGAGCACATAAAAGCATTGCTACTGGAGTCTCTGCCTCTTAAGTCAGGGCATATCCCACAGATGTGCTAATCTGAGTGTAAATTACACCCGAATATAAATAAGGGGATAAGGCGGAGCTTTCTGTAATCAAACTGTTTCGTACCCAAGGGACCATGCTGCCTAGAAGGAAACTACTTTGGGCCTCATATACCTGTATGTGATGAAAATATGGCTGTTGGTGTTCATCAATCTCCTCCAGCTTTACCTCAAATATAGTTTTAATATGTTGTCATATAGTGTTACACTGGATCTGCTCGAATGCATTTATATTCCTTAGTTTAATTGAATGTATTCAAGTTTGAAATGTATTACTTAGCCACCACTGGCTCAGCATTTTTAAAGATCCTTACCAGTTTTGAGGATGATAATAATACCAGAAGTTAAAAAAAGTCCAAATAAAAAACTGATAGAAGGAACTATTTCATTACTATTTTGTTGCATAAAAGATTTATCCTATTTTGAGAGGAAAGCATTGATTGTTTTTATTTTTTGGTATATACCTATGAAAAAAGCTAAGGAGCACGACAACTTTCTAAAAAAAAAAAAGTCAGAAAAAATGTAAGCATACAGATAATTGTAATATTTTACAGGAAACAAAATTATATTTTTTATTGCAAGTAACAATGCCTTTGTGAGCATTTATTATTGTTATTTATACTGTTTATTATTTTCGACCTCTTGTCAAACACATTACAACGTTATTTCATTTATTCATGTTCATTATTGCATAAATAACTCCGGATTCAGTGTTGCACTATTTTTCTAAAGTGAAAAATGGACCCACAGATACTTACAAGACTGTCACAGAGCTACGTAATCAAACTACCATTTACTCGTCACTAGGTGGCGAGCTAGTACTTTGAGACTTAAAGAGGAAAAAAAGGAACTAAACCAATATTTATTTAAACGAAATAAACAGCCCTCGCTGTCCTGTGTGTGTGAGCTGATAACAGAAATAGCCCTAAGCCTAATGTGGACCTCCCCAGATATTGACAGGCATAAGCGTGAACATTTTGTATCAGAGTGGAGGTAAAATGGCCATTGTTGGTGAATGTATCCTTCGACGTCAGATGACACATTTACTGTTGCTGCATCGTAAAGTAGCCTACTGATATGTTCGCCGTTACCCACCTACGTGCATTGTTATACTATATCAAGAAGTCAAAACCTATCAATCTTAGTGTGGACTGTGTAAGACACAGAGCCTCAATGAAGTTAATGATTTCGTTGATCAATGTGGGCACTTACAGTTTTATTGTTGTGAGCCACAGGATGCCTAGACCTTTTAAGAGACACTTTTACAGTGGGTTTACTCTCATGCTAAGTGGTGTAATTACCAGATGGAGATCTTCCTACGTTTCCATGGCGCTGATGCATTTCGGGACAGCTCTATTTGCTAGGGCCTCGCCTGCCGTGGTGTTCCTTTGCATTTTAATTAATTCTGGGGTGAATTCTGCTGTAGCGCGTATGTTTTTGAAAAAGACGCTTTCTGTGGCGGCACGATTTCGCGTCAACCTCAAACCAAACAACATGGTGCAATTTCTGATCCATGTGTCTTTATGACAAAGTGTGCATGTCAGTTTTGTGCAAGGAATTCATTAATGCCCGCGGTCTCTGAGGTAGAAAGAATGCACGGCCTTAACGGTGAGTAGAATGACCGAATTAGATCCTTTGAGTCAAGAGTGGTTAGCGATCCAGGGATCACATTGATCTACTCACCTGTCCATATTATCTGTTCCCATTGTGGTACCGGGCAGTTTGTATTTATCTCCTGTCTTATAGTGCTGCTCATATAGCCTACAACACTTTTTTAGACAAATTGTAATGGCCCATTTACAACTGCCCAAAGGCATGTTCAGTGTTAATTCTCTCTGAAAGACCGCTGATTATTTTTGAGGAATTTCCAGCTCAGTTTATTCTTTCAGCTGTCTGATCAAAGCCACCCTGTTGTTGCTGATAATTTTTGAAACGGGCTTGGACGTCATTCAGATAATCCACTTCTTTCATCTGTTGCATGTCAGTCATTTGTTGTAACTGCACAATATTGAAAATGCTTTTGAGTGCTAGGGTATTAGGCTACAGTATACCAGCCCATTGGTCACACAGTCCTGTGAATAGATAGCACATGCATCCTCAGGCCAGCAAAGAAATACATAAATAAATAAGAGTTTCATATCATTCAGTGAATCAGCTGGTTTCAAGAGCAGTTAGTTTGCAACTGTTTTTTTTTTTTTTTTTTGTGCAGAGCAAAATTGCTTTCCTTTGGTTCATTGTCTTGGCGTGCATTTGTCATTAATCATTTCCCTCTTCCTTCTTGCCTTTCTCTCGGGGATTCTAAAACTTGCTGATATGAAAAATAGTTGGTAAATCAGAATCTGAAAGAGTTCAGATGTGCATTTTCATTTATGTGTTCCAGTTGGGCCGCAGATAGTTGAAGGCTGTTAACAGAGACACACAAATAACTAAACTAAATATATTATATATTCTTAATTATATATATTCTTTGTGTCTAATATTAAAAATACAATTATTTTGGTCACCCTGCACTGAGTGGAGAGATATGTAGCATATACCTTATGAAGAAGACAGATGATCACAGATCACAGATGATTTATGGATCATTAATAATTAATCGGAAGCAATGGGATTGATCTCCTGAAACTGAGGAGACTCTTGACATCTGTTATTGATCTAGTCTCTCCATTTCCATTTTCTGTCATAGTTCTGTCTATGTGGTGTATTTCAGAGTGACAGGGTCGAGTACAGGTTGCACCGGCGGCTCTGGCTGGATCAAAAGAGCTGGACTCATAAACACGGCCGCCAGCCCTTCCCAAGAGCCCTACCGCCTACACTCCTCAGTATGTTATAGAAAGTAGTACTGAAGTCTGTCTGGACAGGAAGTGATGCGTAGCCATATAAATAAGAAAATGGCTATCTGCAGTACGCTCTTTGTTAGTCTAAATATGTGTGGATTGGAGACTGGATGTTCTAAACAGCCATCAAAATACACAACTATCTTTGTGACGGATCACACGTGCATACAATATAACAATAAATTAGCATGCTTTTGGGGTTCACATTGCTTTTTACCCTATACTAAAGGATGTGGAAGAGAGAAGAAACTCCATGACGGCTCCATGACGGCTCCATACCTGTGCTGTAGGCCGTAAGCAGCCATTTCAATGCGTTCTAGAGAGCGGCAGCGCGCAACAAGTGGTCAGGGTTGTTCAGTGCGCAGCGTGACAGACACTACAGGTGGCCCCTGTTTGTTTTTTTCATTGCTCTCCTCCCAGGCATCACTTCATTTTCACAAGCACCTAATTAACTCCGATCATCATCTGCGTCCGGTTAAGTGCCTGGGAAAGATGAGCCTTCGCTTGCTTGCCAATTAGATGTTTTAGCCAAACATCCCAGGGAATTTTCACTGTCAGATGCAGGTTGATGAAAAGCACATTGGAGGGAGCGAGTCGGCCTGCTGTTCGGTGCGGCGGTACACAGCAGGAGGGGAGGCGCTGGAGAATGAGTGTGTGTGTGGAATGCAGGAAGCTCCCATCATGCACTGCTGTAGGTCCCCAGCAGGTCCTGGTGCCACAGGAAGTGTGTCGGTGCAGTGAGGGTCACCTGGGCGAATGGAAATCAGAGGCTCTCGGTGTAGAGATCACGCTGCACAGAAACACTCTTCCCTGGAGATGAGTTTGCAATTCCAGGCCCAATATTTTTATCTCGAGCTCTCAACAAGGCCTTTTAACGGTACGCCGGGTTTAATGTGATACCTGTTTTATCAGGGGTAGAAGTGTGAATGCATTGCAAAAGAGGTGACAGTGTGTTTTTTAATGAAATCCCACTGTACGAAACACAGAAAGGAAGACAGGTGAAACGGCACATAATTAAACAGAAGTAAATAAGGGGAGAGCGCCCTAGAGCAGGGGTCCTCGATCTTATCCAGTAAGGGCCGGTGCGGGTGCAGGCTTTTGTTCCAACCAAGCAGTTACACACCTGATTCCACTAATCAAACACTAGAGTCTTTGCTAAGGACATTGATTAGTGGAATCAGTGTTAGTGAAACTAAAGCCTGTACCCACGCCGGCCCTTTTTAGACAAGATTGAGGCCTCCTGCCCTAGTGGGAGAGGTGGCAGGTGCCAGGACTGAGTGGATGGCAAGCTGGGCACTTTCCTTTTCCTCCTGAACGGAGGGCGTAGTGATGCAGTCACACGCTGGGCAGGCGCCTGGGTGACCTTCTCCACAATGGGCCTGTAGCTGGGGGATAACAAGCCCCAGAACAAAAGCTTGGCTCCGCCAGACCGCTGGACTGTGGCTCCGTAAGTGACAGTGAAAAAGCACCCGCTCGCAGAGAGGCTCTGTATGAATTCAGTTTTATACCGGGGGGATTTTGTTAAAACATGACACTGGAGCAAGAGCGCCATGGCTTAACAGCATATCACGGAGCTGAAACTGTGTTGCTAGGGAAGTGAGAAAGCAATCAAGCCAATAGGAATCTGATGCCAACTTTTGCAACATGAAAAAGGAAAATGCCCAGCACAGTAGCCTATAATGCTGCCAGTATAAATGTATTAGCATTGCCACAGAGGTAATGTTTCAACCAGGTAGAACTGCATCACGGGCCCATATGAAGAAGCAGGATTACTGAGTTAACTGCACCTGGAACAGCTCTTTTTACATCAGTCCATGTTCCAGATTTGGGACGGTTCCATGTTTTACTCAGTGCGGTTATCCAGCTAACTCACTCATCCTGCTTTGTGATACAGGCCCCAGGAGATCAACATCATTACTGATTATTACGGCATAATTTAGCAGACACACTTTATGCAGAACTTTTAAAGGGTAACAAAGCACTAAAACCACTTATTTTAGATGAGAACTGATACATTTGGTTTTTTTAAGTGTTACTGATTGATTCTGGTCCAAATCTTGACATTTTACTGCCTACAGCCTGTGTAAAATGAGTAGCCTACATGGCATGGGTAACTATTTGTACAGTGTGTGATTTGTTGTTTGCTGGCCGCATCATTATAAAGCCAAACGAGGCTATGCGTGCCGCTCGCCTACCACTCCGAAACACTGCCCATCCTCTCATTCTCCACCATTGCTTCTGCCTTGGCTGCTACTTGGGGCTCGGCACTCTGGAGCTAGCGTGTTTGTGGGTGTATGAGTGAGAGAGGTAGAGAGAGAGAGAGGAACAAAGCAGCCGCTGTGAGTGCTGTCCAGAGTAGATTGAGCTATGGGCTACCTACTAGTGAAAAAAAATGCTGGGGCATGGTTTGATACCTGGAGCTGAGCCCCTATATTATTACCTTATCACGCCCGAATTTCTAAAGGGGGCGGGGTCTAGCTAAACCAGCATTCTTTGTTACCCTTTAACAGATCTGTGTGTCTCAAGGTACTAAAGCACTCCTTGCTGACCCATTGAACAAATAAAAGAATTTAGGTCAAATCCCTTCACATCTCTTGTGGGTATCTCCCCTGCATCCACATTCACTTCAGGTCATAAGACAAAGCCAAGCTGATGGTCAATTTAGAAAGAGCCGCCAAAGTCACAGAGAAGAGTTTAGCTTTGCGCGACCAGCGGGAGACGGGATTGATGCACACTGACTTTGCCTTGCTGGTGTGATCATTGCTCTCTGAAACATCTGTGATAGATCGCAACCCCTAACACTAACTCTGAAACATCTGTGATAGATCGCAACACTAACACTCTGAAACATCTGTGATAGATCACAACCCCTAACACTAACACTCTGAAACATCTGTGATAGATCGCAACCCCTAACACTAACTCTGAAACATCTGTGATAGATCGCAACCCCTAACACTAACTCTGAAACATCTGTGATAGATCGCAACACTAACACTAACTCTGAAACATCTGTGATAGATCGCAACCCCTAACACTAACTCTGAAACATCTGTGATAGATCGCAACACTAACACTCTGAAACATCTGTGATAGATCACAACCCCTAACACTAACACTCTGAAACATCTGTGATAGATCGCAACCCCTAACACTAACACTCTGAAACATCTGTGATAGATCGCAACCCCTAACACTAACACTGAACCATCTGTGATAGATCACAACCCCTAACACTAACACTCTGAAACATCTGTGATAGATCGCAACCCCTAACACTAACACTCTGAAACATCTGTGATAGATTGCAACCCCTAACACTAACACTCTGAAACATCTGTGATAGATCGCAACCCCTAACACTAACACTCTGAAACATCTGTGATAGATCGCAACCCCTAACACTAACACTCTGAAACATCTGTGATAGATCGCAACCCCTAACACTAACACTCTGAAACATCTGATAGATCGCAACCCCTAACACTAACACTCTGAAACATCTGTGATAGATCGCAACCCCTAACACTAACACTCTGAAACATCTGTGATAGATCGCAACCCCTAATACTAACACTCTGAAACATCTGTGATAGATCGCAACCCCTAACACTAACACTCTGAAACATCTGTGATAGATCGCAACCCCTAACACTAACACTCTGAAACATCTGTGATATATCGCAACCCCTAACACTAACACTGAACCATCTGTGATAGATCGCAACCCCTAACACTAACACTCTGAAACATCTGTGATAGATCGCAACCCTAACACTAACACTGAACCATCTGTGATAGATCGCAACCCCTAACACTAACACTCTGAAACATCTGTGATAGATCACAACCCCTAACACTAACACTCTGAAACATCTGTGATAGATCGCAACCCCTAACACTAACACTGAAACATCTGTGATAGATCGCAACCCCTAACACTAACACTCTGAAACATCTGTGATAGATCGCAACCCCTAACACTAACACTGAAACATCTGTGATAGATCGCAACCCCTAACACTAACACTCTGAACCATCTGTGATAGATCGCAACCCCTAACACTAACACTCTGAAACATCTGTGATAGATCGCAGCCCTAACACTAACACTCTGAAACATCTGTGATAGATCGCAACCCCTAACACTAACACTCTGAAACATCTGTGATAGATCGCAACCCCTAACACTAACACTCTGAAACATCTGTGATAGATCGCAGCCCCTAACACTAACACTATGAAACATCTGTGATAGATCGCAACACTAACACTAACACTTCAGAGACAATAACAGATGGTGAAATATTTCCAAATCATGAGGTGATTATATGTATCTGCATTTTCTTTTGTGGCCATAAAACAAAAACCTTTTTTTTCTTTTATGGCCACAAAATATTTGTAACCGGTGACTAGGTTAGAGATGTAACTGTACAGGCTTCCAAAGTAACACCTTGCTGTCATTCTGAGGTTCTGCAATTTTCTTGTTTAGCATTTCATGTACTTAGCTGTGAGTACTGATTAATTCACATTTTCAATATTTTATTCAAACATCTTCTCTTAAAAACAAACAAACAATAGTAACAAGAAACAGAGTATGCAGGGCATTATTCCGCAATAAAAAAGCCCAGTCTTAATTGGCAATCTCACTGTTTTACAGTCCAACATAAAATCTCTCCAAAAAAAATGAAAGCAACAACTTGTTCAATTCAAGTAAAAGGAAAATAGTGCAATCTCCATTTAGACAAAATAAAACAAATTAAAATTAGTGCAACTAATTAAATTAACAGGAATACCAAAATATCGTGCAATCTTGAGTTTAGTAGTCAAACATAAAATCATTTACAGTAAAATAAGATCCCTCCCTCTCCCCCTTCCTCCCTCTCTCTCCCTCCTCCTTTCTCTCTCCCTCTCTCTTTCCCTCCCTTCCCTTCCCTCGCTCCCTCCCCCTCCCTTTTTCTCTCCCTCCCTCCCCCTCCCTCTCTCCCTCCCTCTCTCTTTCCCTCCCTCTCTTTCCCTCCCTCTCTCTCCCTCCCACCCCCCCGCTCTCCACCCCTCTCTCTCCCTCCCACCCCCCCGCTCTCCACCCCTCTCTCTCTCTTTCCCTCCCTCTCTCTCTTTCCCTCCCCCTCTCTCTTTCCCTCCCCCTCCCTCTCTCTCTCCCTCCTCCACCTCTCTCGCTCTCCCTCCCTCTTTCTCTTCCTCCCCCTCCCTCCTCCCCTTCTCCCTCCCCCTCCCCCTCACTCTCTCTTTCTCTCTCGCTCTCTCTCCCCCTCACTCTCTCTCTCTCTCTCCTTCCCCCTCCCTCTCCCTCTGTACACTCTCTGCAGAGCGTACAGAGCACCACATTGTTGGGTCTCTGTCTAAAATACTCCCACACTTTAGATGATCGTGGGTGAGGTCTTTTAGTGGCAGCTTCTTGAGAATCTATGCTTTGACCAGGCACAGCCATCTTACATTGTCATTGCGACGCGTCAACGCACGTTCTGGAAATCGACGTATTTACGTATGCGATTACGTTGATTACGTTGACGCGTCGCCCCAGCCCTAAAGAACACTATTAATTTATTGCAGGTTAATTAGAAAGCTTTTATCACTGGTAACGCTTTTATCATTGATACGATATACCTGTAGTATAGAGAACCTGTAGTTCTTGCAGGCTAATTAGAAAGTTTTCATCATTGAGAAAAGCTTTTATCATTAATACTATGTACCTGTAGTTACTTGTATCAGGATAGTTACAGGTTTGTGAGGACTGAGAGATATGGTGTACCAGTCAAGGTGCTGCTATTTACAATATATACAACTGCTGCAGCCTCCCGAGGATCAATGTAATTACTTTGCTATTTATGACAGAGATATAAAAAAAAAAACGACTGATTTAATCCTGGAAGCATGTAACAGACGGAATGCATTTTAATGGCTTTTGCGTATCCAATGAACAGAACAATAAAAGTGACAGACAGTCCGTTCAGTGTACCTTGCATTGTAATTAATAAAATTAATCCATTGATTTAAGCCTGCAACCAAAAAACTATGGAGAGGCTTTTAAAGACCCTCATCAAAACTGTGTTTAATCATCCCTGAACCCATGCTAGGTCCATCTAAAGACCCTTCTCAATTCCTGAACAAGCTTTCGAGGCGATATCTGCACGGCAGCATCATAATTGATAATGATCAAAGATAAAATAATGATTTTGTTTTCTACAAGCTGTGATAAACGCTTAGATTAAGCTGTTTACTTAAATATCCACTCTAATCTCTGCTGTTTGTGGTGCTGGGATACAGTAGTGTCATGCATTACAGTTGCTCGTAAATCACAGTCTACAATATCCTGTTTGCTGTTCAATCTCGCTGTACTGACAATGGAAAATGAATCTTTGAAACATTACAGATTTGTTCAACCAGACATAAACAATGACATATTGTTTTCTAAAAGTTTGCATGGTATTTTATTGCTAACAATGTATCGGGGGATGTATCAAGGCTTGATTAAATATGTATGGTGTGTGGAGTCTAGTGTATAGAGATGAAGCAGTATTCTATCTCCAGAAGAATTAATCAGCATCCAGCAGAATCAGTTGTGATTTGGTTCTAAAACAGAATGCGAAATAGAAAAAGTTGGATACATTATTATGTCTGTGAGATCCTTGTCCACCACAAGAATTTTGACGAAAACTTGGAAAACAGCTTGCATAAAGCATAAAACTTTACTTACAAAAAAATGCTGATAATGAAATTTCAGATCCATTTCTATTTTATGTAATTGTTGCTACTCTTATCTGAAGGTACGTCCATGAATACTATGTTTAGTAAACCCATAGGCTAATCAAGATAACTGAAAATATCCACACGATTCAGGTATTCCGAGATTCAGATTCACCTATTATCCTAGAACTGGCTTTGAATACAACCATAATTCAATGGAATTCAATCGCCTTGGTTACAGGTCTGCTGCACCAGAGGTGGGCAGGAGGCATATCAGTGACAAATTGCGCCTCTGTCCCATTGGATATATATTTTAGCGGTGACTGCCTAGTGCCTGCCATGTGCATTAAGGCCAGGTCAGCGGAAACCAGGCGTAGCAACGAGGGTTATAAAATATTCAATTACCCAATGAGCTCATGAAGGCTAGTTTATGGAACCCGGGATCTTATAGCGCTTTAATTGATTGAAGTTGATGCTGAATGGTGCGTAATTCATATTCCTCGTCGTGTGCACGGCCATATATTACTTCCTGTTCCCCTCGTCCACTTGAGGGGACGGCTCCAATGCCCTTTACTCTTTTTGTTATGCTCGCAGTCCGATTGCAATCCTTCCTTGATTAGTGAAGTACGTCTTTGAAATCGCTCTGTAATTTTGTGGCCTGATTCAGGCCGTTGTGAAGTTTTCGCCGCCGGTCTCGAGAGAGGAAGATTGGCAACGAGCGCATTGTATTCACGCAACGATCAGGAGCTCCGTCTCTGACGAACTGCATATGGTCACGTAATATTTTTGAAGAGGCTGTTTTCTTGCAGTGCTGTGCATAGGCGCGGCCTTCGGACCTCTCTGCTAGGCACAAGTCAAACACCTGAAACAGAGCCACTTAATGACTGCATCTTGATTTATTGCTCCAGCATCCAAGTAGCCTGGTTAGAGAATGAGAGAAGACGTCAGACAGCTGTTATAGTAAGAAAATGGAGGGCGATTGTGGATGTGCTGACATCATGGCCAAAGTGGAATATTTAATTGACCCAAGACTCTCAGCAGCAGTGTGCTCAAATTGTTCCTTGGTGGTAATTATTTGCAAATGTTTTGTTCTTTGCATTAATTGCAAATTGATGGGTAGGCTAGGACTATAGTTCCCAGGATGCATATTTGTTAGATCCCATCCATGCCTTACTTTCATATGGTATTTATGTGTGTATTGAGTTGCTTTCTTTCTGCTAATGATGAACATTGGGTGAATAAATGATGAATACTTGATTTTCTAATAAAAGAAAATTCACAAAAAAACATTTTGATGGCATTAATCCAGGATTTTACAGACTGTCCTGGGCTATTTCTTCAGTGAGTTTCTGGTTGTAGTCCAACCAGAACTCTACTGCCTCATGTGATTTGTGTATTTCTTGTCTAAATTCGCTATATTAAGTCAGACATGGACACGTGCCATGAAGTTATTACTACATTTAATAAAATTATTTCTGAGTCAATCAATGCACTCATTTTCCATAATGCATTGATGTCTTTAGAAATCAGAATATCTTATTGATTGGTTTAATGACCAATGGATCAATTGGCTGATTAACAGTTAAGGATTCATACTGGAGTCCAGGTTTCTGAAGTGCAGACACCCACGTGGATAGGCCTACTGAATCTGAACATCTGTCAGTGGAATACAAAGGGGCCAGTGAGAAAGCACTTGGGAATGAGCCAAACCTCTATTTTATTATAAATAATTAAAAAGACAAAGTCATAAAGGGATATAGATATTTTCAATGACCTTAGCTGGCATGGCAATAAAACCATAGATATAAGGGAGATCCAGGGCTGAGGTTTTGGAACCTTGGTTTAGGTTAAGCCGTTGAGCCCAGTGATTCTTTTAAAATTAAGTTGTAATTTCTGGAAAAAAAAATAAAATAAAATAAAAAACCAGAGCTGGACATTGAGTGGCCAATAACTCTGTCAGGGCAAAAAAAAAAAAGTTTAATTAAACATTTCAGAGCACTTTGACTAGTTCAGATGTCAACATTCTGTGCTATTTCACTACCCGCCTAGCCCCAGCTGATGGATCATGTCTTAAGTATTAGATAATACTCAAGATCCCATAATCTGTGCATAAATGCCCAATGATGGCTTGCCTGGTAGTGTCCTGTGTCTCCCTGGCTGTACAGATACGGAGGAGGAGCCAAAATGTGAGCAGAGCTCCAGGGGACCAAGCGGTGACTTGACCCTGGAAAGTTCTGGAAAGGTCCCTTGGTGGACTGGGAGGCTCTGGGCTGTCGATCACATCACCTTTAGCTCCTCCCTGAGACTTTTTCTGTTCCAGCTCTTGGCACACTAGCATGTTCCACAGTCCATTTTGGCTGCAGGGCTATTGATCGAGCTGGATTCACATCCCCATGTCCCCTCTGAGGGGGAATCAAACTCTGGACTAAAAATAAGTGCTCTTTTCATACCTGGGCAATCGGCCTAAACTGGATGAGCTTCCTGGCTCACACTCAAGTTGCCCTCATGTCAGACGGGCAGTGTCCATTTTACAGTGCTGTAACAAGGAAGGCCGTAACAATAAGGGTATCAATAAGAAAAGCTGCATGCTCACATTCCCTATGAGCAATTATGACATTTGGAAATTCTTTAAAAACATGAGTTCAACTGACTTTGCAGTCAGATGAAGGCACTGGCTCAGCTACTCCGTGGTCTCTGAGGAAAGTCATACTTGTTCACTGAGACGGGATCTCCCGTGAATTAATCTCCCCATTCCCCTAGAGTGTCATAGCATCTAAATGCAAAATGGACAGATGTGCTCTGTGTTACCATCAGTCCACTCAGAGTGAGAATTGACTTTGGGGTTTAGTGAAATACATTTTTTTTAACCCCAATTTCCTTCCCTTTTTCTCCTGATTTGGTATGCCCACACGTTCTTAAACCGGTCTCGTAGCTTCACGCCTTCTATGTCAATCCAGGAGAGAGCGTAAAGTCACGCTTCACGCTCTCCCCTCTGAGCCTAACGCCGCTCTTCTTCATCGACGCTTTTTTCCCACTCTGCAGCTCTCTCACCAGTTGAGCTCACGCAGGGATGACTGCGGAGGAGGAGTGCGCTTCATGTGCAGATTGTGCTAACAGACCGCAGGGGGGTTCTGGTGTGAGATGAGACGGCAATCCCACTGACATTATGCGCTGCCTCCCGGGGCCGCCAGGCATTCTCGGCGTCTCATTGGCACGGCTGGGTGATAATGAGCCACCTAGCACTCCCTCGCTCCCTGCTGGTTCTGGGTTTTGGCGAGTTTAACAGCATTTCTGGTTGAGGCGCCCGTCACAAATATCAGTTTCTCCTTTGACCCGCAACCAAAACGCCTGGCGTTCTGAACATTTGAACTGATATATTTGCAGATGTACTGGTGGAAACTACTATTAGCACAGAAACGTCACTCAAACGCTCACTAGGATAGTGCAACAAGACCATAAGGCAGAAGCCCCCAGAGCCTGAACGTGATCGAGTGAATTGACATCTTAATCACTGATTTAACATTGACAAACTACAGGCATACTCAAACACTACTGCTCACTACTGTGGGTAAGCATGAGGTCACTTCAGAAGCCTCTCAATACGTCTGTTGGAATTGGTCCAGATTTCTGGAACGCATAATATTTTCTAATCAAATCGATGGGTCCTTCCTTCACAGGTCTTGTGTCATTTTATTGCTGAGCTTAGGTAGTCATGTCTCCAAGCACTTGATCCAAACGTGACACATGTTCTGTTTACCAGAATTAAATTTGGATTTAGATGTCTTTATTGGATTTCTGTCTGACTATATGTCTGATAAGAACTTATAAAATTTGGTCTATAACTACCAAAATGTGTGCGGTCTGAAATTCACCTTTGATAAGGCCGTCAACTCCGGCATCATTATAACTGCAACTGTCGGTATGGTCTAAGCAAGATCTGGAGTAACGAGTAAAAACTCACTCCCATGGGATGGAAACATCACTCTATCTTCTTAATTTGTGGACTACATAATTTAGTGTTTTAGATTTTTTGCCATTTTAATTGCACATTCATGTATATTGAAAGCTTCCAGATGAGGACTCCTCCCTCCCCAAGGCAATGCGCCTGAGCAGAAAGAACATTCAGACGGGGCTTTTCAACTTGACCATGCAAATCCCCAAACAGGCGTTTGTATTAATATTTATGTTCACGCTTGCATTCTGCTCCCAGATTATCACAGTGGCAGGGACTGATTCATTTCCTTTGAAATAAAAAGTTCAATTTACTAAATATATATGGGAGCCGGTGCAGGCGTTACATTTCCCTTGTCACACCCGTGCTCATTTATCCCTGCCTTATTCATCCTCTGATTTAATTTGCAGTTGAGCTGGACTTTGATTGGCCAATAACTCCCTGCAGCTTTGTCTGATTATATTATCTCTGGAAGTTTGGAGTCACACAAGACACAGAGAAGCCATTTTGTCATTAGCCCTTTGTGTCTTCTTCTGGTTCTACAATGAATGGGACACAGCACTGTCTGGTTTTGGTGGAGGAGTATAATTGCGTTGCTTATCTCCTAGTTGGGGCAGCATAAACCCAACACGACGCAGAGAGCATCCCATTTATAAGTGGTGTCGTGACTCATGCATAAAAACAGTAGATTGTTT
Source organism: Synaphobranchus kaupii (assembly GCA_029718625.1). Taxonomy (NCBI): domain Eukaryota; kingdom Metazoa; phylum Chordata; class Actinopteri; order Anguilliformes; family Synaphobranchidae; genus Synaphobranchus; species Synaphobranchus kaupii. The sequence continues at coordinate 117,927,138 of CM056377.1, forward strand.
GAATTCAAGCTTGTGCCATTCAACGGTTTCTGGTATTTTAAGTTATTGTAGAAAGACATTGTTTCTCTTTTTCCCTTCTCACACTAAGGTGGAAGGTAGGCTATGTGATGAAAAAAGATGGATATCAGAGTTCCCGAATGAAAATATGACAGTAAATCATTCCGGTTGCCCTCTTCTCTGGCTTTCTACTTATCTTTATGGTGATGGAATCACCAGTGAAGCTCTGTGACATCTGGACAATGACCTGCACAAGATTCGGCTGCCTTTAAATACAGTTCTGATTTTTAAAAACTGCAGATCATGTTCAAGCTTGAGCTTATGACCAGCTTTCCGCTATGTCAACTGATGGAGTTTGCTTCATTTTTTTTTTTTCCATTTACCAGTGTGAAATATATGTGATTTAAAAAAGGATAGGTTTTATGTTCTAGGGGCCGTATTACAGAAACATCCCAACTCGAACGAAAGGAAAAGTTCATAGGTACATTTTTCTAACTCCAGCTCCGGATAGGAAAAGTGTATTACGGAATGATGTGTTGTGGTTTAGTGACAAAACACTTATTAGCACCTATAGGCTCCCACGGGCTATCATAGATGACCAGCTTGTGACCACCTTTGGAGAGGATTATTTGGCATTATGGAGCTCTCCCAGTTATGGTGCAACTTACTAATGCGCTTTGTTTTTTATTTTTTTGGCAAAAGGAGATTTTCAAAGCGATGTCGCTGATTTGGCAACGATTTCTCAACCCACTATGTCACGCAACCTAACAGAGGTAGCAACGTAAATCAGCGGTTTAGCTCCAAGTTATTTGCTAACTAATGTTGGTTTGTTTATTTAACCAACCGATCAGCTGATCAGATGAAAAAAGTGGCGTCGGTTGTTAGGTAGCAGACATGAAAGTTGATAATCGATTTTGGATTGAGTATTTAGGATTTCCTATTTGGAGATGAGATAGGATGGAGTAAGATAAGATATGCCAAACATTAGATTTGTTTCTGTAGTACAAATTTGTGAAAAATCCTATCTTAGTCATGTCAGATCTCAACTTTGGACTTAAGATATGATGTTTCTATAACACTGACCCAGGTCCCCGAATTAATATGTGACAACTGATCCTTCCTGATCTCTGCCTTGCACTCCTCTCTGTATGAAAGCAGCCAAGGAGTAGCACTGCCTGTGTATCCCTCATATTGCGGCAGTGTTTTTTCTCACTGATATTTCTCACCTGTTATTGCATGTGGGACGTTTGCATCATAAATCTGTGTGAAATCAGCGTATCTGTGCGCCAGTCCCTATAGATCATGTGTGCAAACCTTCAGGACTGTTTCACTACCTCTCAGCTTGGTGTTTATTCATAAATGCCTGATTTAGTGGAGTTTCCCAGTAGGATGTAGATCCTTGTGGATTGTCCTTCATGCATGCAGATAATATCATTTAAAATCAGGACCCTTCTCTTTAGAGGGAGTGCAAATGACCATGGAGACTCCAACCATTGGTTCAGAGCATATCTGTAGATTTTTGGTCAACCATTGTTTATTCACTTGGCAGATTCCCTAATCCAGACTGAAAATATGATACAGAAAACGTTTAATAATAAAGTAATAAAGATGTGTTTTGGTCACGTTACTCTGAGCCCTAGCTAGCACAGTCCTCCTTAGTCACATTTTGTCTCACTGAGTGTGTGAGTGAGTGGTTTTTCTGATTGAATTGATAATAGCTTTTGTCGCCCCGTTCCTATATGTGTACAGTGGAGGCAGTGATGTGAGAGAGACAGGCCCTCCCCTGCTTCACATGGGCTCTGTGTTCTCTGCTTGCGCCTCAATGCAACATTTCACTAATTTCCCAAATAAATTACCAGGGTTACATTTGAGCTGTACCAACATCATTTTAGGTTTGCGCGGAAGCAGACAGTTTTATCAATTTTTTTTTTTTTTTTAAAGATAATTGACACCTAAGTTGTCTTTGGTTCAAAGGTCATACAGTGCACTCTTAAACATGTATTGTCTGTGGATAGATTTTTGTACGGTAGTATCTAATTTTAAGCATTAGTTTGACAAGAGAAGAGTTTAGCACAGGAAATCATTTTGGTATTTTATAATGGATGGGAACAGCCCCAGCGGTGAAGGAAGGAACAGGATGGAAGAAAACAACTGAGGCTTGTTTAAAATGCCGCAGAGACGTACATAGTTTACCAGCCAGTCTCAAGTGTGTCACATTAGCTGCACATAAACACCGCTGTAATACAAAGTGGCTCTGCCTAGCCTAAATTTCTGAAAATACCGTGACAGAAAAAAAAAAAAAATGAAATAATAAATATCATGCTTCAAAGCTGAGATCCCCTACGCTGCTTTCTCGTGACGCGCTCTGCTGTTGAAACCACAAGAGGCTCAGAAATGCTCAGGAGGGTAAAATACACTGCAGAGAGTGGTACCTAGCCTACTGTGCTAGGTGTTCGTTGACATAAGGTGCTTTTGATCACTGTTGTATGTGCTCCAGAGTTTCTCAAGCGGCAAAAGCTTTCACCATATATGTGAGCTGAGCCCTATTGCCTTGTCAAGTTTGGTTCTATCATTAGCCGACTATGAACACGGCGATGGGGTCTCTCCGTGGGTAGAGTTTGAGACTCAGCCAGGTTCCCTTGGTTTACAGCTGCAGTAATTCCCTCTGTGACGTGCTGGGTGCCCATAAGGTAACAGCCGTCACAAATAACATATACACCTCCCCTCGGCACGCCATTACTGTTTTATTCATGCTCCTAGTAGTACCTCTTCTTCCTTCTGAAAGGTGATGCCAAGGAGAGTTTTTTTTCTCCTAATTCACTAATTCTTTTTTGAAAGATGGCTGACTCAGGAACTCTCAGCAAAGTTTTTTTCCTTCCATATTCCAACTAATACAAGGAGAAAAGCAGGTTAAAACAGTCCTTAGACTTTGGGCAAGCAACTCATGGACTCTAAATCATGTGACTGTCATAGCACGGAATACGACATACCTCATAAAAAAAAGCAACCCTTGATGAAATGATCAAAGTAAGAGAATCAGGCGATTTCATCTGTTTTCCTTCCTCCCAGTTGTGGCAACATTGTGTTGTTGAGTTGAACATTGAGTGTTGAACTTTTTCAATGTATTATTTTTTTTTATTCCCTGCATCCTCCACTAATTGCCATGACTCTGCAGATGACCTGTGTAATTGGCTGCAGGACTCGTGAGACGGCTGTGATTGGCTGTGAGTTGACGGTGGCCTGCTGGGTCTAACAGTAGATCACATTGGTCCTAGAGGCGGGCAGGCATCCAGCGTATCCAAGGCCTTTAATAAGGACCTTAATAATCCCGGGCAGCCTGGAGCAAGTTACTCTGTGCAATCCTTCAATTGTGCAACAACAGAAAATAGTGTCACAGCCAAGAAAATAAAAAAGGGCTGGCATTTTCTACTTCCCCTCAAGCCTTGAGGCTCCAGATAAGGCAATGGTGGTGGGCCCCTGTAAAGTGGATTTGTACAGTAGAAAAAGAAAAACAAAAGTGATCCCCTTGAGTCACCTGACAGATGAGGGATCTTGTCCACTGCAGCTTCATCACTGCAGTATTTGATCGCACAGAAATCCACTGCCAAGATGCCCAAGCGTGAATTTATAAAGACCTCTTTATCTCAGGTCTAGGATTGGGAAGAATTGGATTTTTCACCTGGCATCCCTGTGTTCCCATGAGCCTAGAATGACAGGGTTCCATCTGTAGTTTTTTGTGGTAAATATGTTATTAGAATGGAAAGGCTCTCTGCTGTGTCTTTTTGCTATTGACCAGACCAAGCACCTGTAGGCCAAATGATGTAATGACGTAGGCCTGTCTGTAATGTATTAAAAAAAATGTTAAAATGGAGATATCTCAGGACTGTCAGTTTTGGATGTCACTTTTTGAAGCACACCATGGCGTTTCATTCACCCTTTTTCAATTAATATTAACCTTGTTTGCTGCGGCAGGAGGTTAACACTCATCTAAAAGACATGCAGTATGCAAAAAAATATCCTCCATACTCTTATCAGCGAAAACCCAGAAATAAGTATATCAGCCGGGGATATTAAGAAAGTATACTCACCTAGCATACTCAATAGGAAGCAAGTGCGCTGATTCGGACATGGCCTAACTTTGTTGTTGTGATGTCATTGGCCCTGGTTCCTTTGGATACCCAACCCCAGCATCTAAACCAGAGGAGTAGGATGCTTTATGACCATCTGACTGCAGTACATGAATCTAAAAACACCAGTGGATAAAGTCAGAGCCCAGGGTGGCCACAATGGATGTGTGCACAGTCCAGCAGAGTGTAGTTCTGATGCTGACACAATGAGTGAGTATGCTGTAAAATATTTGTGTTTTGAATAAAAGGCTCTCCCACTAATGCCTGGCTTCCTGGAGAAAATGCCATAAAATATAATGAGACAAGTAGACGTTTGACATTTGGCATTTTGACTATTTTTATATGCATTTTTACTTCCCTTCCTGGCACTGTCAGGATAGAGAGCTTGTGTGCGTGCTGCTGTTCTTACCTCTCTGCAGAAGCAGCGGGAACTCCTTAGTGGAAAACACATTAGCGCCATTTAACTTAAGTGCAGATGGTAAAAGGCGACTGTTCAAGAGTCAATAGCAATTGAGGCCATCAACGGATGCTTGTTAGAGGTGGTTTTAACAAACACGGATAACCCCAAAGGTCTTCTGAACAGCTCAGGCTATTTAATTAAAGAACATCACCATGACTGTCAAATCCATTTATGGGACAGCATGTCAAATTAGCTCATTTTAAAGGGGACTAAATTCAATATGCTAAAGAGCTCCCACTGTGAAAAGTCCCCCCACATACATTGAGGTGACATCCCATTACAGTAACATCACATTTTGGAGGTTTTCTGTTGAGCACTAGTGAGCAGGCAAAGTCTTGACTTTTCCCTCTTGAATATTTTTAATAACAGCACTATCTCACAAATGAGCAAGTAGGAGATAAAAAAAGAAACAACAAAAGCATGTCTTTTCAATGAGGATTCCAATTTGTGTCATTTGCCTTGGAGACAGCTTGACGTTTTGAATGAGGCTTATGTCTCCCCCTACAAGATACAGGCAGTAGCGCGCCCTTATGGAAAAAGAATATACTGCAGTATATTGTAAATACATCAAAATTATCTTCACAATATATTTAAAATATACTGCAGTATATTACATTTCCATAAGGGGTACTAGTGATTGAACAGAGGGAACTGGAGAACGGGGGGGGGGGGTGTATTTCACAAAGCAGGATTACTGAGGTTGCTGGACAACTGCACTGAGTAAAACCCGGAACCACTCTTTTTACTTCAATCCATGTTCCAGGTTTGGAGGGGTTCTGGGTTTAGCTAACTCAGTAATCCTGCTTTGTGAAATACCCCCAGATTCAGACCTGACAGTCCGTCACAAGACGTTTCTGGGGCCTCAAACTCTGGAGCTTTGTCGGCTCGGTCGGTTGCACATGGCCATTCCCTAATGTAAATGGAATGTACTGCAATATACTGTAAGTATGTTTAAAATATGATGAATGCTGTATAGTTCACAGCAGCATTTATTTTATTTTTTTAATTGCATACTTATATATACAAACCCCAATTCCAAAAGATATCTAATTCGGAATTAGCTTATATTTACAAAAATCAATAAAGTTGATAAGGTAAAACATTAAATATCTTTTCTTTGTACTGTTTTCAATAAAATATATGTAATGTAATATGGAATTTACAAATCACTGCTTTATGCTTTCATGTGCATTTTACATACTGTCCCAACTTTTTTGGAATTGGGGTTTGCACTTTGCAGCACAGAATAGTGTTGCAGTACATTTTTCAATATATCATTTCAGTTCAGTTGAATTTCTGTAATGGTTTTGGCACATGCTGCACAGCACAGTCATGGTGATAACTTCACAATCTCATGATGTTCGCATGTTAGCACTGCATCACCAGTCCCAGCGTCGTCGCCATCGCACTTCCTCTACACCCGTCCGCTTCTGTGCGCCAAGACGGCGGAGGGAGGTTCTCGCGTGAAGAGAGGCGTCAAACCGTTAGCGGTCACGCTAACGCTGCCCTTGCCACCGCCGCCCAGGGGTCCTATCCATTTTCGAATGCGGGAGGGCCGGTGAATGTGCGTACAGGAACGAAACCGGTCAAGGTGCCTTTTAACCTTTCCCTATAGAGAATACTATGAGTTAAATCCTCCCTGACAGGTTAACAGCAGTTGAGTGAGGCATGAAGAGGAAGTGTAGATATGTACTTCCTTTAGGGCACCCGCCTCACCCGCCACGCAAACTCAGTGCTCTGAGGAATCGCTGCATGCCGTGCCAGGCACGTCTGCTCTTCTGGGCTTTTGGTAATTGCAGTGTATTAGCTTTCTGAACAGGTACAAAGGGAGGGAAGCCTCGTAGGAGATGAGAGTTTGTATGCAGTAGGTCAGGGGTGTCAAACTCCAGTCCTGGAGGGCCGCAGTGTCTACAGGTATTTGTGGTTTCCTTTCAATCAGCACCCAGTTAAAGCATTGAGAACAAGGTGTGTGGACTTCTTAGCCAATTAGTGACTTAAATGAATCACTTGTGCTTAAACGCGCCAAAAACCAGCAGACACTGCGGCCCTCCAGGACCGGATCTTGACACCCCTGCAGTAGGTGCTCTCAGTCTGCCTGGGGGGGGAGGAGGGAGGAGGAGCCTGCATGTTGGGATTTTGGGAATTCGCTGAGCTGAGCAGTCGGGATAATCTTAAGAGTGTGACTGGCAGAGATAGCAGAGTCGTTAGCATTATGGACCTAACATCGACCGGCCTCTTGGACATACATTTGGTTAGTATATCTGAGAAACACTTATTCAGTGAGGACTCATAGACTCAATACACTGTATATGCATCACTACATCTGTCTTATATCCTATGACGGACTTTCATCGCATCCCCAGCAATTCACCTTGGCTTTGCCGGAAGTTGCATCACATACAGAGAGCAGAAGAATCATAGAAATATAATTAATAGAAAGGTCCAAGCAGTTAAAGTAACTGTTAAATCTGCACAAGTATAAGTCCTTACAATAGAGCTTCCTTTGCTTCAAGATCAGATATCTGCGGCTGGAATCATAGCTAGCCTCATTTCTACATCTCAGCGGCCTCGCTGCCTTTTTCTCTACTGGTGAAGCAGCTCCCTGTGTGCTTGTGTTCAGGCTGATAGGGAATGATTAGCTTAGCTTTAGCGCTGTAGCTTTGGCTACAGCGCTATCTGAACTTCTTAAAGAAACAAAAAAAGTTTTTTTTTTTTAAATTCTGAATAGGTCCTCTGCCCCTCAAAGAGCAGGATTCTGTGGAAAGAAGGTCTTTGTCTTTTGTAAAGTACTGTATATATGTCGCCTCCTACACATATTTGGAAAATGCGTGTTGAGATGACGGATGGGGTGGATCGTCAAAGTCTTTACTCAGCATAAGGCATGAAACCATATCCTTGCACTATCGTCTCAGAATACCGGACCCACGCTTTTGCAGCCAAGTCATAATGTTTAGCTGTAGGATGCTTTATCATTGAAAGAAAGTTTATTTTTGTCCAGGGGAATATGGTAAAAGAGGCCCACAATGCAACAGTGTGATGACCTCTGAGAGACTAGTGAGAGAAAGCAGCTTGAATACCTCTCCAGGATGTGTTTGGGGGAAATTATGTGCAGGGTATAAACAGCCTCGGGAATAAAATGGTTTTATTTATCCTGTGGAAGCATGTGTTTGGACATTTCCAATCTTGTGAGCCATAATTGAACATTTTAAACTTTTCTTCAATATATTTTCAAAAGACATTTAATTTATAAGGCTTTTATATTACTAGACCACATTTGGGTGGAAAATCTTTATAAAAAAAATAAAATAATAATTCCCACCCTAATTTGGACCCCAGTGCCGATTTGGGAGAGTGTAGACATGTTACATCCTCTGTGGTGTCGCCAGCTGCTTATTTTCACATGGCAGACTACAGCTAAGCTTGTGCAGAGTGGAGTCGTAGGCAGGCTTTTCATAAGCCGCTTTAACATGCCGTCCAACGGCAGCTGAACGACCAGCGGGGATTGCTGTAGAGAGATGAAAAGCAGATCCCTTACCGACTGAACCCACCCATACCTGGGGGATGCTATTGCCAGTTGTGCATCACCCAGTCGTCACAGGCACGGTCTGATCCGAGACTGTGGGACTTGTCTTCGCACCTCAGCATGGTGCCGTAACCAAAAGAGCCACCCAGTGGATCTTTCATGGAGCTCTCCATCAAGTTTAGCAGTTCCAGTAAGCAGTTCATTTTGCTTATATATAACCATAATGTTGTTAGGGTTCCCGCAGGGGGGACCGGACCCAAGCGCAAGACTCAGAGACGGCTCAAGGGGAAACTCCACAGGGAGTACATTTATCAGAAACACAGGCAGGGGCAAGACAGAGACAGGCGGGTCAGGAACAGGAACTGGAACTGGAACTGGATGGGTCAGGCACAGGAACTGGAACTGGACGGGTCAGGAACTGGAACGGGACGGGTCAGGAACTGGAACTGGACAGGTCAGGCACCAGGACGGGTCAGGCACCAGGACGGGTCAGGCACCAGGACGGGTCGGGAACTGGACGGGGACCAGGCAGGGTCAGGGACCAGGCAGGGTCGGGAAATGGGAAGGGTAAGGAACTGGACGGGTCAGGAACAGGACGTGACTCCAGCCAGGGTGGTCCAGCTGAGGACGGCACACCGGCCGTGGGGTCAGAAACAGGTGTGGAGGCCCTGCAGATAGCGCAGGGGGGCTGCGGTGGAACTCTAGCCATGGGGAAACAGGAACCAGACGTGACCCAGGCCGTGGGGTCCAACTTAGGGACGGCACGCCGGCCGTAGGGTCAGGAGCCGGTGCAGGAGAGGCCCAGGGAACACACCCTTCAAACCTGGGGGTGGCACTCAGCCTAGGGGTAGGAACAGGTAACAAGGAGCGACAGGAACGAGGAGGGACAGGAACGAGGGAGCCTGGAGGGAACAGAGGAGCCTGGAGGGGACAGGGGAGCCTGGAGGGGACAGGACCTAGACAGGACCTAGACAGGACCGGGAAACCCAGTTCACAAAATCGACAAGCACACAAGACGGTCCGGTCCTGAGGAAAACAGAATTCAGGTGTGGGGAATGCAGGACACAAGTAGGAGGGAGAGAGGGAAAACACGGGGTGGACTCTGAGACATTGGGAAAACCCGGGGTGGAATCCGGGTGCCTCACAAATGTACTATGGAATATACCTCTAGGAAGCTGAATAGCCCATTATGCGCTGGATTTACAACCAGTGTCAACTCTGACAACTTTAATCAGTTGCACCTCAATTGGGACCAGTGGTTCAGCAAACTAACATCGGTTCCATTAAGGATTAGCCATGCGGAACTCAGTTTAATCATGCTGGATTAAACACCCCTTCTTCATTTACATTCCATCTTTATTATGCTTTTTATTTGCTGCAGAACGGAAAATACAAAAGTGCGGGAGAGCACCCTTACCGTTGTAAACATTCAAAGGGCTTCATTGCATTGCTAACGAGACACAAATGTTAATGACCTCATTGAGAGATTTTACGTCCGTTTCATCTCGCCTCATCTCTAAAATGAACTTTTGCTCATTGTTGGAACATCTATTTAGTGGTAGGTCAGGTATTATTGAAGTGGAACAAATGGGAAAATATTTAAAAAAATGAACGGAAGCTGGCTCTGCTGGTTTGGTATAGATATAAAAGTTTATTAAATGGGGAATTCAGTGAAGGCAATTGGGCAGTTGGCATAGTTAGCTCCTGCTAATTACTGGTTTATCTGAAAGAACAGAGCAGAAGTTGGGGAGGAAGCATTCGACTCTCTACAGATCCCAGTAATGCAAAGAGGCTGCGGTGATCTTTTATGTGGTTCAAACTGTAAGACGGGAATTCACACCCCAGAGCATCTAAGAACACAATACCGGGAAGCGACAATCTTTGAGAGTTATAAAGTCACACTTCTGGTGCCAGGATGTTTGCTGAGACCATCTGGCCTAAGGTTTACGGTGTCCGAGAATGTCCTAGGATTTTATGGTCCTGGGAGAGGCTTTAATCTGTTTGAAACTCCCGCGCTGGGAGAGACTTTGATCTGTTTAAAGCTCCCGCGCACGGACAATGCAAGACTGCCCCCACCTGACGTCACTGAGGCATCCTTTCATCAAATAATGTCCACATAGCATGGTATAACAGTACAGACTGCTTTAGTCTTCAAAAAGCTTAAAACCCTTAAATTGTGATGAATATTTATGCTACATTGTACAGTATATACTGGAAATAGTCCTGACACTGGAACATACATTGTACACTCTTTTTCCAGAGGAATAAGTATATATTGTTCAGTTTCTCAGTGTTACATGAATAAATACACACAGTTAATGTACCTGATTGAACAGTGGAAACTAGGGTATAATGTAATGTTCTTCAACAGGAATCCTGGGACTGTTTGTGGCATTAATGTTAATCACATTTGAAAACTATGCAGAGATGGGATTCTCATGACAACACGAACGTAGACCTATTCATGTTTGATATCGTTTTGATGGTCTTGGTGTATGTGGTGCAATGGCATATATTTCCTACATGGTCAACATGGAGGAAATATATATTTCATAACTCAGGAGTAAACTACCACTGTGGAATTATACCACAGGAAACTCTTTCTTCCAAACCCCCCTTGAAGGAGGGACGAAAGGTGCAATATTAGCCTTCTGGCCAGTTTATAGTTTTACGATCATCCACAGCCAGATCAAACACAGAGTTTGGGCTTATAGGCATCGGAAACAAGGAACTCAGGGAAGCTGTAATCAGACTTTCCCGCACATCTCACTTTGTGTATTGTGTGTAGTGAATTGCCAGGTATGATTTAATATTTTCCTATACTCTATTTTTAATATGTTGTGTTGTAATTTGTAACCATGATTTGATTAATTTTAAGTAAAGAACCTACCTGGTAAACTGTTAAACTTGATTTGTGTGGTTTCTTTGAAAAAGACATTCTATCTCTGTTAACACGGTAATGAGTTGATTGATTTCCTCAGTTTGGACTTCCCCCTCTGCTGGTCTAGGGAGATTGACTAGTTAAGCTTAATGTATCACGGTGTATTGCACCCGTAGAACTCTGTCTTAAGTTAGATCATCTCCGCATGCCTTTTATACATGTTGAGAACGGACGTTGCCAATATTATCTTCTCGGGTCCCTGAGCCTTTAAGATAGGCTATACCTTATGAAGTGGTCTCCTCCGCAACCTCTGAGATAAATGGAGACATCTAGTCAGCCGTGAGTGGTGTACATAAACGGCCGTATGTAGCACTCGGTGGAACCGGCGCATCCAGTTCAGAGAACAGGCTCCAGAGTACGAGAGTATCTTAACAAATCAATTATAAATTATACCTTTTAAATTATATACTAATAATTAAATTGGAGTCAGATTTATACGAGTATAGAATCAGCGTTAGTGGCTGACCGTTAATAGAATATACACAGGCTGCCTTTTTAGATAAGCTGGAGTCGGCCTGCAGACCAGACTAAAGCAGGAGACAAAGTGGTACTATTGTCTCTGACACGGGGTAGCTGATCCCACGAATTTAAAGAAGCAGTCTCATCCGGTTGTAATAACAGTAACATTTCAACACTCTTACCTTTTCCCACAGCAACAGCGGAAAATATCACGTTTAAACCTTCGATCCGGGCTATTCCCTCATTGGTCTAGCTGCGCGGGATTTACAAAACCCTCCATCACCATTATCAGACCAGGACATGCACCCCTGCCAAAAATAGATAAGACCAGACTGTGCCCAACCCGTGTGAAGGCTTGAATTTACATACACGACATGTGGGAATGCCACTCACAGATTAACGTTCAAAACTTTCAAGTCAACTTTCACACGCGTTAAACATTTATCAGTTTCTTTGTCAATAACTGAGCTTTAACATAAACGTCAACCCTTCAATTACAGTAACCCGAAGACTGTTTAATATTGTGAATATGCAGTGTCAATGCTATTTAAAATATTCTTAATGTAATTAAAGACAGTGATGTTCTCCATTTCAGCTGAAGCAACGGCTTTTCCTTAGCTTAGATATGACGTTAAACAGCCAAACCTAAGCATGTAAAAGGTTTGTGTCTATAGTAGTATCAATGTGGGTGTGTGTGATTCTGTCTGAAAATTTGCTATTGTGTCCTTGAGCAAAATGGTCATTAGGCCTACCATTATTTTATCAGTAGAATATACCACTGATAGAAATGTATTTATTTATTATTTATTCAACAGACAACAATCTTTTTAAAGGACCTCATTCCACTATTATATTCAGTAATTCTCAATTGTATTGAAATGTAATTTCATGAACAGGTTTGCCATTTGACATTAAGTTATTATTACTGCCCCTACACTTCATAGTGAAGGGCATCTGAAGTCAGTGAATGATTTAAGGATTATTCATAACTTGTCAATCAAGATGTCAGGTGTGGGTCTGTTCTCCTTGTCCTTTGATAAATGCATATCCTTCGCTCAAGCGCATTAATGTTTCACAGTTAGGCATACAGAGGTCGACGGAAGTCTTGTCAGTTGATGGATGACTTGAGCAAGGAGTGAGGCAAAGGCAGTGATGCAATGGCTAGCCTGGGTTTCGCCATTATCAACTGTAAATCATTTTCTTTTACAGTATCTATGGTGGGATGGGGGTGGGGGGTGGGGGTGGACAGTGATAGGCTGACTGAGCCTTAAAACCTCTTATTCAAGGGCTGCTGGGTGGTCAGTCCAACTAAAGCGGCCGTTTTCAGTGCAGTCATGCACGTAATGGCCTTGAATTGAGTGCTGCCTGTTATAGTGGCGACTGTGTCTGGCTGGCACCACTGCAGGTTGGTCCATAATTGACCATGATATTGGCTGGGGAGGGAGCAAGAGCTAAAAATCTGCCTGAGCTCGCTGCTTACACAGTGCAAATCTCAGATGGAATGACCATCATACAGTTGGGAAGGAGTACAATGCATGTTTAAGAGGGGTACAATGTTTAATAAACACCTGTGCAGGTCAACTTTGTTGCTTGCTATTTTTATTTTTATTTTTTCAAATTACAGGATAATCTGTCTGAAGTAAAAAAAAAGTAGGTGAGCTTCAAGGGCGTAGTCGTATTTAACCACCGGTGCTCTTTGGAAGCAAAGGGGATACAGATCATGAAAAAAAAGTGATTCCAAGGCACTCGTGGATTAAAAAGGCTTTATTCTCAGGGCAGGACATTAAAAACATTGCTTGACGACCAACGCGTTGCGGCTGAGCAGCCTTCATCATGATGACAGCATAGTGTGTGCTGTGTATTGTGACCTCAGGTATCAGTTTATTTGGCTGTGTGACCATCACCATGACTTGACCATGAGCGCAAGCCAAGGAGGCAGTGCAGCGGATCCTGCACCCAACTAAACCCCAGTCTCAAATATAATCGACTTGATCGTATTGTCCAGTCAAAGTCCTGTCAGATTGTGTCTGCTTTTGTAACTGGAGTGTGGTGATATGGACCAACAGTGACATATTTGACACTTGAGAGTTTTTTGCAGTCGTTTTAGAGTGAGCACAGCGACTGGCGGCATAGGCAGCAGAGAGCGATATTCCAGTCCACGTCTGAGACTTTCCTAGGATTTAGCACTGAGCCGCATGCGGTCTTACGGGAATATTACAGATTCCTTCTCCCTCAGAGAAGGTCTTCGGCCTTAATTGCATGATTTAACAGGGCTGTGAGATAATGAATCTGCCCATTCTCTCAGGATGGTCAGCCTATCAAATTAACCAATCCCGCAGTAGACATGAAAAGAGGCTTTATTGTTGAGAGTATTTTGCGCATATTTATATATTTATATATAGATATAGCTGTTATCTGAAGAGATTTACCGGAATCAGTATGACAATGCAATGTAGTTGGAGGAACATCATAATATAGACTCCCCACAATTTCATAATAAAAGATTCACAAACACAGATTTGACATTGATTGACATTATATAAACACATTAATTAATAAATAAATGTAGAGTGTAGAAAGAAATGTAAATGGAGTATCAAAAAACAACAATTAGATTTTAAATAAATACCTCACATGAAATGTGTATTATAGGAAAAAGGAAATGATGGATAATCAAAGCAATTTAAACATGATGAACCCATTTTAATTGGTGTGAATTGTGTGTAATGTAGAAATTCTATTAAATGTGATTCCATCCTTCAGACTTATCTACCTAAGGACAAAGGGTTTACTGGTGTTACATGGCACTTCCTGTTAATTCATTAAAAATTAACATGAAGTTTGAAGGACTGACCAACCAGATTTTTTAAGGGGACAGAATTTGTGAACATATAATATTCAGGCTGGTCCCTTGAGTTGTAGGTTTTACCCAAAGCCTGGATACATTTTCAGCCAATTCCCAACTCCAGGGGTAGTGTGAGGTTCTTCAGTCAGATTATGCTGGACAAGTCCCTCCCAGTGTTGCAACAAATGGCGACAGGAGACTTCTTATTTTCAGGGAATGGTACACCTGTACTCTGATCAGAGCTATCTCTCCTGTAGCACTGTGTGGCCTGTAGATATTCCCTAACTTGCAAGCAGGAATATCACAGGGATTGTGCACGTGCTCCAGCTGCAGTGCTTCTCCTTCAGGTGAGGGTGCGTCTTAAACTCCACAGTCATACCTGGCGGGCCCTAATTGGGAAGGAAAAAGGAAAAATTGTTTAAGAAAATTGTTCACTATTCCCTTCTCTGAAGAAACAAGGCATCAAAGACCAGGATTCAACATTGCTGTCCTTTTGAACTGGCAGACATAACTGTAACTGTAAGGAATTTCAATTCGACTGGCGTTGGTATTTCCTACATTCACAAATGTGGACAGAAGCAATGCTTGGACCCAATGCTTTTAATTAAAGTAGGTTCTGATGCCATTTAGTTTTTTCCTCCTTCCCACTTTGTCAGTGTATTACAGCTAATGGAACATATAACAGCTAATGGAAAATATGACAGCTAATGGAAAATGCTTTAATATGCTCTGTTTCAGTGGACAGTGTAATCTGTTCTGCCATTAAGATCAGTTAACTATGCAGGTAATGCAGTAATTACACATTATCACCTGCACATTTGATTACGACAGACATACTTCACTACAGACATAAGCTAACATGAAATATGACAGAATGAACACTAGATACAGTATATTTTTTTATATTTGTATATTATTATCCTAATTACATATTACTATAATATCATGCTATTGTCCTGTCAACTAAAATCAACTAAAGCACTTTCATTTGTGCAGTTATGAAACAAATGTATCCTTTGGAGCCCCTGGCAGCTGTTGAAAATACCTTTTCCTCTAGTGTTGTGAAAACACAAGAAAATTCTGCTTCAATTCCTTCTTTCCGAATTAACCTTTTACGCCTCAAGAGCATCAAAGAGTGACACACGGGTATCATTCACACTGACTGCTGGACTGTTTTGTGAAAAAGTCCACCTTTATTATAAAATGTAAAATTAAGTGAAGAGGTCCATTTATTATAATTTTTTACAGGTGTGACAGTAAAGCATAACTTCATATATGGCGCTAGTCTTGTGCTGAGTACAGTATATGTGCATAATTATATGTATTGTGGTTGGAGGTTCGGTGGGGGCTTTGATCCCTTCTCTGCCTGTTGCTTCTGGTTTCCCCCTGTCTGAGTAGAGCGGAAAACTCAGCAGGAGGGTGGACCGTCTGCTCTCCTTTTTTAATTAAAACAAGGAATAATGGTGATGTTATCCAATGTCTTTTCCATGAGCTGGCAGGAAAGTTTTTACTGATGTTTTTCTCAGACTTGCAGCCCAAAAGAATTTAAAAAGTATGTTTCGCTGCTCCAGCACACCTGCCCACAAGCCATAAACAGTCAAGCATTAATATTTATGATCTATAATCAGGAAATAAAGAAGGGGGGTGGAAAAAGGTGAAACCAAACGCCGTAACCAACAGGTGGACATAATCCAGGAGCGCAGAGACCTAAAACTGCTACGGGCCTCAATTTTAGAAACAAGGGTCTTGCTAGGTCAGCACTTTCCCCCTCACCCGTATTGTCTCCCGTGCTTTAGAGACATTAACTGATGTGAAGCACGGGTCTTAGTAAGCAAAAAAAAAAAGGCCTTTCATGGCTCTGTGTCATCGGGATTTATGGGGACACAAGAAACGCTAATTGTAAATTTAGCAATTAGGTTGATTCCCACATTTACGGTGTTCGTTCGGAGCCTCTGGACGGCTGCCGGGCGCGGGATGAGGAGGCGGCCAAGGGGAGGAGGGGGGGGTCTGTCAGGAAGCGGCACGCTCAGTTCCCCTGAGCCCCAATAAATATTGAGGGATTTACTAAGGGGGCAGACTTTAATCAAAGCGGGCCAGAAGTCGTTAAGCCTTTCAGTAAGCAGCACGGGATACTGGTGTTCCTTTTTTTATCCTCCCGGGCGTGAGTGATGGTTATGCTGATCGTGAACTTATACTGTTCCAGTAACCCTGTGAAACTGCTGGCCTGGAGGGGTAATCGGCCTGGAAAACTGCTGTAGCTGATTCTCACATTACTTTAAATGCTAGTTTAAAATAAAGGAAATACCACAATTCCACATAAACATACAGTATATGAAATACAGGTGATCGTTTCCCTCTGGAAGATTAAGAAGATTTCAGTGCAGTGATCCAAGCGCTGTTTTCCTTAGTCGGTTTTCACCAGTTGTTTCCAAATGGTATTTTGTGCTTCTTTTCGTTGTGCAGAGGAGCAGTTGAGAAAATCTGAAAAAGCAATGATATGACGGAAGTGTGTGGGCTGTGGTCAAGCTATAATAGCCCTCAAACAGCAGAAATATTAATCTCCTCTCAGGTAGGCCCAAATCAATTTGAATGAAAAACAAATGTCATGGAGCTTCATCTAGCTTTCAAAATCTTGCTCTTCATCTTGTCTGACCTTTCATTTTAAAGTAAAAGGAGAAGTTCAGTTAAATTAGACACCTTTCGTGTCTGACTGAGAAGGCTTACTAGACAAGAAAATCAGAAAGAAACCCATCATGAATAATAACTCCATTATGAATATGAAAGCAATAAGGCAGCATTATTCCACTGAGAATTAATTACGTACAGTAGGTATCATCCACCTGACATAGCTTTTTTTTTTTACCTCAGTCTTATCGTTTTTCAGATTAAAAGTGATATTTTACTTGAATATCAAAATGACCCAACAATCCCAATTCAGGAATCTGTTTCTCAGATCAGCTCTGTTAGGATCTGTCTTTTTTCATTTCATTTTACTCTTTTGTTTATTTTTATGTGTTATTTGAAATGGAAACTGCTTTGAACATCGTGTAAGAGAAATACATCCTTATAAATATTTATACAGCTATCATTTCTATTTTTCTTTCTCTGACTTTTATTATTCTTGTTATTATTTATATGTCTGCATCTGTCCCTGTGATTGCATCTCAGCAAGGGAGAGCTTACATTGGGGGCAGCACAGCACAGCACAGCTCGGCTCAGCTCAGCACAGCACCCCTGAGCAGCCTCCACACTGTCACTCGGCTACAGGGTGAGGGCGCCCAACAATCTTGCCTCGTCACGGCCACCGCCGCTGTGAGAGTGTTAAAGGAAAGCCGGGGAGAAACTGAGAGGGCAGCTCAGTGTGAAATGACCCTGTCAAAAATTCTCTGACCTACAGGCGATGTTAGCAGACTCAACAACAGTGAAACATAAAAACTGCTTTACCTTCTGCGTTGCTCAAGGTGCCCATATACAATACGTTAGTGCACCCAAACAAAAATGAAATATATTGATGAATGCACCGTGTACATTTGGATGTGTTTTGAACACAAGGAAGAATCCAGTCATGTATCATGACTACTGCAGTGGTGTCAACAGAAGTACTACTTGTTATATCGTATTATATAATTATTTGCAGGCAATCTTCTGGTTATTTAGACAATGCTGTTACAACTTTTATCTTGTTTGCTTTATTCTGTCTCAATTATCACATTTAAATTCTACAGCACAATATTAATATCTGCTCCACTATTTATGCATACCCACAGACATATGCACATGTAGTTGACCAGCACATCTTCAGTGCAATTTTCACATTTTTAAATGATCCATATAATTTGTTGTCTAAAACTCCACAGGTTCCACCAAGCTATTGTACTATACTACTGTACTATCGATCTCAGGCAAACATTTTGGTAGTCATAGTTACAGTTACCCCAGCGTCGGTGTGCAGCTCAGCTCCCTGACACACTCCAGACGGTGACATCACACACTCAGGATGAGGTGTGATGAATGCTGTTCTCCCCACCGTGCGGGATAAATATGTGCCTTTGCTGGTCTCTGAAATAACAGATCCAATGGCGTTCTGTGCAGAAGCGTAGAGACCACAGCTGCCCCTCATACGTTACGTTTAAAAATAACTGCCGCTTTTTTGAACTTGCTTTGTGCACTTGGCCTGGGCAATGCCTGATCAAAGGGATGAAAATTAGCTCAGGGCACCAATGTCCCTTTCACTCCACAGATAAAAGACCCTATTTGGCTCACTGGGTGAAAAATATATCATTTAGGAAATGTGCTTCATTATTCCATAATGCAGAGAGATTAAGTGCCAATCTCCACTGGAAACTGGAAAAAGCTGTTTCATAGTGTGCTGTGATTTTCATTTGGCAGGCTGTCTAAATCTGAGCCCTCTGTCTATTTAAATCAATTGCACAATGGGCGCACTTCATGACTGTGGCCGCTGTCAGTGATGTCAGCAGGCAGAGTGACATCACACGTCACTATGTCAGGAGCTGCAGGGAACAGAGCAGAACTGACTTTCAGCCGCATCTCATCTAAACCTGAAGGCCAGCCACCTCCTTCCACAGTCTGAACGCTGTCGACGGCAGTTTTCTCTACGTTATTTCAGGGAGGACGGAGAAGGGATCTCTCACAAACCCCAGAAATATGAATCAACGATCGCGTCAGTCACATCAGTTCAAAGGGATGTCTTCAGTAACAGCCTTTGCGACCTCTCTTTTTTCTTCTTTTGAGTAACTCTTCCATCTGTCCAAGACTGTCGCTGCTGCAACTGTAGACCACTTGAGCCAGAATGGGTCCTCTGAGGGAGTGGAGGAAAGAGGCTCCCGTCCCAAAATGGACGCTGAAAAACATTTGCACGTCAACTTTTCTGAGACGCATTGCGCGCGCTTGAGATGGATGCTTGGGGGATTTCGGAGCGGCCCCTTCTCTGAAATCGGTTGATCCCACGCGTGCTCCCACACTCTCGTCACCTGTCTCTGTAATGAGCCGGTGGCCCATCTGTAGGCCCCGGCAGCCAGGGTTCAGAGATGCCCGTCTGCTCCCACACCTCGTCTCCAAGCACAAGTCTCTCTATCCGCGATCGATCGCCAACGCGTCTCCTCAGCGCTCCCGCCTCAGAGGGGATTCATGGGAAAACCACCCCCCCCTCCCATGTCCCATCGGCAGCCCACAGTCCATCTGTTCCCGCTGCATCGCACGCACATTGCAGCGTCATCTCTTCTGGTTACATTATATTCCTCTCAGAATGCTAATGCACCTCTTATAGTACATAATTTTTACTACTTTTCCACATAACTTCTGTAATGTAGATCATATTCACAATGACTGTGACAAACAGTATGTGCTCACTGCTTTGGTTGCTAATGATCTAATGTAAGACTGTACTGTCCCTATGCTGCCACTTGTAAATGGCTACTGGATGGTCACAGTGCAGCAGGCAGTGGTCACTGAGCATGAGGAGGTAGTGCAATTGGCAGGACTCAGTTCAACTGGGGAATGAATATGACCTCACTCATTCATAGAGCGTGGTGTGCCGAGCACCCCTTCACCACAGGAATATGTGAGAAAAATGAGAAAAGAGGAAGTGACATCACTCTGGCGGCAGGAATACTCCTATGCTGCTACCTCTCTATAGGATCTAAATGATGTAGCGTGACTGCCATAAATATCCATTGTGTTAATTAATTTGCATTATTTATGTAGTTTCGTCTTCTACATTGTGTTTACATCCTACTGGCTCAGTTCAAAGATTGGCTTTACAGAAAACAGTCATTAAGCTTAATCATCAAGCTTAATCATCAGCCATATTATCAACCTGGTCTCATGCCCCTCATCACCAGGTCTGAATGTCCGACTTTAGTGACACGAATGAATGAGACCAGGCCAACCATCTAGATGCCATATGTAATCTTTTCAGGTGGTTTCCCTCAGTGGTACAGCAGTCACACACTTTTGCAGGGCTAATGTAGGTTGATCTGACAGTGCTGACTGCTATGCCACAGTGGACCTGTTTGTTGGCGTCTCCTTGACAACAAGGCTCCAAAGTGAAAAACGATGGCGATGCCCATGTTGGCTCAGAGATGCTGTGTTTATGCTACATTCTGCAGAATTTTTCTCTCACTTTAATAGGGAAGGGTGGCCAGAACCTTCCCCCTGGCTGAACATAAGGACTACATTTAATGTCTGGATGCACTGTACGACACTGCATTGACAAACGGAATAATTACACATTTGACATCTAACCAAAATGATTTCTCCCGTGTAATCACAGAACAAAGATATCCCAGGGCGACTGTAATCCTTCTACAGGACTACTTTCCAGTCAATACCAATGCCAAGCTTTTCATGTACAACTGACTGTGTTGGCCAGGCCATTGTGCCTTTTTGTAGCTGAGCTCTTAAAACTAGCAGTGCTGAGAGTGTGCGAGTACTCTTCCAGACTAGATAAATTACAGCTATTCTGGGCTTAATGGCATCTGCATATTAACACAAAGAAGAAAGTTGCCCTATTACCTCATTGGAATCAAATGTGCTCATCGGTTGGCCCTGAGAGGAGACTGTTTTTCAGCCTGCCGTTACACGGGAGATGATGATGACTGGAGAGATTTTTGAGCAGAATAAATGCGCCCCCTGAATAAATCTGTGATGTCGCCTCTGTTCTGCTATTCTGCACCGTTTCAGCCCCGGTTAGCATCAGCGGTTAGCCTCCGCAGGCACTGCTGAACTTCCTGTTCTCAATCACGGTCATCTTCACAGCCATGTAGTCACTGCGGGCCCAAAGAGGGAGTCATGTGAATATTTAGGCAAACATATCCATGGACTAACCCCTTAAGCACCCACCTTTTTTGAACACAAGCCCGTTAAATAAAATGGTCACTGTTATTGAACACCTTTGACTACAGGCATAATCCTCGTCTCTTCTGTAAGGCAACCATTTGTTTTCCAAGAGTCAGTATGACTCTATTACTGAATCAATGCAACAGAAGTGGGAACACTGTGGAAGTTTTTATGTTTTTTCTCACCTAAATGATTTTGGAACACAGAGAACGTACGGAGTTGCCATTTTGATTGAGCCTGCTAACAGAAGCATTGTAAGAGAAACATAAGAGTGCAATCAACTGAAATGTATTCCTAGCTTTTTAGCACTCCGATATACTGTACACTTGCATACATAGTTTTGATACCAATTCACTCGACAGTTTTGAAATTAAAAATTGAATCTGGAGGCAATGCTCTGATGGTTAAAACAAGATGGAAGTACTGTCTTGTTGTCAGGTCAGATTACAGTGTAATTGAAGCTATGGGCTAAAGGAAACAATGAACTGAACTGAGTAATGAATATAAATGGATTGTAATTTTAATAAGCAAAGAAAATTGGAAACTCATATGGTGGAATACATAAATATTAATTGATAAAATTGTGCCGGCACACAGAATTTTAGCTCCAGCAAAGATTTAATTAAATTTAATACAAAACATTTCATTAAACAAAACAGTGACAAAGTGATGCGTGTCTATATGGATGCACACTCAGCACGGAAAAGATTATGAAGAGATTCAAGCCTTAGAGGGGCACCAAAATAATATACAGTTGAAGTCGGAAGTTTACATGCACTTAGGTTGAAGTCATTAAAACTAATTTTTAACCACTCCACAGATTTCATGTTAGCAAACTAGTGTTGGCAAGTCAGTTAGGACAACTACTGTGCATGACACAAGTAATCTTTCCAACAATTGTTTACCGGCAGATTAATTGACTATATCACAATTCCAGTGGGTCAGAAGTTTACATACACTAAGTTGACTGTGCCTTTAAATTTTTAATATTTGGTCGCATATCCTTTGCATGCCAAGACTTCCTGATGTCTGTGACCCAACAACATCAAAAGACTCTTGATATCTTATTTTCTGGTACTCTTACAAGCGATACTATAACGTCTCTGCATTTGAATGGATCTCTATGGGAATTTGGGGGTGGGACTAGATTTAGCTGTAAATTATGCTGGAACAGTATGGAATACATGGTAGGTAGAATGACTGTAAGTCATCAAGGGTCTGAGGTATCAAACAAGCCTAAACCATCACTCTGCTGTCAGATATGCAGTAGATATGGATGGATCACTTTAAGGGTTGTTTCTCCTGACAAATTTTCCTATTGAACTCTATGGAAAAATAAGTCAGGAGAAGAAACCCTTCAAGTGATCCATCCATATCTACTGCATATCTGGCAGCAGAGTGATGGTCTGAGGCTTGTTTGATATGTCAGACCTTTGATGACCTAGAGCCATTCAGCCAACCATGTGTTTCCATACTGTTCCAGTTTCATTTACAGCTAAATCTAGTCCAACCCCCCAATTCCCATAGAGATCCATTCAAATGCAGAGACGTTATAGTATCACTTGTAAGAGTACCAGAAAATAAGATGTCAAGAGTCTTTTGATGTTGTTGGGTCACAGACATCAGGATGTCATGGCATGCAAAGGATATGCGACCAAATATTAAAAATTTAAAGGCACAGTCAACTTAGTGTATGTAAACTTCTGACCCACTGGAATTGTGATATAGTGAATTAAAAGTGAAATAATCTGTAAACAATTGTTGGAAAAATTACTTGTGTCATGCACAAAGTAGATGTCCTAACTGACTTGCCAACACTATAGTTTGCTAACATGAAATCTGTGGAGTGGTTAAAAATGAGTTTTAATGACTTCAACCTAAGTGTATGTAAACTTCCAACTTCAACTGTATTTACACTGAGGTCTGATAGCAATGGCAGAGGTGTGCAAGGGACAAGGCTTCATCGTACAGCATGGGAATGTTTACATCAGCTGCGGCTGATCGCAGGCCGTTCTTCCGCAGTCACGCTCAACAGATAGTTGACTGGCAGAAGATGATTGACGGGGACGAGGGGGGTGCGGAATAAGGAGGAGCGTGCGACGGAATCAACCCTCAGTGTCTCAAAAACTGAGTGCAGTGTGCAGAATAATGGCATCACAAGACAACCAGCAAAACAGCTCAGCAAAATGACTTTCAGCAAAGCTGCTATCAAAATTCGATTTGGCTTGGATTTGCATGATGGAAGATTTCATTAAAATCCAAAAGCCTTTGGTAAACGTAGCCTACAACCACTTATTGCCAGACCTATTTGGCCTCCATTTATACAAAGGTTGTGGTCTGCGATAGCAAGCTTCAATTTTTTTAAGATCCTCAGAAAGCTTGTGATTAGGGTACGTAATGCATTCAATTAGTGGTAAATTCATAATAATAATTATTCATGTGGAAAACAGCCTTTTTAGGAGAGAAATTAGTTTTTATGCAGATTTTTGTTTTTGTGAATTTATAATAATCTCGTATATGTGTTGTAATTATGCTATATTGATTTATTCATATGTTATAATTACATTGCAGCCTACAATTTTTTAAATTCAATCTGAGAAATGTTTTTATAGACAAAGTAAATGGTGACTAAAAACTTATATTTAATTTTAAAAAATATATATATATTTTTTGAAGGTGGCAGAAGCACAATATGATATCAGTGGAATGATATGCTTAGGAAACCTTCTGCTGAATGTGTTTCTCTGCCAGGTTGGGCTCTCACCCTTTTGCTACAGGGACATCGCCTCAGGATTTCTGCCCAATTTCACACTCACAGACACACTACCTGATCAAATGTGCAGTTTGAATTGGGAGGAATCCGTTACAAGACAGAAGACAGAGATTGATGTGAAGGAAAAAGCTATTATGGCACAAGGCCTGTCTCTTGTAACCTGAATAAGGATACCTGGAAGAATTTGCTCCCCAGTGGCCTGCTTTTGGCCTTTTGAAATACATAGCAGGACTCATCACTAGCAAAAGAATACTTCGCTTCCCAGTTATGTTAGCATTTGTTTACTTTCTTATAGTGGTGCTGGTGCACCAGACATTCGTGCCTTGGGCGTATTTGCAGGTGAAATCAGTGACCTGCTGTTGCTGAAAATGTAAAAGACTCAGTCAGTTCTTCTGGTTTTGTTCTTCTTCTCTCACTTTAATATTTATTTCAGGGCTTCAGGGTATTTATGCTTATGCTTATGCATTATTCTCAAGACTGATGAGTCAAAACAATTCCTTGTGTAGAGATCCTAAGTTCAGTACAGTGTTAAATCAAGAAGCTCTTGGGGTCTCAGAAGACCCGGGGCCTGTATCACGAAGCAGGGATACTGAGTTAGCTGGATAACGGCACTGCGTAACACCCGAAACAGCTCTTTTACTTCAGTCCATGTTCCAGATTTGGGAGGGTTCCAGGTTTTACTCAGTTCAGTTATCAAGCTAAGTGAGCAACACTGTTTTGTGATACAGACCCGTGATGGGTCTTCCCCCGCATTATCTTACATGGTAACAAATGAGAAAGCAGCTACAGAGACAGCTGCCACATCTACCTCATAGCCAAAGCCTTGGACCAGTGAAAGAAATGACACAATGTATTTTGCAAGCGATTTCTCACTGAACATCTTGCGTATAATGTACAAA
Organism: Synaphobranchus kaupii; assembly: GCA_029718625.1. Taxonomy (NCBI): domain Eukaryota; kingdom Metazoa; phylum Chordata; class Actinopteri; order Anguilliformes; family Synaphobranchidae; genus Synaphobranchus; species Synaphobranchus kaupii. The sequence goes on from CM056377.1 coordinate 117,952,020, forward strand.
AGATAAAGGATTGCATGTTTGGATTGAATTTATCAGGGCTGCATTAAGGTGTAAGATAACTCATAGTGTTTGTGATATACTCATTCTACAGTCACAAAGTTGCTGAGCTTCGCTGTAATGTCAGTTATGTTTAAACAGGTTATGTACTGCCAGACTACAACAGTATTCACGCAGTCCTATGAGGGGGTGCAGATTGATTGTATGTCATATGAAATGTGGCAGGACAGTTTCGGCTGGCGCAAATGGAGAGAGAGAGAGAGAGAGAGAGAGAGAGAGAGAGAGAGAGAGAGAGAGAGAGAGAGAGAGAGAGAGAACCAGCATGTCCCTTCTACACAGAACAGAGGTTTCTTAACAGGTCACACAGGGTTCTGACTGGTCATAGAGGGCTCTGACTGATCACAGAGGTTTCTGATTGGTCACGCAGGGTTCTGACTGGTCGCAGAGGTTTCTGATTGGTCACAGAGGGTTCTGACTCATCTGAACAGTTTGACCATTCAGAACCGTCAGAACCTGGTGTGAATTAAGATTTAACACTGTCTCAACAGTAATAATGAATACACTTGAAAATTGTTAAACTGAGAATTCACTCATTCTTTCAGTCTTTCAGCTCAAGCACAGACAGTCTTGCTTGCGGACACTTCTCAGACTAAACTAGGGATTAGAGACTTCATATGTTTTTTTGTTTCGGTTGTTAAATTGATTTAAACATAAACCTGGAACACTGATCAGAACCAGTTCTCCAATTTATATGAGCTATGATGTAAGTGCCAGTGGCCCTTAAAAACATATCTGGGTGGCAATGTAACCAAAGAACTGCAGGTTAAAGAACTGGTTTTGTAACTCAGGCATTGGAGGTTCAACTCCCCGGTGATGCACAGCTGTTAAGGTACTGCACTGAATTGCTTCTGTAAATTTCCAGGTCTATAAATGTTGAAGGAGAAAAAAGTAAACTTTGTAAGTCGCAAAAAATTAAAATGCCTTTATTATCAAAGAAATCAAATCACAAAATACCGTATTGTAGTGAGCTAGCATTAGCTATCGATATATTAGCAATCTAACATTAGTTAGCGCTATCTAACTATAGCTATCATTATGTGAGTTTGTGGGATTCTGTGTAGGCAAATAACTGTAGTTTAGGGTGCAGGCTGGCTAGCGAATCAAGTGCTTTGTTTAAGCTACTGCTAGCCAAATACATTTGCAAGTTATATGACCACCTAGGTTTGAATATGTGCTAGCTGTCATAGCTGTATAGAATTTTAATTCCTTTTTAAAGTGACGTACAAGGAAAATCCGTAATATGCTTATAACCACGTTATTTATGGCTATTAAGGTATGTATGGGGAATGGTGCAAGGAATAAATTCCATTGCAATCTTGTTAAATTTCAGTTTATCTATATCTCTTTATTCCTGTGGCTGAAAAAAAGGGTGGAGTTGAAAATGGGTCCATGGCGACATAGAAGTGAAACCTCAACCAATACATACCTTGATCTCATTACATAACTCCTCCCATAGTTTGAGGCGAATAAAACTGTCCTATCCCACTCTTTGAGTCTGAGGCTCTGAGCCAAACACGTTTTGTTTGCCCTTGAGAATAGTTGTCCACGTTATCAGCATTTGGATTTGGAATAGTTAGTTAGCTAAAGTGTTTATTTTTCCCGCTCTCCTTATCCCTTAAGCTAACTTACTTTGATTGCGAGCTTGCGTGTGTGTGATATTTACTGTATTTTACTTTGAATTGATTTAATTAATTCCTCGCCGGGTTCAAACCTATGGTTCAAACCCACTGTATAAGAACAGTTCTGTGGTTCAAACATGTAGGGCTGGATCATTTCGAGACTGAGTTTATTAGCTGTCTTTGAGATGTACATTGACATTTTCTTGAAAATATATTTGGTGGGTGTGTAGTGGATACATCCCTCTGTGATATGTTGTGGTTATTTGAAGTTTTTAGAATCCCTTGTCCATCACTTTAACTAATCGAATAAATTCTGGCAGCGGTAATGTTTCTCAAGGAAATAGGTTTTTATCATTTTTTATAGTATAGTACATATATTGCCCGATGGAACACATGGTTTTGTAGGGACAAGGTTAATACCACTAGTCTTCCTGGACTGATGGACCTTTTTTAACACATCATAGCTCTTGTGCCTACGCCCTGCTGTGGGAGAACATGAGGACATTATAATGTTTGATGATGAAAAAGACTCCAGCACATCTCATCCCTCTCATACAAAGTAAACTGGGAAAGGTTAACTGAGGCCCGTAGATGACACACACAGCTGCAGGTGTGGAGATTAAACTGGGGGCCAGAGTGATGTGCTCTTTTCACCCCAAAATGGATTAAGCGGTTGCTCTGGGAACCACACCTATGAAGAGAAGGATGAGAAAATGAAAAATGAGTGCTCCCCCACCCCCACCCCCCTCCAGTAGCTACATTATAATTAACAGCCTATCTAAAACCAGCAGAATGAAAAGACCATTATGAAGATAGATGAAGAGTCAACAAGAATCTGTTTCATTGTGTCTCCTAGCTCTGTATTGCTTATGAATATGCATCGGCTGAAAATCATGGGTTGTTCATACTCAGATTTGCCACAATCAGCTCCAATGCATCTGCTTCGAATGAAAGGTTTTAAGGTGCCATTTTAGGATTCTTAAAAAAATTATAATGAAAGACAAGATGCTCTATTGGAAAATTACTTTTAGAAATGCTGTGTCATGTTGCTCCCGCCATTATATTTATCAAACTCTTACCGTCCGGTTTGCACAAATTGAGTATTATTTTTTAGAGGTAATTTGGCTTCAAATAAATGCTCATTATCGTCAGCCTCAGTATTTATACTCTGGCATGACTATCATTAAAGTGATGGACAAGGGATTCTAAAAACTTCAAATAACCACAACATATCACAGAGGGATGTATCCACAACACACCCACCAAATATCTTTTCAAGAAAATGCCAATAGGTATATTAAAGAGATACTGCAGAGCCTTTTCTGAGGCCTTTTTTAATACTTCAATTTGAACTGGAACTCGTGAGTAGGTGTGGTCATATGACGATAATGCCATGTAGTCATATTATGAATATTCATACGGTCAAGGAGTGAAAGGGTATGTCGATATAAGTCGTAATATTAACGTTAGCAGTAATACAAAGCAATTCGCATTTGAACTTGAACTAGCTAGTTAGCAGTACAAGGGTCTCAGTCTCAGAGGAAAAAAAAACCGTTGGTCTCTGCTTTTATACCACGTGCCCAGCCGAGACCACCCTAGGATCACCTCAACTCCACCCATTTTTATGTTAAGGATCTGGTGACATCACGAACCCCCGGAAACCAGCGTATTGGTAAGCCTACACAGAAACTCAGAAAACACCCATTTTGACTAAACATGAGATTTTCGGACAAAAACAGTTGTCTATGATCATAATCTAACCCAAAACATCGGTTTTCAACGGGAAAAGTCGGGTTTTGACTACAGTATAATTTTAATATACATCTCAATGTCAGCTAATAAACTCAGCCTTGAAAGGACTCAGGATTGTAGGGGTGTGGTCTAAATCCACGCCCTCCCCGAGTGCCATCGACGTCGTCCAGCCGTACGTATGTTTGAACCACAGAACTGTTCTTATATAGTTCTGTGGTTTGAACCTATTTTTATACAGTCTATGGTTTGAACCCGGCGAGGTATTAAAGAGATACTGCAGAGGCTTTTTTAAGGGCCTTTTTTCCGCTTCAATTTGAACTGAAACTCGTGAGTAGGTGTGGTCATATGACGATGATGCAACGTAGTCATATTATGAATATTCATACGGTCAAGGAGTGAAAGGGTGTGTCTTGGTGAACTGACTCAGCCCCCTTCCAGCTCTCTCCAATCTTCCCAACTAAATAAAATGGCTGTATTAGTTGAGCAACGTCTTTGCGAGGAGAGGACCCAGGATGTAACCGAATGGTAAAGCTAACGTTACCTAGATAAGTTAGCTTGTTTGTCTGCCTAAAGTAACGTTACTATTGAATACATTCAAATACACAGCAAAACCCAGTCACACAGTAACGTTAGTATATTGAACATGGCTGGTTGTAGCGCCCTCATAACTTCACTTGGTCCGGAGAGAATTATCATTTATTAGCTAACATTATTCATAAATGATATAGCTAATATAACTAGCTATCGAAGTTACCAGTTCTCTCTGGACCAAACGGGGCTAAACTCACAGAATAGACTGCCTTGCATTAACTGTTACCTAACTTATCGATACATTCCGTCCGAGTTACTGAACAACTGGTTACTGGTTTTGCTAGGGTTACATCAAATGTATTATTGCTATCGTTTATTAGCTAACGTTACGTATTCATAAAAGATAGCTCACACAATAGGTTGCCTTCAACCCCACATTAGCTATTACCTATCAGTAATGTCAACCGTTTGCAAAAGCATTTTTGTTGTAGTTTTTACAGATAACTTGCATGTAAACAGAAACAAACTAATGTCCCAACAGGTGTGCTTGTGGCCACTGCTCTAACCTGTCCCCTCCAGAAAACCTATGTTGCCGTGAGGTTACTGAGGTAACGTTATGTCAGCGTAGTTATGAAGCTATTCTTGATTTGTCTAATACTGCAGTGCCGTAGTCAGGCATGCTTGGCCCAACTGTATAATAGTGGCCAATACATGTGCAATTACACAATGTCACAAATACAATGTAATAGGTATATTGTACTTAGCTGTTTTACTTAGCTGATGTAATGATTACAAAATTACATCCATCACTGTTGGGATGGCACCTGGCTTCAGCGACAGAGTTTTATAGAAGCCCATCTCAAAGCCAGTTAAATTGTGGTAGCAGTCCAGTGTGAAGTGCGCGTAGCACACTAGGGCTTTCTTCGGCAAGTCCGCGTGCTCTACACCGATAGCTTGAAGCCACTGGCTAAGTAGCGCTGGGTCTCTCGGCAGATTATGAAAGCTAGCAGAGCCGGTGGCGTTGCACCGAGGAACGATACATCTCTGACTCCTTGGCATAATGCAGGCAAGTTAGCTAAAGATACCAAGTAGTAATACGTCGTATATGAATAACTGTAGCTCGATATAAGTCGTAATATTAACGTTAGCAATAATACAAAGCAATTCGCATTTGAACTTGAACTAGCTAATTAGCAGGACTCAGTCTCAGAATGAAAAAAAAAATTGTTGTTCTCTGCTTTTATACCACGTGCCCAGCCAAGATCCACCCCTAGGACCACCTCAAGTCCACCCATTTTTATGTTAAGGATCTCGTGACGTCACGAATCCCCGGAAGCCAGCATATTGGTAAGTCTACACAAAAACTCAGATAAAACCATTTTGACTAAACATTAAATTTTCGGACATAAACAGTTGTGTATGATCATAATCTAACTCAAAACATAAGTTTTCAACGGGAAAAGTCGGTTTTTGACTGCAGTATCACTTTAACAATCAATTCAAAGTAAAATACAGTGCGGCTGCTATCAGGAGATAAATATCACACGCAAGCTGACAATCAAAGTAAGTTCACTTAAACACTAAGCAGAGTATTGCATACCTTAATAGCCATAAATAACGTGGTTATAAGCATAATACAGATTTTCCTTGTCCGTCACTTTAAACAGCCATTTTGTATGCCAGTTTATACACTAAGGAGAGTGGGTGAGAAATTGCTATTAAAACAGGCTTTTAGAATAAAGACCTGTAGGAAAGTAATTAATTGCACAGAGTAAACATGTAATGCAGTACAAGGTGTCACTCAAGGTGGAATCAGAAAAGGCTACTGAACTCAGGGAAAATACAAATAAATATAAAAACAAGATATGGCAGTTCCTGAACTCAGATGCAAGTAGTGTGTTTCAGCCAAACTGGCCTTCCTCAGGCAGACTGAGAACGAGAACATATTTATACTATATTTATATTATTCCAAAGCAAAAATGCCAGTACAAATCTAACATTGCTGGTGTACATTTAGCCTAGGGTTTTTTATGACACACAGTTTCATATAAACACCATAGGGTGTTAAATGTACACCCTGTATGCCTGAAATATGTACTTCTCTCAACTCTTGCACTTAGTGATTTACAAATGACAGAGACTACCAGATCTTTAAGCAATTAGATTCATTCTACATTCTTTAAGCATATATGATTAGAATTAATCTAATTGCTTTTATATCTGCTACTCTCCATAATTTGTTACCATAGACAATCACAGAATTACAAAAACAAAAACATTCATATCAACAAATCAAAAAATCAGGTCAAACCTTGTTTAACCCCTTCTCTTTTTCAACACAAGCCCAACAATAAAATGGTTACTGTTCTTGAAACCCTTGGGCTACATGCATGGTCTCTTCTGTAAGGTAAGGTAAGTTAACCCCTAAGAGGCAGAATTACTGTATTACTCAAACATAAGATGCAAAGTGGAAGTGCAAGTTTTTTTCTCATGTAAAAGATTAATTTTTGTATTTATTTTGCCAGGACAAGGATATGGATATATGATATATGACATATGATTTGCATCGTCTGTGGATTTTCAGAACACATAGAAAGTATGGAGACGTCGTTTTGATTGAGCCTGTTTTCGTTTTGTGTCTTGGTACAAAGTAGGAGCCATTGTCGCTATAACATCGGGATCTTAAAATAGTTTATAGTAGTTTTAATACTTTAACCCTTGTGTGGTGTTCGGGTCTGTGGGGCCTGTTTTCAATGTTTACTAAAAGAAAAATGATACAATTCATTATATTTTCAACCTGAGACTCATTGGCCTTGGCTCATTTTCTGTGATGAACATGTAAAAGAACACAAAAATCACATTTTATCACAAAAAACAAATATCACTTTTATTGATAAATGTGATCTAGCAGAGGTAAATGGTCGATATTAACCATATATGCTGTCTATATTGCTTGTAATTGAGATAAAGTCAATATCAGTGAAGTATTTTTTACATAAATCATTGTTATGGCTTTATTGTTTTAAAAACCCAATAATGTTGTGGGTCCACTAGACCCGCGAACACTGGGTGAATAACGAAAACATGGACACCACACAAGGGTTGAAACAGAATTATTGAACATTTTGCAATGAAAAAATGCAACGAATGCAAACAAACTAAACCATGTGCTAGTTAAGGGGTTAGGACCCTTGTTTCTCTGGATTTTTTGATGTGACCAACGATGCTACAAAGGAACAGTTTTCCTTGATGTCAATTAAAGTGCCCGGCACGAGGAATGCATGGATTCTCATTAGGCTGTGATTTCCCTGACCATATTGCATGGGGGTCATATTGTGAGGTGGCATGTTTCTGTCCAGGCAGGGAGATGCTCCTGCTCAGGCTAGGTGTTAGCAGAGCAGATGGTGAACCTCACTATCTATTTGGAGACACACAGAACTGTAAATGTACAGCCAATATATATGGATTGTGGTCAAAGGCCAGTGTAATCAGTAGCAGTAGTATGAATGTGAGGAAAAAATTCCATCATATGTGAATAAGATCTAAATAAATCTATACTGGTTACCCTGGGGGGAAATAATTATAATTTACAGTTCCATTTGTTGCCATTGTAATAATGGTTGAGACGCCCAAATTGAATTATTATTATTATTATTATTTTTTTTGTGCTCAAGTCACTTATTAGCTTGATGGTTGACCTTTTTTGTCAGCGAAGGTGAATTGCATCTCAAGAGCAGAAAGTGTATGAGCGGTGACAGGGCCGGCCCTAGCCTTTTAGTAGCCCGAGGCAAGATCTGTAGATGGTGCCCCCCCCCCCCCCCCCCCCCTCGCCCCGCCCTCTTGTCACCTCGCACTCAATTTTCCGAATTGTCGCGTACTTAACAGCTTTTTTTTTACTCAATACTACTTAATACCAATCAATAGTAGGCAAGTGCGCTGATTCGGACATGGTCAACAAGGAACAACAAGGAATCCTTATGGGAGAAATAAATATCACCCCAAATTACTGAGATGCAGGGCTGTTTGTAGACTGCTTTGATTGGGGGTCATCAAGAGATGTTGGTGGGGCACAAGGGGGAACAAAGTAGCGGGGGGTCTGGGGGTCCTCCCCCAGAACATTTTGAGCATTTTTAAAAACGAATTTCCTGCATTTCTACACAACCTCACACAGGGCATTTTCTAAAATAAAATGTTTTATTTATGAACATTTCGGAGAAGATATATGTAGCCCCTATATAGGCGAGATTTGAGATGCTTTCATATAAAGCTAAAGCCATGGTAGGCTAATCAGTACATTAGTGGATAAGATCATTTTTAACCCCCCCCCGCCTTATAGCATAACTTTATTTATGCCCAATAATAGCAAATCATTATCTAATCTTATATGGAAACAAGTATATTAAAGATGAGCTATAGTCATTCATCATTTCAGTCTCTTTGTGCTATTTATTATTTACATGTGAAACAGATACTGTAATTGGCTCATCATTTTCATTTGTATTTTAGAAACTTGTGTTTTGATCAAGTTTATTTTCTCATGTGTTTACCACCCATTCTTAGAGGACTGTCATATGTGTATTTTCTATTAAGCTTGCGTTAGTCTTTTAGCCGGTAAATGTCCGGTGCACCTGTCCTGTTTGTCCTTTCGGTACCTGTCTCCGTACATGGAGCTTTTTGGCGATTTTGTTCGGAACTGTAGTTCTATTTCGTCATTCGGTACATGTATTCCTATAGGGAAGACTGGGCGATGTTGTGGACATGTTTGTGTGTGACTGCGAGTCTCTGAAAGTAGCCTTGGAACGTTAGATCTCTGTTCCTTTCGCCTCCTCGTATACTATCTCGTATTATTTTGCAGGGTTTGTTGGCTGTGTGTTTTATTTGTACCATTTATGCTACTCGCCTATTCTAACGCCTCATTACTGAGGCAGGGCGTTTAATATTGCTGGCTCTTTAGTTACTTAGCTCGTAGAGGTATGGGACCGCAGATCTCTGCTCTATTCGCCTGTAAAATGTTTCTCTCTCCTGGGAGATTGGGCGTTCACGCTTTTACTGAGTTACTTAGCTCGTAGAAGTATAGGTTAGCAGTTCTTTGTTCCATTAGCCTTGTTTGGTTTTCTTACTGAGAAACCTGGCGTTTGCGCTTCTACTCATTGGTGTGGGACAGTGAGCCGGTTCGTAGCTTTGGTACGTGTGTTCCCTGTCTTGTCTCCTTCCCTTAATTACGGGGTTTCCCGTCCTAGTGGCCTAGTGCTTAATGAATCCCCCTTGCTGCGTTTGGCCCCTCCTACCTCACACGTCACGCCACCATTACAGAGAACATACAGTATTTTCACTAACTATATTACAACACTTTTTTTTTTAGTTCTGTGATTCACAATCCTACTTTTAATTGTAACTGCATGCTACATGAGATCACAACATCAGTTTCTGTTTCTTTCCGCAGAAAACACATAGCTACAAATTAATCCATGTCAAGAGCTGACGTAATGGCCTTATCCAGTGTTGGGCAAGCTACTTGGAAAATGTAGCAAGCTAAGCTACCAGTTACTCTACAAAAAATATAGCTCCACTACATGAAAGCTATCCCTCAGAGAAATGTAGCTAGCTAAGCTACAAGCTACATGGCAAAAGTAGTTTGCTACATTTAAGCTACTTTACGTCAAATGTTGTCTCTGAGGTTAAATAATCAAATAAATTGGTAGACAACAAATTGTTCAGTGAAATTGTTTACTAGAAAACAAGGAGGTAATTAGCCTTTTTGTTTTAATATATAACCTATATATTTTGCTATGTCTCTAAGAACTGACTCTGGATCAACACTATGGAGCTGCCTCCATAGCCTAGGAATCAGCTCCATAGTGCTGATTCAGAATCAGTCCTTAATGACAAATGGGTAAAAAAAACACGTGCTCCAAACAATAACATTATAATATATACAGTCTCTAAGGATTGACTCTGGATCAGCACTATGAAGCTTGCCTCCATAGCCTCCATATGGATCAGCTCATAATGCTGATTCAGAATCAGTCCTTAAAGACAAGTGGTGAACAATAACATTAAAACATGTCTGTATGAGAGTATGTGTAAGAACAGTGTGTGTGTGTGTGTGTGTGTGTGTGTGTGTGCATTTGAGTGTATGCAAGCAAGGAGAATGACTGAGTGGTTAATAGAAGTAGACAGAGAGTGTAATGTTACTTAATGTCCACCCACCCTACATACGGTACTCTGTCATCCTAAGAACAACTGCCCTCCAGTTCACGTATTTTGCACTTGTCTCTAAGGACTGACTCTGGATCAGCACCATGGACCTGCTTCCATGGCCTCCATAGGAATCAGCTCCATAGTGCTGATTCAGAATCAGTCCTTAATGACTAGTTGCAAAAAAACTTCAGACAGCTGCCACAGAAGGAGGCAGGACCCTGACACATGGCTTACAAGAGGTGCTTATTCACGCGACACAGGAGAAGCCTTTCAAAATGTGCGTCGGAAAGACGGTTTCTCTTCGGTCAGAAAATGTCTTTTCCTACACTTATTACAAACGTTAACTAGGTTACCTAGTTCGGGTTCACGTGAACCTAACATATAGCTAATATGCAGACCTCATTGAAACATTAGGCTAGCTATGACAGCTAGCTTAGTCGGCACCATAGACCATGGACAAAGCCACTGTGCCGCTCAGAGATCTTTGGTACTACAGGTTGAAGTTCCGCCCATTTTCCCGATTTCAACCAACCAACAGAGAACGCAGGACTTGATTGTCACACTTTATCACTGGATTAAAATATAGTTTTTTTCTTTGTGCTTGAATTTGGGAAATGCTTGGGAAAATGTAACGATATAGCTTTTGTGTATGCTACCGCGCTATTTGATCAACAAAACAAGCTTCGCTACTGAAAAAGCTATTTGATTTAGTAAATAGTGACGCTACCACCACGCCACTGGGAAATGTAGTTAAGCTAGTAGCTTCGCTACTTGTAGAGACGCTACTGCCCAACACTGGCCTTATCATGAGCAAAAATTAGTTTTTCTTTCGCCCGTGTAAGATGATGCGGCGGAAGGGGGTTAAGACGCGATATCAGTTTATATATGATATCACTCTATTTCCTAATGAAGGTAATGTGATTATTACCTTTGTGCTTCTAATAAAAAAATTTAAAACAAATCTACTCGCTGTAGTTCGCTACTTGGGCATATACCCCATGACGTGTCTGTACTGCCATGAGCCACATCTGGACTTCTGATTTTTTTTTTTTATATAGTAATTCAAAAAAACCATGTAAGGAAAAATCATACCGGAAACAGCAGCCGGTTTTGAAGAGCCTAACGTTACCTCCTCCCTGTACCGTGACCACTGTGTCGTGATACGAATCGTAGCCTAGCCTACCGTTAGTTGAGTGTACCGTTAGCTTACATCCAAGCTAGCTAGGTAGTTTTATACCTTTGATTGAATCAATGTTAATAAACACACAGTCATTAGACTTACCTCTGTATTTTCCTCCTACTCTTTTTTTCTTTTTATCCCCTGTGCACCAGAAGTCTTGGTGTTGAATCTTCATGTTGAAAACCGACCGTTCTAATTTCAAAATCGAAACAGATCCCTGACTCTGCCCTCCAATCACAGTGGGCAAAACCAAAAAAGGATGGAGGGGGGAGTCGTGGTGGGGGGCCACTAACTTTTATTTATAAAATTCTCAAAACATACATATTTGGATCTGGGAGGGGAGGGGGGGTTCCCAACTTTTTCATATTTAGTATTCTATGAAATATATATAAATATATCCCCCCCAACAAAAAAATAAATAATACAATCTTGGCTTGGCGCCCCCTGGCGTCATGGCGCCCTAGGCGACCGCCTATACCGCCTGTGCTTAGGACCGGCCCTGAGCGGTGAGTATGGGAATGACTGTGCTGAACTCTGTGGACTTTGCCTTGACCGCCGTAAGAGAAAATCTTTTTTTTTTATAATTCAGGTCAACCCAATTTCCTAAAGGGAAACAAGTGGCACAGTGGTATGAAAATAGCACTGTATAACACATTTGATTTTGACTGTGTAGGAACATGATGGATAGTTTCTCAGTCATGGAAAAATGGCAAGATCATTTATTTTAACTGTAATTGTGATGTACAGTTACAAACAATTTTATTGGACTATTTTTCAGAACCCATATCACAAACTATGCAAATTACAATGTTACTCTCATGTAGTGTTTAGATGGTATCCTATAGCATTGCATCAAACACTGCAGCCTACGTCTTCCCTCTGGACTGAACAGGATGCCAATTAGCTTAGTTGCACTAACTGGATGGCTTTAGTGGTTGTTTATGGGGGTAGCATTTATGTCCAGATACATTGTACAACCTATAGGCTAATGATATCTGTCCGGCTACTGTTAGTCATCAACTCTGCCTACTTGATGCCAAGTTCTAGGTTTGGTCGCACACTGACAGGCTTTGCAGAACGTATACCATTACATGATTTTGCCCAAATTTAAAAAAACATTTTTTATTTTTATTTTAATGAGTACCACTAGGATGAAGCTAATGGATATTTTAAGCTGATTAAGTGAATTTGATTCTTTATGGCCATACATATTAAAATTGACAGTTGTGCAATGTCCTTCAAGAACAGCTAATGAGCCTTTTAATGAGGTTCACAGAATATGGGGAAATGCAAGTTAGTTTGAAAAAAGAAATCAACAAATTAATCTTAACAAATGAGTTAAATGCGCCTAATTATATACTTGACAGTGTCTGCTAATGGAACTCCAGATAATATTAGTGAATACAATTTAAAATTATGGCACCGGAGTACTATTTGCGTTATATTATTTCTCGGAACAACATTAATAACTGATTAATTATCCAGTCAACAGATGCTATGCTTCTTCACCCCATAATAGAATAGATTTTCTGTATAGATACCTCTCTGCTGTCACCACCTTAAGGGCAAGTATTAAAGTTAGAAGTTTTGTCTATCATTATGGGCACTGTTCTTTTAAATTCATATCTGCAAACAATGACATAATCACAATGAATTAAGGCAAATTTAACTTGTAATCTGTGATATGAGTGAAGTTATCCATCCTTGGAAAGGACTTATTTAAACAATGAAGAATGCTGAAGTAACAATGGTCTTGTATGCAACTACTGTTATATGCACCCCTTTCTGTGAATGAATCAGCTGGGGTCAAACAAATCAATACAGCAATGATCTTACAGTTGTACCATTAACTTCCAGGACTCAGTCAAATGTCTGAACATTTCTCTTGTTTCAAGGTTAATGTCATTCAGGACTCCCCCCGTTTATATTGGATTATGTAATGCAACTGAAAGATGTCCTTTCGTTATTGATTCATGTGAAACAGAATTATGTTTAAATAAACATTTGTAAAGCAAGTCTGGTGAAACTGCTCGCGTAGTTCATATTTCCTCCTTGAGAATGACGCAGTGGCCCATATAGTAAGTGCTTAATTCAAGTTTTAGAGCTTTTTCACATCAAAGTGCCCCTATCACATTAATGTGCTGTGGGATTTGCTTGCTTTTATCAGTGTTAGTAGTAATACTACACCATCGCCTACTTCAGTACATCTCCCAGGTCATTTTCTTCCTCAGCACTAATGCTAATGTGGTTAGCACCCTGATTGAGTATGCTTGTGTAATCCGATTATTCTTAAGTGTACACAAGCCTTAACTGTATTATAAAATAGCTCAGTCACGTACCATGAGGGCCACTCTTAGGCCCACTAAAACTAAGAAAAAGGACAATGGCTGTTATTGGGTCATTCTGTGTCACTTCACCACGATTTTGCACCCAACCCTCACTGATTGAAATGATATTTGGTGTGATGATTTGCCTATATGAGAAACCCCCAGAACTGATTTTTTTTTGTAATTTGGCTCGTTAGTTTTTGGGTAAACAAACTTGACTAATTAGCATGACCTCCAAACTTTAAGTAATTTACATAAATAAGTTTTTTCAAAAAATCATAACTGCAAAACTTTAAGAGCGCCCATCACAAAATTTTCCAAGATTGGTTGCTAACATTTGAAACCAAGTTATTAAATTTGAAGCGTACCCATTTTTGTAATTCAAGGTCAAAGGTAATTTCATTATGCATTTTCTCTGCCACGATTTTGGTTGTATTTTATGAAATGAAGGCCATTCAAAGAGCTTTAAAATGATGTAAAACTTGGCTTTGTAGGTGCTATACCTTTGGAGATACAAGTATTTAAATATTATTGGAGGTCATGCCAATTCGTAAAAAGTTTGTTGATCCGTACCGCAAAAACTAACGAGCCAAATTACAAAAAAAAATCAGTTCTGGGGGGGGGGTTCTCATAGAGGCAAATCATCCACACCAAATATCGTTTCAATCTGTGAGGGTCGGGTTGACGTGACACAGAATGACCCTATTGTTTCATAAACCAAAAACTTTACTGATTACCTTCTTTCAAAGGTGAGGGACAGATATAAAATATTCTGTACTTATTACTGTGTCTTCCTGCTACAGCATAAGACCATGGCTTGTATCCAATCCACATTTGTGTTACAACAGAATGATGGTACTAGTTTTAATTCAGTTTGTTCAGTTAATTCTAATAATCACACTCCTTGCCAAAATACTTTGGTTAACTTGCATTTAATTTCAAGTAATTAGTGAATGTTATGTCCAGTTCCATGAGAAGTGGCTTGGCATGGCCACTGGTTACTGGCCCTCTGAGATTCCCTGCGGTCGGCAGGAAAGAAACTGTGTTTTACAGCTCTTTATCTGTGTCCAATAACAAAGTAGACCTTATTACGCTTCCTGGACCTGCAACCCCACACTCTATAAAGCTCACTGAGCAACAAATACAAAGACTGGACCTATTGAGTAACAGCCATAAACCATTTATTGTCTGCTGTTCTAAGCAAACAGTTTTGCTTCATGTGGGCATACGTCCATTTCAAGTCAGGAAGAAAGAGCACATGGTATCTGACCGAGGACATTTTAGAGGAGTGGGATTACATTTTTAACAGGATTCCTCGATTTCTGCTTCATCGGACATGTCTTTTTTTTTTTGGGATACACGGGGTGTCCTAGGATTCTGAGAATCTAAAGGGTTTCCAAATGACCTGCGGGTTCCAGTCGCTGTGGGCGCTGTGTTTTCTGGTGTCTGTAGGTGCCAGAAACTGTACATGCTGTAGATCAGGGGACTTTCAGTGTCAGGGAGGCTTATGTGTGCTCACTGACAATGTGTGTGACTTCACGGATCAATGTGGGGACGGCAGTGACGAGAGAGACTGTAAGTGCAGTTCAATATGTACCTCACAAAGGTATTCCTAATTTTTACTTCCTCAAATATGGATTTTTATAGCAGTTAAACTAAATACATATGTAAATATTCACAGTTAAAAAGATCGGATCGGCTAGAACAAAAATGATAACGTATTCCCTTTTCCCCATTACTTCATAAAATATATTTTTTAGACTGGTTGTAATACATTTAAAAATAATGTTTGTATTTATAAGATATTGCTTTTTTGTTAAGGTGATAGCAAAGAAAATTATATTCTGACAACTGTGTGTAAATGTACTTGTGTGGTCTTTGATACAGGATATGACATACGTATATGACCTGATTTCAAAATATTCAAGAGTGGATCTTGTGGCTTGGATTCAGTCAATATTTACCCTTAGCTTTGCCTTTGAAATAAATGCTTTGGGATGGGGCATTAATACTTTTTTCCTCAAGAACTCCGGTTTGACAAGTTCAGCAATCGCAAAAATGCATTCAGCAAACTTTGTTATTGATTTGCAAGTCAAAGGTACAGGCAAGTATTGATTGACGATTGGATCCAAACCTGTATCTAATACCTAATGCAGTGTGTGTGTGTGTATGTTTGTGACTCTGTGTGTGTGTGTGTGTGTCCGTGGTGTGCCTGCATGCATGTATGTGTATGTGTGTGTGTGTGTGTGTGTGTGTGTGTGTGTGTGAGTGAGTGTGTGTGTGTATGTATATAGTCTGCTGGAAAGATAAATCACAGAGCTATATTTCTTAAACTAATCCAAAACCAAAGGGACCATTCAAAATCAAAGGTGTGTTTTTGCATATTGATGAAAATTTTATACACCAACAAATCACTGAAAAGCATTAGTCACCAACGCTGTATTCTTCAGAAACAAAAAGTTAAATTGTTTGGCCACAGTGCTGACTGCAAAAAAAAAATTCCATCAAACCATATGGCTACTATCATTCCAAATAATGTGATACTGAACTTTTATCCCCCTGAATTTCATTCTCAATAAAATGATTGTGCTACTTTATTTACTGTAAACCTGATGTGCCTCAACAGATAGGATGCTAACATTGACACAAGTGAGAAATGTATCTCATCGTGGACAAACAGTCTGTCATCTACAATTTAAAAAAACAAAAGATAGGGTGATATATATTCAAATGCATTTGCCTTTTTTTTCTTTTTCGGAATGAACATGATTTCCTTTGTTTGAGGCTGATGGTTCTCCCCTCTAACCCTAACCCCCCTGTTCCTGGATAGGTTCTGGCTTTGAGAGATGTGACTTTGAACAGGACCTCTGTAACATGTCACAGTGTGGAGACAGCCCCACAACACTTGGACCAGAGTTATGGGTCTCTCCAACACCGGGGCCAACCCAGGACCACACTGGGAACCGCACAGGTACCGGAACAAACCTTACTGTGCTCCAAACGACAGGAATCACATGTATCCCATGTACCGAAAATATGATCTCTTCTCTGTAAATGACGTTCTAAAATGGTTTATTCCGACACAGCAAAACATTTGTGAAAAAAAGTCTTATTTCTTGTTTGAAATACATTTACTTGGACCCTGTGAGTGGTTAGTTCTTGGTTCAGTCATGTGCCCCATGACCTGGAAGTGAATATCTGTCTTTGCACACAGGTCATTACCTGTCTCTGTCAGTTCAAAATGAGAGGAGATCTTTGGCTGCTTTGAGAAGCACAGTGTTCCTTCCTACAGAATCCTGCCGGGTAGGCTTGCTTTTATTTCAGTCCCGTTTCCTGAAGAATGGGACCGTAGCGTATTTTTGAACGAGGGTGCTTCAGTTGCGCCCCTTTTCACGGCTTTGATGTGCTCCTTACAGATGACCTTCTACCACCACTTGGGAGGATCAGTGGGGCTCTACAGGTCCTGACCCAGACACACCTCAATGGAAATTATAAGCATATCTGGACTCGGACTTCCGCCGAACAAGATCTATGGGAGCGCTCCGTGCTTTTCTTTAACAGCATCCACAAATTCCAGGTTTGTTCTGTTGGTTAACTGTCATTTTACCTGAATTACTGCACAATACATTATCTGTTATAATTTATCATGTAATCTGTAATATTTAAAATTTAAGTGTAAATTTCAGAATATGAAAGGAATACATACTGCATTTCAGTACCTTAATATACGTAGATGCCAATTATGAGCTTAGTATCTTCTTAATATTTTTTAACTTACTTTTGGTCCTGAACAGCTAGTATTACATAATAATTAACAGCTAGCAGTACCGCAATACAGAACATTGCAATAGCACTAAACATGATCACCATTTAAGAAATTACCTGCTGAAATAATGCCAAGGAAGTATCAGCCATCAACATAGCAGGTATATAAAGGAATCAGGACTCCTCAAGGTGAGCAATAGAAATTAATCTTAGGAGCAAACCGGCATTTAGTGGCAGACAGTTGGGGGGGGGGGGGGGGGGGGGGGGGGGGGGGGGGGGGGGGGGGGGGGGTCTTATGAAAATTCCTGGACCATCTGGATGAGTGCAAAGTACACCTTCTCCAGCGCAGATATCCTGGCTGTTCTCGGGACACTGGCCCACTCTCCCTGTGGTTTCCGGCACCATCTGTTGTTTTCTTTGCTGAACATGTGGAGGGCTTAATTCCTTGCAAATGGAACCCTCATTTTGTGGCTATGAAAGTAATTTTTAGGATATTCAGAGTTAATTCATTTTTGTACACAATAAGCAAAAACAAGTGTTTTGAATTTTCCGAAATTTGTCCGTAAATTGGGGCCCCGCAGATGTACTCGGGAGGCTTTGCAATATGCCCCCGGGAATGCCATCTCAAATCAGAACCAGATCAGTGTGTGATGAAAACTGCAGTGTTTTTTTAAACTGAGGGAACAGATTAAATAACACCCACCCCACCCCCCCAACAAAATTTTTTTGTCATTTGAAAGCACAAATGGAGTCTTTTTTTTTGTTAACTTGAATCGCCGAGCAATTGGTGTTCTGACACGGCACGCTGATTTATGTGGCAGTAAATCATGGTGTGCGCCATAAAACACGTCCCCGTGGAAACATTCCTCCTGCACTTTGATCAGAGCGAATGAGTCATTAGCTTGATATGAGCAATGAGAAGGGGAACTTGTTTCGTTTGACGGCTGCTGCCTTGCACAGCCTTTGTGTGCGTGAATCGCGATGTCGCGGACATTGAGCAAAGTCCACGCCCAGATATTTATGTGCTATATGCAATCGATGTAATAATCCGTTCAGAGAGGGGGGAAAATAATAATATGGCATCTCAAGTGCAGGATCCCTCTTTCTTTGTGGACGAACAGTTTACTAAAGGTCAAATGTTCATACCAATTCCACAATACACCAATGAGGGTCACACTAATGCGTTCATTAATATGTTCATTCTGCACCACAAACCTCTGCCCAAAAAAAGCCAAATCATTATGCTATCCCCCTTTTATTCTAATCAGTCCAGTCATGCTCATGCTGCACTGCTTATTGCAACCTCCAGTCGATTTGAAGTCAGACTCGCACAGACGTGAGTCAGAGGAAGACACGTCATGTGCAGTCAGCAGGTGAACCACGAGGGCCCGATCCATCAGGTGAGGGGTCGCTCTGAGCGCCATGAGACATGCGCATCCCAGCTGGCTGAAACGCTCCCTACCTGGGCAACGCTAGCACCAGCAGTGCGTCACTGGCACTGTAATGGTCTGGACCTCAAAACAAGTCAACATTCTGCAAATACAATTTTGAGTAAACTGAACTTCTGGATGCAAAAGTTGCATAAACTCAAAATATCAATTTAGTCTTTACAGTACACCAAACGTATTAATGTGTGTTAGAACTGATGTTTTAAGTCCTTTGTACTTGAAAACTTAATGCAGCTGTCTCATTCTCTGATTTACACAAAAAATGTTATGTTATTTTAAGTTGTCAGGTACCCTAATCCAGGGATGTAATATATGGCACTTGACCCATCTTTTTGACTGAAGAAAGTGAAATGCCTTGCTCAATGTTATCAGTAGTAGTAACCCCACCCTAGGCTTCATGCTCATGATCCAAAATCAATGCTCTAACCCGTACGAAACAAGCAGCACTCACATGTACTGTGTGTTTTTTTTTCCAGGTGATTATTCAAGGTGAGGTCTTTAACACCAGTGATCCTTCAGAGGGCTGGCCATTGATGATGTTTCATTTGGGGAAGGTTGTGATGTCAGCTCGGTAAGACTGATCTCACCTCCACATAAAAACAAGTCCTTTATCAGAAAGAGATTTTCAGAAGTAACATTTTTGCCCTTATAATATGGTGCACCAAAACTGTAATTACTGTGGGAACAAGTGTGTGACAACAGATTGTTGGATAAAAAAGGAAAACATAGTTGCTGAGTGTATATGTTTTTTTTCACAAACCAAACAGCATTAGCATAATTACCGGTGCAGTTTTTAAGTTGTCATATGCTGTCACATGCTTGTTTCTGGTAATGACGGTAATTTTACATTGCATATTACATTATTATAACTCAGAAAGTGTTTACATTTACATTTTACTCTGCAGCTTGCTAAAATGTTCAGTGTTAAGACAACTCTTACAGAGTGCATTTGATGCCTATTGGACTCATGTGTACTGTGTTATAGTTGAATTAACACTGAACATTGTACTGTGTACAAGCCCATTCCCCTAACTCTTATGCTATAATGCCACCCACAGCACTGTTAGGGAGCATTTCACCCCCATTTTCACCCTTTTTCACTTTCATTTTAAAATAAGAGTCTAGAACAAATGGAATAAAATACAGAGAAAATATATTCGTTTCTTCTTTGCTTGTACAGATATAGCCATTCATATTTGTCTTTTGCTCAGTTAGTGGAAAGCAATTTTCGGCTGTTTGCTTCTTCACCCAGTGAACATCCATGAACCGACTCCAGTACATTTATATTTTTCGCCACACTTGGTCGCCCTCCTGTTGGTGTAATGCCCTGCAAAATGTTGTTTTTTTCCATTGCTCTTTTCCCCCACTAAAATATCCCCTCCTCAATAGCTTTAGCTCTTTAGACCATGAAAACAAAACAAAAATATAAATGCGCACAAAAAAATCTTGTATTATCCTTTTTTGAGTTTTCCAAAGACAAACATAAATATCAAATTGGACCCAAAGCCCCTGAGGTAGAGTGGCTATTGAGAAGCTCAGTTTGAAGTCAAGCACACGGTAAGCATGTTTGTTGTATTGCAGCAGTGCTCTCCAGGTATTTGAGGACAGCAGCACGCGGTCTCATATTTATATGTAGGCGAGCTTTGTGCTGCTTCCCCCAGGGACAAACGATAGGACACGTCCTCAGGACTGGAATGCTCTATGTCCCTCTGTTGTGATGTGGTACAAATCCAGCTCACCTTAGATGAATGCTTTTCAATTCATGACCCTAACTACTGTATTGACTTGAGAAAGCAGGATATGGGCCCTCAACTGTCCTTCAACTTTGGGGAGGGGTCGGATTATTAACTGGGGCAAGCAAATACATACAGATGCATTCATTACTCAAGCCATTCATTAGCAATCCCTCATAGTATACGCTTCTTCATGCTCAGATTCAACCTTGGCCTGCACTGAAGGATTCAAGACGTGCAACAGTAAATGTACACTGGAGACTAAGTTCTGCAACTTTATCTATGACTGCCTGCCCGACTTGATGGATGAGAGTGGTTGTCGTAAGTAAAACTATAATGCACTTCTGGATACACGCGGAAAATTCAGTTGTGAATAGTTGAAACGTCATCTTTACTAGGTCTCGCTACACGATGTTATTCCAGAGCCGATAATCCTGAAATAAACTGTGCCTGAAATGGCTTTGTATACACTAAACCTTCAGAAAATATAATGGCTGTTTGGTGAATTGTGTGGATGTAATGGGAAAGTGGAGAAGATTATTTTAGTATGTTTATGAATGCTGTAAAAACAGGTGCATTAAGCACCAGGCAGTGTTAAAGAGGAATAGCAAATAGGGGAATTGTGTTCTGTGTTTGCTTGAAGTGCACTGGTGTGTGTCTCTGCAGCCATGGTGTGTGGCTTTGAGTCAGACCTTTGTGGTTGGAGTGCACAGGGCACAGACTGGGCCTCAGGCTGGAAGTGGGTGAAGGCAGAAGATGCTTTCCTTAATGGCAGTGCGCCCTCCCAGGACCATAGTAACAGGTCTTCACAAGGTATGTATATATACTGTATGTGTGTGTGTGTGTGTGTGTGTGTGTGTGAGAGAGAGAGTGTGTGTGTCTGCCTCTGTCCACAACAAATGTCCACTGTCAACTTATTTCTCCCTGCTTTCCTTGATTGATCACACAATTCATTCGCTGAATAATCAATACCAGGTATAATAAAAATGGCCATTTCTTATGTACACAGATTATTTGCAATTGTGGATCACTGCACTCTTTGTTCTCTGTCCAAATATTGATGAAAAAATGTGCTGAAAAGTGAAAAGTGTTCTTTGTAATGAGTAGAATTGAATTCCGTCGTACAATTTACTGTGAATTTTGTACTGTGATGTGAAGAAGGAGAAGGATAACAAATATTGTTTTTTAAATTAATTCACACATAATGCCAAAGTGTTCTTCTAAATGTGTCTCATGCTTGCTTTTGTTTTCTTCACATCACGATGCAAATTGAAAAACAATATTGCACCAGCTTTGTGCATAATGTTCAGTAAAGGCTTGTTTTCCCACTTAAAGGCAGGTTATCGGCTGGTTCAATAGCTATTTCAAGGGTGAAGCTACTGAAATATCACAAATATTAATGTTGATTATAATGTACATGTACCATGTCATTAACCCGGTATTAATTGCACCATCCATTGGTTTAAATTTGCTTTGTAATACGGAAAATATTTGTCTAAAACTGGAATGTCTTCCGTAAACCTTTGCAAGTACTTCAGTACCAGCCTGGTCATATGCCGTTTATGTCTCTATGCCCAGACGTCAGCTTATCAACTGGAGACCAGGGCCCCGTTTCCCAAAAGGATCTTAGATAAAGATCATCTTAGACTATTTTGTTTTTATGTTAGTTTCATTGTTTGTTTGGTTTTTGTCATTTGTTTTTTTTATTTCTCCCTCCCTTTTTATTATTTGTTTCATGTAATATCAGTAAATATTAATAATTTTAATCATAAAATGCAGACAGCACAAACAGAAAACACTCTTAAGATGATCTTAACTCTAAGATGCTTTTGGGAAGCGGGGCCCAGGCTGGTGTCTCCAGTTTCAAAGATTTCATAAATTATGATATTCCAAATGGCCAACTAGACCCCCCCCACCACCTCAAAAAAAATTAAATAAATATCACTTTTCTTTGAGGGAAATTAGACTGTAAATTTTGTTTTGACAGACAACTGTCCTCTTGAAGTTTAACGGTTAGCCATATTATCAGCCTCGTGTAATGCCCTATGATGTAACCCATGTGTGGTGTTTGTGTTTTTGTTACTCAACCAGTGTTCGCGGGTCTGGTGGACCCACAACATTATTGGGTTTTTAGAACAATAAAGCCATAACAATTTATGTAAAAATACTTCACAGATATTGACTTTATCTCAATTACAAGCAATATAGACAGCATATATGGTTAATATTGACCATTTACCTCTGCTAGATCATTTATCAATAAAAGTGATATTTGTTTTTTTGTGATAAAATTTGATTTTTGTGTTCTTTTACATGTTCATCACAGAAAATGAACCAAGGCCAATGAGTCTCAGGTTGAAAAAATTATGAATTGTATCATATTCTTTTAGTAAACATTGAATACGGGTCCCACAGACCCGAACACCACACAAGGGTTAATATGCTGATATCTGACCATAGTGATGTGTAATTATGACAGTAGGTTGGAATGTGAGCGAGGGGCTTGAACGACCCCTGTGTGTTCTGTGCTTTCCAGGTCATTATCTCTGGGTGGGAGGTGAGGCTGGTCAGGTGAC
>CM056377.1:117975708-118177483 GCA_029718625.1 Synaphobranchus kaupii
CTCTTTCCCTCACTAAAATATCCCCTCCTCAATAGCTTTAGCTCTTTAGACCATGAAAACAAAACAAAAATATAATGCGCACAAAAAAATCTTGTATTATCCTTTTTTGAGTTTTCCAAAGACAAACATAAATATCAAATTGGACCCAAAGCCCCTGAGGTAGAATGGCTATTGAGAAGCTCAGTTTGAAGTCAAGCACAACGGTAAGCATGTTTGTTGTATTGCAGCAGTGCTCTCCAGGTATTTGAGGACAGCAGCACACGGTCTCATATTTATATGTAGGCGAGCTTTGTGCTGCTTCCCCCAGGGACAAATGATAGGACACGTCCTCAGGACTGGAATGCTCTATGTCCCTCTGTTGTGATGTGGTACAAATCCAGCTCACCTTAGATGAATGCTTTTCAATTCATGACCCTAACTACTGTATTGACTTGAGAAGCAGGATATGGGCCCTCAACTGTCCTTCAACTTTGGGGAGGGGGTGGATTATTAACTGGGGCAAACAAATACATACAGATGCATTCATTACTCAAGCCATTCATTAGCAATCCCTCATAGTATACGCTTCTTCATGCTCAGATTCAACCTTGGCCTGCACTGAAGGATTCAAGACGTGCAACAGTAAATGTACACTGGAAACTAAGTTCTGCAACTTTATCTATGACTGCCTGCCCGACTTGATGGATGAGAGTGGTTGTCGTAAGTAAAATTATAATGCACTTCTGGATACACGCGGAAAATTCAGTTGTTGAAACATCATCTTTACTAGGTCTCGCTACACCATGTTATTCCAGAGCCGATAATCCTGAAATAAACTGTGCCTGAAAATGGCTTTGTATACACTAAACCTTCAGAGAATATAATGGCTGTTTGGTGAATTGTGTGGATGTAATGGGAAAGTGGAGAAGATTATTTTAGTATGTTTATGAATGCTGTAAAGACAGGTGCATTAAGCACCAGGCAGTTTTAAAGAGGAATAGCGAATAGAGGAATTGTGTCCTGTGTTTGCTTGAAGTGCACTGGTGTGTGTCTCTGCAGCCATGGTGTGTGGCTTTGAGTCAGACCTTTGTGGTTGGAGTGCACAGGGCACAGACTGGGCCTCAGGCTGGAAGTGGGTGAAGGCAGAAGATGCTTTCCTTAATGGCAGTGCGCCCTCCCAGGACCATAGTAACAGGTCCTCACAAGGCATGTATATATACAGTATGTGTGTGTGTGTGTGTGTGTGTGTGAGAGAGAGAGAGAGAGAGAGAGAGAGAGAGACAGAGAGAGAGAGAGAGAGAGAGTGTGTGTCTGCCTGTGTCCACAACAAATGTCCACTGTCAACTTATTTCTCCCTGCTTTCCTTGATTGATCACACAGTTCATTCGCTGAATAATCAATACCAACAGGTATAATAAAAATGGCCATTTCTTATGTACACAGATTATTTGCAATTGTGGATCACTGCACTCTTTGTTCTCTGTCCAAATATTGATGAAAAAATGTGCTGAAAAGTGAAAAGTGTTCTTTGTAATGAGTAGAATTGAATTCCGTCGTACAATTTACTGTGAATTTTGTACTGTGATGTGAAGAAGGAGAAGGATAACAAATATTGTTTTTTAAATTAATTCACATATAATGCCAAAGTGTTCTTCTAAATGTGTCTCATGCTTGCTTTGTTTTCATCACATCACGATGCAAATTGAAAAACAATATTGCACCAGCTTTGTGCATAATGTTCAGTAAAGGCTTGTTTTCCCACTAAAGGCAAGTTATCGGCTGGTTCAATAGCTATTTCAAGGGTGAAGCTACTGAAATATCACAAATATTAATGTTGATTATAATGTACATGTACCATGTCATTAACCCGGTATTAATTGCAACATCCATTGGTTTAACTTTGCTTTGTAATACGGAAATATTTGTCTAAAACTGGAATGTCTTCCGTAAACCTTTGCAAGTACTTCAGTACCAGCCTGGTCATATGCCGCTTATGTCTCTATGCCCAGACGTCAACTTATCAACTGGAGACCAGGGCCCCGTTTCCCAAAAGGATCTTAGATAAAGATCATCTTAGACTATTTTGTTTTTATGTTAGTTTCATTGTTTGTTTGGTTTTTGTCATTTGTTTTTTTGTATTTCTCCCTCCATTTTTATTATTTGTTTCATGTAATATCAGTAAATATTAATAATTTTAATCATAAAATGCAGACAGCACAAACACAAAACACTCTTAAGATGATCTTAACTCTAAGATGCTTTTGGGAAGCGGGGGCCCAGGCTGGTGTCTCCAGTTTCAAAGATTTCATAAATTATGATATTCCAAATGGCCAACTAGACCCCGCCCACCACCTCAAAAAAAAAAAAAAAAAAATCACTTTTCTTTGAGGGAAATTAGACTGTAAATTTTGTTTTGACAGACAACTGTCTCTTGAAGTTTAACGGTTAGCCATATTATCAGCCTCGTGTAATGCCCTATGATTTAACCCTTGTGTGGTGTTCGTGTTTTTGTTACTCACCCAGTGTTCGCGGGTCTGGTGGACCCACATCATTATTGGGTTTTTAAAACAATAAAGCCAACAATTTACGTAAAAATACTTCACAGATATTGACTTTATCTCAATTACAAACAATATAGACAGCATATATGGTTAATATTGACCATTTACCTCTGCTAGATCATTTATCAATAAAAGTGATATTTGTTTTTTGTAATAAAATGTGATTTTTGTGTTCTTTTACATGTTCATCACAGAAAATGAACCAAGGCCAATGAGTCTCAGATTGAAAAAATTATGAATTGTATCTTTTAGTAAATGTATTTTTCTTTTAGTAAACATTGAATACGGGTCCCACAGACCCGAACACCACACAAGGGTTAATATGCTGATATCTGACCATAGTGATGTGTAATTATGACAGTAGGTTGGAATGTGAGCGAGGGGCTTGAACGACCCCTGTGTGTTCTGTGCTTTCCAGGTCATTATCTCTGGGTGGGGAGGTGAGGCTGGTCAGGTGACCCGCCGCGTGTTCCTCAACAGCTCTGTGCACCACTCCACAGCGCCTTCCTGCACTTTCCGCTTTCACTACAGTCTCCAGGGCAACAGCACTCTGAGTGCGTGGCTGCGCGCCGGGCGGGTGTGTGAGCGCATCGCTGAAACCCACTTCACACATCCACATCTTAATTAACTGAGTGTTCACAGATGCGCTAACGAGCGCAGGATGCCAGACGTGCTCTTGTCTCTCACAGTTCGGGGATGTGTCATGTGCCGCTGTGCGAGGGAGGGAACGGAGGCGTAACAGTCAATGCAGCCGTATCTGTGACAGGGAGACCATAATTGCCTCCCTCAGAATATATAATTGGATTTGTGGTTCCAAGGCTCGGTCTCAGTATCTGTACATACATTTTTCACAAAGAGGAAATAAATCATCCTATCGTCCAGTATGGAGAGGTCTATAGGAAGTGTAATAGCTGACTATTTATGTAAATTATTTGACATACATATTTAGACTAGATATAGTCAGAACAACAGTAACAATTGAGACCTTTTGCATTACTAAGTTACTTGTAGCCTTCTTGTATAGGATGATGCAATAATGTGTTCAGTTATCTTATTTTTTTAATTGCTTTTTGTTATCGTAGGAAAACAAGATCGTCTTCCACACCGGAAATGGAACGGAAAATGAATGGATGGAGGGTGAAATCCCACTCCTGATAGGTCTGGAGGAATTTCAAGTAAGCTTTGCCATAGTTAATTTCAAGGCCACTTACTAAAATCCTTTCTGAATTTCCAATGATTTCAGTCTGGGTATTACACCAGGAGGGTATGACTGTATCCCTGCTAGCCACTGGATTAGGTTGGGAAATAAGATCGTGCACCTGTGTCCATCTCGCTCCGGGGATTTGTGTTCTTCATTTCTCCTATAATACCTTCCTATGAGTGATGTAATGAGACCCCCGGCTCTCAATGAGCAGTAAGAAGCAGGTTTCAATTCCGCTCATTTCCGGCCTCAGCAAGGTTTCATTTCATAGGAAAATGAAGTGTGCCACGGGAGAAAAGGGAAACCATCGAGGGTCGCCCGCTTCGTCATTGTTTCAAAAACCCCAGCCCTCACAACCGCCTTCCCCGTGTCGACCCGTGTGTCTGTTTAAGGCCGGGATGAAGCCACCCTTTGATCGCTCCGTGTTTGTAATGGCTATTGATTGTGCCGCTGATGGCTGTGATGACTGTTAGCCTCTGGTCTATCGCCTCTGCTTCCTGTTAGAGGGAGAGCGGAGGACCCGCTTCTGTTCCGCGCCACTGTCACCCCCAAAAGCCACAAGGCCACCTCCACTTTCCCCACTTTATTAATCACGGCCCGCAGAGCTCTCTGGCGGCCAAGGGAACACTTTTGAGGAAGACTGTTGAAAAAGGGATGAGATTCTGTTACTGTCTTCCCAAGGACGGCAATTTATATTGCAGGTCATTGGCTTCTGTTTCTAGAGGGAAAATGCATACATTCAATTAGCAATTTATGTTTTTTCATAAACACAGAAACATTCAGTAAAACAGGTCCTAAGCCATGCTGGCATGCTGTGTGCAAACCGGTTTGGCTAGAAAGTGACAAAAACTGTATCCTGCATAACTGTTAAACGCTGAATCAAATTGACAAGTCTAAGTAATGGAAAATGTCAAGATGGTCCTTTGTCAATTTAGCTGTTTTTCTCGTCGTTTGTGTGAGCATCCTTAGTTATGTGTTTGTCCACTACTTGTAGACAAAAAAACATGCTTAATAACTAGCAACAACTGCTATCTTGCAGTGTAAACAGACCCCGCATTATCTATTTAAACAGACCCATATTATCTTCCATCCTGTTTATATGACACACTGGGCTGTTTATAGAGATGTGGTGATAATCTATCCATCAACGCATTTTTGGCTCAGAACGTTGCTCTATAATTGATTCCATTAATCTGGCCGTCGCACTCCAGACAGCAGTGTCTGCACAGCAATTATCACGTTTAATCAATTGTAGTTACTTTGGTAACAGCCGCTTTCACCACTTTCACAACTTTAAGCACTTTTTTGACGGACGCTCTGTTTACCTTTTTTTTTTGTATGTTTGGTGTTTAACTAGTCTTCCTTTTTTTATCCTCACTGACAAATGACTGTGAAACTTCCTGTAAAACATGATGAATTCAGTCTCGCTTGTAAACAATTAGAGGCTCATAGCTGGTTATAAATGACGTTATAAAGGCTGTTATAAATGACGTACCGTGATTGTGGTTCGCAGATCGCGTTTGAAGGCCGTGTCGTGGGTGAGGGCGGGTTCCTGGCCCTTGACAGCTTCCTGTTCTCAGACTGTGGGGCGGCCCTCCTGCCCAGCGCTTGCCCCGAGGGCACGTGGGCCTGTGGAACCGAAAGATGTGTTCCCCGATCGGCCCTCTGCGACTTCCAGCCAGGACTGCCGCCGGGGGACCGACGAGGATCCGCTGCTCTGCTGTAGGTGCCTGTTGTCGCCTGCTCTTCCCCTCTGAGGGGGTTCCACAAAAATGATTGCGATGCTTGTGCACCCATTAAACCATTGCAAGTACCCCCAAAATACTGTATGATTCACAAAGGCACCTGCAGCGGGCTAAAAGCTCAATACAAGGTGTGTCTGATTAAGAAAGATAAATTGCCAATGGCTATAAGCATGGATTATTCATGGATGGATGTGCCACATGGCGGTAATGTGGATTTTCTGTACAAGGGTATCCTTTTTTGGGTTAACAGACAGAAATGATCTGCCATTACAGGCTGTCATACCATACAACACGACAAAGACAACACGTAACCTGCCCCCTCAAGTTTGTGCTCTGCTATAATTAAGTAGGCAATTTCATTATGTGGAAAAAATTATTTTGACAGCTCCAATAAACATTTTAAGTTAATAAAAGTAATTAAATCAAAATGGTCCAGTTCTATGAATTGAGACATATTGAAACAATCTTACTTTCCTGCAACATTATCCGTGTGCCACATAAAAATTAATCCCTTGTAAAATTGCAGGCGAGTTTCTAATTAATGATATTGAATCGGAGCTTACTCAACTTGAAAATAGGCGTGAGTAAAACCAGCCTTCTGGTTTGTGTATTCTAAGATAACTTGACACCAAGACACATTTTGAATAAATAAAAAAATAAACGTGCTCCGACGACTGAAATGAGACTTGGCCTCAAACGTAAACGAATGCAGCAGAGAAGTTGAAACTTGGCATGACCCTCGCTCGAGGAATATATTATGAAAGCTGATCTGATGGCTGAAATGTCATGTTTTTACAGCTAAAAACATGACATATTATACTTGTGAACTGCGCTCACTGACTCTTTGGCTATGGTTGCACAGATTTGCATCAATACTTTAGCGAACCAGTCTTTAATATGGCGTTTATAGCATTCACAGCTGTGCAATAAGCAGCACAAACTGCACTCATGGTCATATTTTTCCTTAATGGATCTTCCCACGAGTGTCATCCCAGCCTCTTAAAAAAAAAAAAAAACACGACATTAAAGACAGAATTCAATGACATTAGAGGCAAATATCCTCCTTATAGATACACCGGCGGGTCCCCACAGCACACACACTCCCTCCCTAGAACGCACTTCCCACCACAGGACACAGAACTCATTACACACATGTACCGCTGTTCACCCCCCCCCCCCCCCCCCTCCGTATGTCGCCCATATCCTCGCCGTAGCTGCACTGTGTCGGTGATAAATCAGCAAAAACGCCGTCGTTCGACGTTCAGACTGAATACGAAACGATAAATCGCCTTCATTCGTATTCACCTGGTCTCGCATGGACCTCACAGCAAAGACAAATGCCATCGTTCTCTCCCATCTATTGGGCACTAATTCATAGTGTGCTGCATGTTTGCACTATGTTTCTTTGATACTCCGTGTTATTTCTTTAGGCGCGGCCATATTTTTGCCGTTTCAGTGCCTGGAGCGTCCCCATCTTTATGGAAATCTTCAGTACTCCTATAATTCACATCGCAGGCTTATAGCCCTACTCTCCTTTTTCTATAAAACAAATGGAGGTCAGAACCTTACATCGATTTTCTCATTTCAAAATCCATGGAGTATCCGTGGACTTTAAGGCCCCGCCGGCATTTAAAGTGCTAGGGGTCAATCGGCAGTGGAAAAAACGGTTTTTGGCGGACAATTCAACTTTAGAAGTCTCTGGAGTGCTGTGGGCCTTTTAACTTGGGCCATTCACCGGAATCCCGTTTCTATCTGTGACTAACTGGACACTGGCAGGGGTCAAAGTCACTGCAGTATTCTATACTTCTGACTCCGTCTGCCACATGCTGTGTTTTAAAGTGTGATGTGTAAGACTCCCAAAAGTTGGTGGAAAAAGATACGAGGCAGGAACTGTAAATAATCTGTGTTCTTTATGCTGCAAAAGGGGAGTCAGTTCACACAACACAATGTCCAAAATCCCACAGAGGTCAGTCCCTCTAAGTATTTATATCATTCATGTCACAATCACTCCATGTTTACCTCCAGCACTAGCAAATGATCACTTACATTTTACCGGTCTCCAAAATAAGGTTAATAAGGTTAAATGTATTATATATATATATACAGATCCTTTCCAAAAATTAGAATATCATGGAAAAGTTGTTTTTTTTCCATAATTCCATTCAAAAAGTGAAAATTTCATAGATTATAGATTCATTACACACAAAGTGAAATATTTGTAGCCTTTATTTGTTTCATTTTTTCATAATTTTGGCTTACAGCTCCAGAAAACCCCCAAAACAGTATTTCAAGAAATTAGAATAGTGTGTCGAAAATCAGCATTTACTTCAGTTATTTCAGAGAATGAATGTTTTAGACTGAGTGTCACACTATCATCTAATTTACTCAAAACACCTGCAAAGTTTATCTCAGTTTGGTTCAGTATGGGGAAGACTGCAGACTTGACAATTGGCCAGAAGACCATCATTGACACCCTCCAGAAGATGGGTAAGCCATGAAAGGTCATCGCTAAGGAGGCTGGCTGTTCACAGAGTGCAGTGTCCAAGCATATCAATAGAAAGTTTAGTGGAAGGGAAAAATGTGGCAGGAGAAGGTGCACAAGCAAAAGAGATGACCGTAGGCTTCAGCGGATTGTCAAGCAAAGACGATTCCAAAATTTGGCGGAGATGCAGAGGGAGTGGACTGAGGCTGGAGTCAGTGCTTCAAAAACCACCACGTACAGACGTATCCGGGACATGGGCTACAACTGTCGGATTCCTCGAGTCAAGCCACTCCACTCATTCTCTGAAATAACTGAAGTAAATGCTGATTTTCGACACACTATTCTAATTTCTTGAAATACTGTTTTGGGGGTTTTCTGGAGCTGTAAGCCAAAATTATGAAAAATGAAACAAATAAAGGCTAGAAATATTTCACTTTGTGTGTAATGAATCTATGAAAGTTTCACTTTTTGAATGGAATTATGGAAAAAAAAAAAACTTTTCCATGATATTCTAATTTTTTGGAAAGGATCTGTATATACGTATATATATATATCATTCGTCTATGCTTTAACCCCAACAAATGGCACCTTGTGGACCATTTAAAAGTCTATCCTCCAAACTTGCCTCACATGATAAAGCAGGCAGCAACTGGAGCCTCAATGTCACCAGCTGTATGCCACAGGCTCTGTTTGCACTCACAGCTAGCTTTGGCTTCGCTTTGAAGTATCTCAGGGACTGCTATAAAGAACTTCACCATTAAAAGGTTGACATGGAAATAATTCTGACAAATATGTTATTTCAGAGATAAAATCGAGCATGAAGTCATGAAGCAATTCAAAGTGTCTGAACAATAACAGCATCCCTTCCATATAACCAACTTCTCTATTGTTTACTGGTAGTGTGTTGACCAATATCATTTATTAATTTATTCATCTATTGTCACAGGCTATTATGTGAAAGGTTTCATGTCTTTGTTAAGAGAACTCAAGAACAAAGTTTTGAAAATCGTCTCGTGTTAATGCAAGAAATAATGGGTATCTACTAATCCAAACCTTTTTGCATTTGGCCAGGGGATTCTATCACATTAAAGGGCATGTAGAGTAGTTCAAAGAATGATTGACCTCATTAGTACATGCTGAATCTAATCCTTCCAACTGACTACATGTCCTGAAAATAATTCATCAGTTTTTTCCCCAAGCCTCATTTTGAGTAATTTAGTTTTCAGTCCGTCCTCTTGAAGGATTTTAATAATGAAAAATACACATGGTTCATTTCTGATTTCTTTATTTTAGAGTTTGGAGACAATGCCCTTGTGGCTGAATATCCGACTGATAATCATCTGTGCAAATCTTATTTTCTCTGTGGGGTTTTTCCATTGGACTGTTCTTCCCTGCTTGTTTCTCCACAGAACCCCTGCAGTACAATAATGTTGTACTTGATTTTTTCATATTTTAGCCAGCTATACTGTGTGTGATTTTGAGTCTGACTGGTGTGGCTGGGAGCGGCTAAACTCTGGCAATGCAAACTGGAGCAGAGTCAATTACCCAGAATTCCCTGAGGCCGACCACACAATAGGCACTGGAAATGGTGAGTGAGAAGAAAAAACTTCATATGTCTAATTTAATTTTATAGTGAAGATGATGGTGGATGATAGACGATGGCCGTTCACACGCAATGAGTTCTTCTGTGCTGAAATGTGTAGCTGGAATGCAAAATGTTGTTTTTCTGGTAAAATATTGACAATGGAACAAGTAATATTGTAGTGAAGTCTGTTGAAAATGTTCACTAACTTAGCACACTAGTGATTCATACACAGCGTAACAATAGCCCTCTCCCCTAAGTGATATAGTTAGTTCCTCTCTGTGGAACAGTGCAGGACATAGTTCTGGGTTTGGTGTACCTACACAAGTACGTATTGATGCAAGTGTATTTCTACTATCCCAATTCTCTTTATTTGACCAGCTTCATTCCTGTGTTCCCTCAGGGTCCTTTGCTTTCATCAGTACCAGCATACACCCTGAGCAGACGGTCGTAGCGCAGCTCGGCAGCCCCGTCCTACAGAAGCCAGTGGAACAGTCTCTTCCCTGTCAAGTATGTAACTCTGCTCTCTAAACTACCGAGTATGCGATTAAGTATGATATGCCCAGAGTCCTGTGAGGTTTATGAGTTCTGTGAGGTTTACGAGTAATACCATGTTTGATACCAAGATACCAGTAATACCACGTTTCATCCACAGCTGCGGTTCTGGTACCAGCTGTCTGGGCATGCTGAACTGGGCTTATTCATGCGGACAGCACTGGGCGGAGATTTGAGGCCAGCTGTACCGCGTGCCATCATCAGTGAATCCAACGTCAACACAGGGTGGGAGAGGTCAGAGGTGAACATAGATCCAGGAGTCCTCGAGAGCAGGATTCCATTCCAGGTAATGGTGCACTGCTGGAATTTCACTAATAAGCAGAGGTGTAAAATCCAGGGGTCAGAAAGTAAAAGTCCTGCCACGTGTTTCTTCCACCCATGAACTCAGCCAGCTGATTTCCATAATTAGTTCTACCACCTGGCTGAAGAATTGTGCTAATTAACAAATCCAGGTGATTGGAACAAGATACTGGGGAGGAGTTTTACTTTCTGAACCTGGATTTTACACCTCTGCTAATATGGGAATGTATACTGCTAAAACTGTACTTTTACTTAAGTTAAACTTTAAAACTGAGAGAGGGAGAGGGAGAGAGGCTACATATAATGCCCTCCCAGGACCATAGTAACCGGTCCTCACAAGGTATGTATATATACAGTATGTGTGTGTGTGTGTGTGTGTGTGTGTGTGTGTGTGTGAGAGAGAGAGAGAGAGAGGCTGCAGATGACAAAAACAGAAACATCTAAAATGAAATTGAAAGGAACCAGGCTCTTGTTATCCTGCAACCAGTCTAGCAATATGTCTGATAGTAAAGAGTAGCAGAGCAGACATGGGCTTTAATTGGTCTGGAGTCTGAAGTTTGTACTTCTAATGACAGAAAACCAATAACAATAAAAAATCCCAGGACATTCAGAATGACCCATGGGACGTAAGGCTGTTATACAACCTGCCTCCAAAAGCTCTGCCCACAGGATATTTCCTGTTAATCTGACCCCCCCTCCACCCTCACCTTCCCCCTCAGGTTATTTTCCAGGCCATCCTGCATGCAGGTCCAGCCATGCTGGCTTTAGACAACATCAGCCTGACGCCAGAGTGCCATCCGGTTAACGCCACACTTCCGGTGACCAGCACGGATATCACAGGCAAGAAATTAATCAAAGAAGAGCTCCAGTGGACAGAGAGCCTATGGCACACATCCCCACATGCAGCATGTTTTTGGCGGGGAAAGCGTCATCAGCTATTTCTCTGTTGTGATCCGTCTTCCTTGCACGTACAGAGGCTTCTTTATGCTCCCGTATGTGTCGTTTATTAAATCCCCCATTAAATCTCCTGGTACTGTTGTAACTGTGGAATAATAGCTCTCGAAAAATGTCTGACCAATGTGTTGGTACTTTTCCATAAATAATGGGGAAATAATAATTGGAAATAGCATCTGTGAGCGGGGGCATACAAAGAAATGCAGCTGTTTGTGTATTTTCCTCACGATCTAGCTAAAACGATATTTGGGCTGTAATGGGCCCAAAGTACTTTTCACCTATGGTTAGAAACCTCAGAACCTGCGCACCCACATTCAGAGCACGCCGCTACCCATGAATCACTCTGTCCGGGCTGAATAATATTTCCAGTTGTTTTTCTGGGCTCTCCAGTCAGTCCAAAGATTTTCTATCTATGGAAAAGAACAGAGCGCGTGTCTGGCTCCTCTGTATACATCTCCTCTCACAGTCAGGGCTCATCTTCCTTCAGTGATACCACCCAGGAGATAAGATTTATTAGACCTACCATTGGGAATATGACAGTGTAATTTCGCCTCTTTAGAATGAAATAAATAAATAAATAAAATAACCGTTGTCTGCAGACTATCCACACACAATTTGGTCTTGGTGGTCTGTGCTAAAATGTAAAACCCGTATGTCCAAATGCTGTTCTTTCAGTAAAGCATTCAACAAGTCAACTGTAAATTGGCATTCAAGGTAGTAATATTGTAGTGAAATCAATAGTGTTAAAAATGATCACTAACGTAGCGCACTAGTAACCTTTGTACTAGTAAAGTAAACCAAAAAGCCCTCACCCCCTCATGATGTAGCTAATTCCTCTCCGTGGCACAGTGGGGGGCATAATTCTGTATTTGGTGCAACTTTAAACAAAACTGGTATTTTACACACAATAGTTATGTGAATGAGCAAACGATGGCGACCATGTAGTTGACTCCAGTGCACAATCCCAGATAGGTTTTAGTATTTTAACCATCCCCTCCTAAACCATCACGGTCATTCGGTAGGTTAGTTAATGTTCTGTGGTACTGTAACAGTTTATAGCATCTTCTGTAGGAAATTGTGTTGTTTCAGTGTGTATTCACACACACAAACGTGCGCGCATCACATGCTAATGTAGATCCGTACATGAGTTTAATATCTCCTTGCCCACACACACCGTGTTAATCTGCTGTTACTCCACAGATTATGGGCCTGTCATGCTCCAGAGTGGTGGCGACTCCCTCTCTCAATCTCTTGGCCTGACGGTGGACAGTAACAGAATGGCCAGTGTGTCTGACGTCACCGATGACCCCCGAGCAGTGTTCAGACTGGTTTCCCCTGGGCTCTACCAGGGCCTGGTGGGCTCAGTTTCTCTCCTGTGGGCAGTGAACGGCTCTCTCTATCTGGCGCACTCCGCCTCTAGCCCCCGCAGGCTGTTTGCTGAGGAGATTCCAGCGCTTGGGACAGACTCGGTGAGGGCTTCCTTTCGGCTGCACAGAGACAAATGGCTGCCTGGCTTCACGGCTCTGGAAGCCGTGGGCGTGCCAGGTCACTACATTCACAGGCTGGACAAGAACGTCTCTGTTGCCAAGGACGATGGGAGTCAAGATTTTCGGGAGAGAGCCAGCTGGAGAATCATACAAGGTAAGTCTAAAGTATCTATCTATGCACTTCTTCACAGTTTCTTTGGACATTTGTGCAGAGAGCAGACGGGAGTAGAGAACACTGACCAGGCCACAATATCTTTCATTTAAATATGTTTTCAATATTTCTTCAGTATGTTAGACAATGGCTTTATTTAAATACTTTAGGAATGTGGCATATTAATGCTACTGTACAATAGTGAAATTTATCTTTCAGAACATGAGCTCAAGTCTCTTGTTGCTGAAAGACACTTAATGCATTCTGGGCCTTTCTCCACTTCATATTTGCCACATATAACTTAACGAGTAATGCCTGAGTAATACAGTAATATACTTATTGTTTTATTTGTGTTCCTCTTCTCATAAAGCAGAGTAATGAAAGCATAATGTAATTCCACACTGGAGTCTCGGTGTTCCGACTCCGAGCTCACTGCTTCCTCATTGGTTCTTTGTTGCATATGACTACTGACAGTGCAGTGATTAAATATGCATGAGTAATAACCTCCAACAAGGAAGAGGCAGGGTGTCTTGAACAACCAGTTTGATACGTAAGAAAATCAACAACAATAGAATGAGTAGGGCCCTGAAGATGTGAAACCAGTCCTTGTTCGCTGCGTCCCACGCTCCAGCATCATCTTTTATTAGACTTGGCAGAAGGAGCAGGTGGAGTTAAATCTCCAACGTAATGCGGGTTCCTTTTATTAAATAGATAACCAAACATTATGCGGCTGGCTCTGTTGGAGATAGGCGAGCCTCGGAGTGCAATTCATATAAAGTGGGGTCGGCATCGTTCCCAACAGGCCTGGATTACATTAAGAACAGGAGAGGGACTGAGCCTCCAGCTCTGCTCCTGTCTAGCTCAATTGCCTGGCTCACACACACACACACACACACACACACACACACACACACACACACACACACACACACACACACACACACATTATGCAGTCATGTATCACCGTGGAAGTTAGCGATTAAACTTATATTGGCATGTTTCTTTCTTTTTTTGTTTTCAGCAAATATGAGCGTGACCCCCACTCCTCCTCAGTGCCCACCCCCATCTTTCCTCTGTGGGAATGGGGAGTGCATCAACAAGAGTAAAGTGTGTGACTTCACCCCACACTGCCCTGCTGGAGAGGACGAGGCAGATTGTCGTGAGTACCGCAATTGTGTTAGCTGTCGTTTTTGCACTGTTTTCCAACACGTTTCTGAGACAAACCTTATAATATCTATGTACTGTGATACATGGATTCAAAAATCATAATTTTGGATAAAGTTTATGGGTTCATGACTATTGTAGAGCACTCACTTTAGAAGAATCACATTTCACTTATTCCAAACAAACTGTCTCTGGTAAATGGGCCTTGCTGTCTTGGGTTGATCAAATAATTCCATGTTTGCTGTGGCTTTTTCACATGTTGAGACATATTACTGAGTGTATTTTATTCTATTTTCTTTTAAAAAAATTTTTTTTCTATGAAGTGTTTTGATTCTTGCATTTTAAAATACTCTAGATTCAGAACACCTCAACAGCCTTGTCCAAAACTGGCCCATCAACTTTAATTCAAGCTTCAGTACCTTGTCGCCTGACAAAATCGTTACACAGACCTTTGCTGTGTATGGCTCATTATCTGCACCCCACCTAAATGGGGGAGACTTTGTCACAAGGGGAGAAACCTATTACAGAACTTAGCAGCGCGATAAATTAAAGTGATGATCCAGTACTTCAGTAATTCAGTAATAAAGACTTCATCATCATTAAGGCCCAGACTGTTGTTACCCTTTGTGTCCATTTAGCAAAAGAGAATCCGTGTGAGACTGTGTGTCGACAATAGTTCAATAAACACTCTTCCTTAACTTTTACTCGCAATTAAATGTAATCGAATGTTGATTTTTTTCTCAAGCACAGTTTGGCAAGTTCAGTGATCGCTAAATAAACATAACATAGCCGGTGGAGAAAAAGGGCTTTTTAAATGTATTTGTAAGTTCCGGAACAATGTTGACTGGCTGTGGTGTTGTGGTTTCTCCTGGGTGTAGTATGCAAAAGGTCTGTAAAAAACATATATGATCATACATACAAAGTTTTATAAAAATCATATATGTTGATTAGTATTACATTATACTCTTATACAATCTTTTATAGGGAGTACCATGTATGTTAGGGAAGTATCTAATTTTAGTATGAAGTGTTTATGCTAGTTCTCTACCACAAGGTATATGTGGACATGGCATATGTGATTTTCATAGGATTTTTACAGATCTTTTGTCATGGTTTTCTGCCTGCTTGGTTCCTTTTTCGGGCGTTGCCTCTCAGGGCTGCGAGAGGGCGCTCCTGTCATAATTTTTTGTTCTCCGGGACTGATTAATTATTTCCTACAGGTGCGCTCCTCTCTACTTAAGCTCTGTTCCCTCGTGGCTCTGGGCTTTTGTGTCTTACTTTGCCACGTAAAGCCGGTAACAGGTATAGGTACAGGCGACCAATTTGCTTTTAAGCTTTTGCTTAAAAGTAACGGGGGACTTGCCTTTAGGTGCTTGTTTAGATATTCCTTTTTAGGAGTTTTGTTTTGTCGTTTGCATTTTCTGTTCCTTGCCTTGGTTCTTTCCTGTCCTCTCTGAGGCAGTAACCTTTGCGACCTTTTCTTTTTCTCGCCTCTTTATATTGCTCATTCTTTTATTGAGCTAGAGACCTTTTCTTTTCTCTTGCTTTACTACTCGAGTTGGCGAGTCGATTTCTCCCTCTTTTGGGGTTGTCTTTTGTTTGGCTTACGCCAGGAAGTTTTTCTTTCCTTTCATTTATTTCCTCTGCTCCATTATCTATTGGTTATCTACGTTCTGTGGGTAACTTTCTGATCCCCTCACAGTCGCGTCTGGTCCTCGTGTCCTGACCCCCTTACATCTTTTGCATATGGGGTTTAACAGTAGGTCCCTGCTGTCTCTGTTGCAGCCACACACTGCGACTTTGAGCGGGACTCGTGCGGCTGGTACGAGTTCGTTGATGGAGACGGGTTCGATTGGTCCAGGAGCTCAGCCGCCGAGGTGCCCGCGGAGTTCCAAGGCCACTCCCCCCCACAGGACCACACCACCAACACCACGGGAGGTCAGTGGACTGCCAGCAGAGCGTTAGACATTGACCAGCCAGCTAGCTGGACTGTTTGCTACGATAGGTTTGGTTGTTGAGTGTTGAATAATTACAGAAATTATGAATAACATCCTGCAAACTGCTGGTAAATAGAATTTGAGTTAATTCCCTTGTTAAAGTGTATAATTGCTCTTAAACAGCAGAACACAAAGGCTTC
The DNA here is from genome assembly GCA_029718625.1 of Synaphobranchus kaupii. NCBI lineage: Eukaryota > Metazoa > Chordata > Actinopteri > Anguilliformes > Synaphobranchidae > Synaphobranchus > Synaphobranchus kaupii. The sequence goes on from CM056377.1 coordinate 117,992,007, forward strand.
CAGTGACAATTAGCTTCAGTTTCAACATGTTGGATCACCATAAAACATTGTTTCAGCATGTAACCATTCCTTGATTGATATGGCTGACATTTGATACAGTGCTGCAGCGGTTGTGTACTCAAAATTAATCAGGGGCTTAGGTATCGAAGAGGGGTAGAGAATGCGAGCAAATAGAATAAACCCCCTCACAGATTGGATCGAGCACTAAAGAACCTTTCCTGAAGTACGGAGCAGGACTTGGTGAAAATGCTTTCTCAGCTTCTTGAATAATGGATACAAATCAACAGCCCTTGAGCCTGTTATTAAGATGGAATACCTCAGTAGATTATTTGAATTATTGCATTACTGCCATTTTTAAGGCCCGCAGCATTTTTAAAAGTCACTCTCTCTCACTTTCTCTCTCTCATGCTATTGCTCTCTCTCTCTCTCTCTCTCTCTCATCTCTATCTCTGTATGTATGTGCAGGTCATTTCATGTTTGTGATAAAGAACAGCAGTAACCTCTCCCAAAGTGCTTACCTCCGCGGGCCAAAGTATCAGCAGTCAGCCCCTGGCTGCACGGTGACATTCTGGTGGGGAGCTATTCACTTTCATCATGTTTTTTTAAATTTGCACTGAACAAACATTTGTACTGTGTATTAAAATAGATAAACATCAGAGCATGACACACATCAAATTAAGTCCCAGATTTTCTCATTTCCTCAAAAAGGCTCAGGTCATCCCATTCACAGTGAAATTTGATACCCCGTACCAATTTGATACTAATTTTCCTATTGAACTCTATGGAAAAATAAGTCAGGAGAAGAAACCCTTAAAGTGATCCATCCATACCTACTGCATATCTGGCAGCAGAGTGATGGTTTGAGGCTTGTTTGATACGTCAGACCCTTGATGACTTACAGCCATTTAGCCAACCATGTGTTCCATACTGTTCCAGTGTAATTTGCAGCTAAATCTAGTCCCACCCCCCAATTCCCATAGAAGTCCATTCAAATGCAGAGAGGTTATAGTATCACTTGTAGGAGTACCAGAAAAATATCAAGAGTTTTTTGATATTGTTGGGTCACAGACATCAGGAAGTCATGGCATGCAAAGCATATGCGACCAAATATTAAAAACGATTACTTTATTCTACATTATGTTAAACTGTCCAATATTTTTTGATGCCCAGAAATGGGGGGGACTATATACAAAAGGTTCCATAATTTCTAAACGGTTCATCCGATATGGATGAAAATACCCTCAAATTAACGCTGAAATACTGCACTTGAACCTCATTGTATCCTTTCAAATTCAAAGTGCTAGAGTACAGAACCAAAATAACAAAAAATGTGTCACTGTCCAATGAATTATGGTGCTCACTGTATATACCCATCACTAAAGACAGATGTGAAACGAGAGTGTAATTGTGGCAGTACAGACATGGTTTGCAATCCCCCCCAGGCATTACAACTACGGGCTTTCCGTGGGTGCGGCGGGTATGTACCTTCGCATAGACGGCGTGGAGAACGTCACGGTGTTGTGGCGCACGTTGTACAACCAGGGCAGCCAGTGGCATCCCGTGACGGTGCAGCTGGGCCGCATCGCGCGTCCCTTCCGGTTCTCCCTGGTCAAGCTCAGCCTGGGCATCTTCGACGGTGTCTCGGCCCTGGACGACATCACCTTCCAGAACTGCTCGCTGCCCCCGCCGGTCGCCCGCTGCCACGGCAACGAGCGCTTCCACTGCGAGAGGAGCCGGGCCTGCATCGAGCGGCATCTGCTCTGCGACCTGGTGGACGACTGCGGGGACGGCTCGGACGAGGAGGGCTGCTGTGAGTCTCTGCCGCTTCGGCGCGTCTTTCGCGCGCCGTTTTGAGTTGCGCCGCGGGGCCCGCGCGCCACCATTTTGGCTCTGCGCTTTGTCGTTGCAGCCCCGGAGCTGATGTGCGACTTCGAGGAAGGCCTCTGCGACTGGACGCAGGAGAAGCAGGACGACGTCTTCGACTGGACCAGGACCCGGGGCCCGACGCCGACCCTCAACACGGGCCCCTGGAAGGACCACACCCTGGGCAACGTGAACGGCCACTACCTGTTTATCGAGTCCTCCGTCCCTCAGGAGTTCAGGGACACGGCCGTGCTGGTGAGCCGCAGCTTCCAGCCCACCGCCGTCCGCGGCCACGGAAACCGCCCCTGCATCTTCCGATTCAACTACCACATGTTCGGCGAGCACATCTTCAGCCTGGCCGTGTACATAAGGACCATGGCCAGTGGGCGGGGCCAGCTGCTCTGGGTAGGCTACGGGGAACAGGGAAACCTTTGGCACAGGAAGATACTCTACCTCAGCAGCATCCGGCCCTTCCAGGTAGAGTCAACCTGTAGTATTATTAACTATGATGATGATGAGGAGGAGGAGTATGATGGAGATGATAGTGGTGATGATGATGATGAAGAGGAGTATGAGGATGATCATGAAGTAGTGTATGAGGATAATGGAGGTAAGGCTGTGGAGGATGAAGAGGTGTTTGAGTATGTTGATTATGAGGATAAGGATGAACAGGTGTATCTGAATGATAGTGACGATGATGAGCTTTAGCATGATGATCGGTAGCAGGAGGAGGAGGAGGATGAGGATGGTTTGTACTCTTCTCTACTCTCAGTGATATCAGAGTAATGATGTTTCTTAAGCTCCTCTTGCTGCTGGGTAAATATTCTCTAACAGCAGCCAGCCATGGAGCTGCATTTTCACCTGAGAGGGAAGTGTATTTTTATACTGTGTAGCTGTAAGATACAGGGACAGATGGTCGGATGAACCTGGATGAATAATGATCTCCTGGTTGTTCATATGATGGGTGATTCAGGGTACTTCCTTAGTTTTAACGGTTTTCAAATCCTCCAGATGTTCTCTTGTGAATATTTTATTGATGTGAGACATTTTCATATTATCCAGTATTGCCAGCTAATTCAGCCTTTGACGCAACACCAAAAACAGCACTGGACCAAATATTAAAACCACAATATACTGCAATTACTTGAAACAAAAATACCTGACGAAAACAAGAGCTTTAATATTACAAGCTTGAAAACAGAAATATATATATATATATATATATACGCATATCTCATGAGAAAAATATACTCATACTGTTGCCAAATTGGTCACTCTCCAGAATATATAGGCTCTAAATGCTTCAGAGAATCACATGAGATTTTCACAGTGAATAGAAACCAAGGCTGAGATTCACTGAAAGAACCCACACACAGAGTGATGTAAGACTGAGAGACTGCAATACTTACTGGGTCCATCGTGAACGTTGGGTCACATCATTCTGTTGGTTATCTATCTTTTTTTGTTTTGTGAACAAATCCTCAGAAGAACAGGAAGGAAACACATTCTCTCAGCAAGAAAACGTTGACCAGTAGGGTCATTTTCCGATTATATAGCTACGTCGTGTGGATCCTGTAGTTGAAAAGCTGACACCATCATTTGTGCTTCTGGGAGGGTAAAGGGCTCATATTGTCAGAATAATTATTAATTTAAGGACACAATGAAATCTGTCTGAGCTTTCTAATGGTAATTTATGTATATTAATGACCACAGTGTCAAAGACCCAGTGAAAAGGCATACTTGTCTGGCTGTGAGGTAATTTATTCCATATCACACTGTTATGTGCCTTGAGAAAATGATTTAAAATCACACTTCTCCAAAGAATTCTATGTTGTGGAGTAGTGCTGTTAATTTGGTATTTCCTTTCCTGTGATATATCCGTGATATATAGTACATATTCCTGCAGGTCACAAAAACAAAATGTGGCATAAACAGTGGAAGACATTAATCATTTGGCTGTTATCATTTTTAAAAAAAATAGTCTGTCAGTTAAATTATGTTTTTAGGGCTAGAAACCTCAGGTTTAAATTTGCATTCTAAAAAGAATTTCTCACAATAATGGCAGTAGCACCAAATTTATATATCTTCTAATGTACCTTAATTAGGATGGGGCCAAAATACATTCCCTTTAAAATCACCAATCAGTATCTGATTAGGACAGCATGCAACTCTCTATCTTGTAGGCTACCTTCATTCCCCAATGGCCTTATTTATACCAGGGTTGACCTGAGGTACCTCTGCACTTCACGCCCAATTGATTTCAGTCACCTCAAAGGTGCCACTAAGCCAACACAAAAAAAGTTTTAAAAGAAAAATGGGGGCAGGACTGTGTACAAATTTTGTCACTGTCTGAAGGTGTTGTCCATAATTGAATATAGCTGTAAAGAAACTGTCAGATATGGCTTGGATGGAACTCATGATATGAATTACCTGATATTCATATTCTTTCATCATTATTGACTAAACAGCACCAGAGTAAAAATAGAAGCAAATGTCGACATAGCTTTTTATGGAGGTGCAGACTAGAGTCATTTATTTGACTCCATGCCTCATTTACAAACGTAGGCTCGAATAAATAATTTAGTACCAGAATAATTGATCCTGAAATGTGCTTAATGTAGGCCTACTGCAATAGGCGTGTCTAATCGAGCTGTTTTTCCTGTTCTTTTTTCCAGCCTCTTTTTATGTTATATTTCGTAAGAAACCTTCTGCATTTATGCAGCTTGCACGCGCGCACACCACAGATGGAGTCTTGATCTAGTGGTCATGGTATAGACATGCACGTTCTATGGGTCTTGGTCTTTGAGACCTCTTGAGACCACATTAACATGGTCTTGGTCTGGATCGTGATCTCGACCCTTAAAGTCTTGGTCGTGGTCTTGGCCCAAGCTCTCTCTCCACTGTTCTCAGAAGGCGGTGTCACTGCCCGATCTGCATAACATTACCCAGCTTCATTTGATCAGTTTTCCCATAGCCTATTGGTTGGACATTGTCATTAAACATAACCAGCCTATTACTCCCATATGTAGATGAAACTTCTAGAGAGCTTCAAAACGATGTTTGAGATTTGCAGAATGTGAACTAACTAGCTAAATTAGCATAGCAAATAATACTGCCTGGTCTCGACTATGGTCGCTACACTTATTTTAGTCAGCCTGGTTTCAAGCCGTCTGGGTATTGATCTTGGTCTGGGTATTGGTCTTGGTCTGGGTATTGGTCTTAAGTAGGCTGACCAGATATCCTCTTTTTCCTAGGCACACTTCTTTTTGGGACTAAAAATATCCATCCAAGCGGGATTTCTAAATTCATAAAAATGTCCGGTTAGGTTTTGCTCATTCCATAGACCGTATATAAACAAACAAATAGCCTAGTATTATGCTCATAATGCTCGTCCACCCCCGTACTCTTTTTTTGAAATCCAACATGGTCACGTTAGTCTTGAAGGGGCCTTGGTCTGGGTCTTGAGGGGTCTCATCCTGACTCCAACTCTGACACACACATGACTCACATACACACACACACACACACACACACACACACACACACACACACACACACACACACACACACACACGCATACACACACACACGCATGCACGCACACACACACACACACACACACACACACACACACACACACACACACACACACACACACACACACACACACACACACACACACACACACACACACACACACACACACACACACACACACACACACACTCACATTCAACTCTTCTCATAACTGTCTGGTAGGATTGGCCATTCTTTGTAGTAGCCCCAAGACAGCTAGGCCTGTAAGTTATTTTTCTAACAGAGGTACATGGGGATTGAGACATATAATTTATACAACTGCTAGAAGTTAATTACAATAATTACAGTTACCGCTGAAGACGGTGTGTGGCCATAGAAATGATTTTTTGTTTTCGTAAAGCAAAACAAAACAAAAGATCTTTTCATTACATTCATACACAGTGTTGCTAGGGAATAAATGCCACTAATGTCTTTATGAGATGTGCTCCTGGAGCTGCAGTTAGCTTACTCAGAGAGCCAGCATTAGAACCACACTTTGACAACTAAATTGCTTGTTTTTTTCATTACAGTTTATTGATGGAGAAATTTAAAGAAGCTTATTTCCTGCCTGAACTGCAAATTGTTAAAAATGCAGCAAATTTGATTTAGCTGCAAAATACATTCTTGAATAATTAATGCATACCTTTTTTTGGTTTGTGTGTGTGTGTGTGTGTGAGGGGGGGGGGGGGGGGTTCTGTATGAATACAAATCAGAATTATTAGTCACCTGAACCAGAGGTTTACAAAATACAAAACACATAATAAACAGGACTGAACAGGATATTGCTTATTTTTTAACCTCCCATAATTCTGCTCTTTGCTGGATGGGGCCGTTAGCTGCTTAACCCTGTAACCCCCGCAGGCCAGTGTGTCTGACTGGAGCTGCTCACTTGCTGTCATCTTCCTTGCTTGCATTGACAGGGGAGGTTGTGAGTCTCATTCGCGCTAATGGAGCTCCCCTAGTGGGGGGTGTTTCAATGTGAGAGAACTGTGGAGACCAGGGCTTCTGCTTCACACTACCCCAAAAAAAAGTACTAAAGGCTGTTCACCATTATTCAATTTACCATTATTCTACTGTTCTTTTTATTGATTGGTGTTATTATTTGTTTATTTAATTAGTAGAATCCCAGCGTGCTTACCTCGAAGCAGGGTACATAAAGTGCGTTTTATGGTTATGCGCAAAACAACGGGTTCTGCGTAGGGTCGCACAGGTTGCATGAACATTGCAGTGGAGGTTGCACTGGCTGCTGTGCACCTCTCTGGTTTTGTAACTGCGCGACCGGCTTGTAGTTGTCGCACAAGCAATGTTTGGTTGTTTAGTGATTAGGGGCTGGACACAGCATGAGCGAAGTTCAAACAGTTTTTCATAACAGTTTTCTTAACACTCTCTGGCTATACCTAGCAAAACGCACACAACAAAAACATGAGCCAATTTGAAGAGTGGCTAGCAGTGGAGGTTCGCCGTTACCAAAATCTTTATGACTCTTAAAAAAAACAAATGGACCTTGTTCAATACATCGCCGCCTAGTGTACAGAAGTGTAATGACATGTAGGCTCCGCACAACCACTGCACACAACCGATGCAGAAGCATAATTTGACCAGCGTGTTCGACAGTGTTGCACACACGGGCATTGTTTTTGCTATCATGAGAGGACAAAGAATGCAGTGTGTGTAAAATTTGTTGATTATCGACTGGCGCTAATTCTTATCACCATTTCCATGGCATCCTTGACAAGTGTACATGGACAATCCTAGCCATCATTCTGTGACAGCTCCCAGGGTCTTCACACAGCGTCTGCTATTCAGAAATCCAAACGCCTGTGCACAGTCACAATTTTTCTTTCTGCACATTTGCTTAGTTGCCAAAACCGAACTCTTTTCAAGTGCGCTGCAGACAATTGTTCAAAGTGCAAAGCCACGTCACTGTCAATGTCTGAATTATTAGGCAATGGGCTGAACCTTCCGGGAGCCAATTCTGTGAAAGGAATGACAATAAAGCAATTAACTGTGGTCAGATCTGCAGTCAGCAGAACAGGCCACCATAGATATATAAAGTTCACTGCCGTCACCACAATAACACATCACAGTAGAAGTAATGGTTTTATGCGAGATTTGGTCGAATGGGGTTTGATAACCACGGCTGTAACGTCTGTTCACAGATGGAATTCCCAGTAATATCCCCCATGATGACCTGTGAGTCACATGCTGTTCAGAACACTGTCACCGCATTCCATTGTGTCACACATTTCACATCATGTGATTGGCTGTTTCAATGAGACAAGGGTGAGCAGTGCGACAGTCCTGGTCATGAGATGTCCTCTCTGGTCACAGGTTTTGGTGGAAGGCACAGTGGGTGATGACTTCAACGGAGACATTGCCATCGATGACTTGTCCTTCCTGGATTGTATCCCATATGACGGTACTGATTATATCGTCGTCCTCTGATCATGACATGGTTGCCGCCATTGATTTTGAGAGCCTTAAAAATAATTTGAAGTCAACTTTGAGAATTACAGTTGTGTTATATTTTTGAATAATGCTAAAGACTGTACCTAAACATGGCGGTTGTACTTTATATCATCTTACAAGCTGTCCTATGTTGACCTGAATAAGAGCGTAATATGATAAAAAAGCAGGTGCAGCTCCAGAGATTCACAATAATAATAATAATAATAATAATACATTTTATTTATATAGCACCTTTCATATCACAAAATGCAGCTCAAAGTGCTTTACAAGAGTAACAATATAAATCAATGACACAGGTATTAAGATAAGATAAAAAAATAAGATAATAGTAATAAAATAAATTGATAATGATAAAAACAATCCTAAGATATAAAAAGCATAAAACAAGTATAAGAAATATAAAACAAATATAACAATAACAATGGTGTTAAAAAATAAAAGGTTGAATTAATTAAAAGCAAGATCATAAAAATGGGTTTTGAGCTGTTTCTTAAAACTATCAACAGAGGCTGCTTGTCTTATATGTAATGGGAGTTTGTTCCAAACCTTTGGTGCATAAGAACAGAAAGCTGCTTCACCATACTTTTTGTAATTCCTTTTTGGGGCATTGAGCAAGCCAGCACTAGACGATCTAAGGGAATGGTTTGGAACATACTTAGATAAGCAATCACAGAGGTATGAAGGTGCTAAACCATTTTGGGCCTTATAAACAAGTAAAATAATTTTAAAATCAATCCTCAATGTTACAGGAAGCCAGTGCAATGAGGCTAGAACTGGTGTAATGTGTTCTCTTTTCCTGGTTTTTGTTAAAATTCTGGCTGCTGCATTTTGTACAAGTTGCAGCCTATCAATAGTTTTTTTAGGCAATCCAGTAAAGAGTGCATTGCAATAATCTAGGCGAGAGAATACAAAGGCATGGGTCAACTTTTTGGCATCTTCCAGTGAGAGGTAGGGTCAATGTCGGTTGCCTCGCCCTTCCCCCACCCCTGTGCTGTGTGTTTTAGGGGACCTGCCGTTGGAGGTCCCTATGACTACCCCAGTCGCCGTCACCACGACGACAGTGCACCCTAACAGCTGCTCTGTAGGGGAGCTGGTGTGCGACGTTACCGGGGACTGCGTGGATTGGCAGAAGAGATGTGACTTCCGCCATGACTGCACTGAAGGAACGGATGAGCTCTACTGTGGTGGGCGGCCACTCCGCTACTTTCATGTGTTATTTATTTATACTGTAAAATTCAATAAACCAGGAAGCTCTCTCTTTTTCTCTCTCCCACTTACTTTCAATTTTTCAATTTCAAGGTGCTTTATTGGCATGACATGCATTGTGTTGTCAAAGCAAATGTTACAAAGAACAACACCAATAAACAATAAACTCTGTAACCTGATGATAAATATACTGTACACACATGCAAAAACATACACATACTGTCATATTTTTGCCATATGATATACAATATGCAAATAATGATGAATTAACTGCAGATGTTGACAGTTATTGCGCTTCTGTGTCGATGACTGGTTGCTACATACAGAGCAGCCAGTGGGGCTGTGTGTCCTTAAACTAGCAGAATGGTTAACTTTTCTTCATCAAAAAGTGTGGCAAAATGGGGAGTGGAACTATTGTTTTTATTTTTTCAAAGAAGTCCTTGCGGCTTTATTTCTCTCTCTCTATTTTTCTATTCTCCCTTCTCTTTCTCTATTTTCTACGTTCTCTCTCTCTAGCTCTCTTTCCATGCCTCTCTCCCTAGTCCTCTATTTGTCTTTCTCTCACACTCTCTTTTTAATATTTTTATTGCATTTCCCGAGAAGCAATATAATCAATCACGTCGTTTGATAGAGGGCTTTATCAAGGAATTGCCGCAGAGCGCTTTCGTTTTCTGTTTCACTTCATATAAACAATTCATGAAATATGTTACCGTGCAGTTACTGTAAATTATTGTCGGAAAATAATTATCTAAGCTACGCCGTGAGACTTACAAACGCACTTTGCAGTCGTACCCATGCGAGGTGGGCAGAATAATTAAGCTACTCTATAGAGGGATTAAAGTTTCAGCAGATGCACAGGGATTAGCTGATAAGCTGAAGCACAGGAGCTCAAGTTTGTCTTTGTCTTGTTTTTCCGCAGTGAATGAGGCGTGCGATTTTGAGGGGGGCAACAAGTGTGGCTGGTATCAGAGCTGGTCGTCCTCCCTACGCTCCTTCCGCTGGCTCAGTGGGCAGGGAAAAACCATTCACAACGGGGAGCAATACCAACGGCCGGCCAGTGACCACACCCAGTGAGCACCTTCCCTCAAGAGTATCGCTTTTTTAACGTTTTACCTTCGCGAGTCATCCAGCCGCCTCTACTCATACGGCAACATCAAAGTACCTTTGCTCCCCACTGATACAGAAATGCAGGTTCACAACATCGTTAATTTATGAGGGAAAAGATGGAAAAACTCAGAAAATATTTATATATATCTTAATATTCAATATTTATAGCACTATAACTAGACACCGCAATTGTATAACTGTTCAACACCTGAAACATCTAAATGCAATCACCAACAAATCTCAAATGCATCCAAGCTCAAATGCATCTAGGTCAGTATTTTCATCGATTAAGCAGGAATAGATGGGAATCTGCTCTGCTTGTGAGAGTGGCTTTATGATTTTTCACACATGCCTGCAAGGGTTTAGGTGTCCTGCCCAGACTGCCTCTCTGCACTGAATGTACTCCCATCTCACAATATGACCACCACGGGTCTCACAATCTTCCTTTACATTACAGTCATTTGGCAGACGCTTTTATCCAAAAGTACAATAAGTGCAAACCGAAGGTCATTGGACGGCTACAAACAGGTCAGATAGAGTACAGTTCTATCATAAAGTAACAGCTATCCATAGACATGAACATCAAGTCTAGATGATCCTTCACATCATACCTCCCAAGCTAGCCGATGTTATTTCAAGGCAGGCTTTACACCTGTTTATTGGGGTTGAGACATGGATGATCCTCCGACTCATTGCACGGTCACAGAGCCGGTTCTGACAATGTATTTAATTAGTTATCGGAGGTGCTTGTGTTGTTGCAGGCAGGCTGGCTGTGGGCCTTGGCTCCGTGTCCCTTTAGCAATAGGGGCTCAGAATCCAGGTGTTAACAGACTTTGGAGTTTCTCACTGTGGGCTGTGCTATCTGCTGGAGAACCATCGATCACAGCAGCGCTGGAAATGAATGAGAGTCTGAGTCTGTTTCCCCCGGCTCAGGGCCGCCCACGGAACTCTCTCTTTCTTTCTATCTCTCTCTCGCTCTCTCTCCCTCTCCCTCTCTCTCTCTCCCTCTCTCTCTCTCTCTCTCTCATACAGGGTTGGGCTCAGCCTCAGCCAGGAGCGCAAGTTATTAAAGCGGTTTATTAGGAGGAGCAGCTTAGCCTGTGGAGCCTCTGCTTCCTCCAGCTCCCCTGTGAGACTCGAGATTCGACAGGATTGACAGGCTGAGAGTCTTGTGTGTCCTTGTGGCTAATGAAGGTTGTTCTGTGTGGCTGTGGGAGCACAGTTTGGTTTTTATCAATGAGCTTGTGGCTTAAGGGTAGGGTGTGTGACTCTTAGTGACTGGGGACAGGCAGCAGGTGTTTTTGAGTATGGGGACTGGGTGTTATGTAGGTGTGAAGCCAGGAAGTGTGTAACGTGTGTTTGTAGGTGTAGGGAGTTTGTAGGGAGTTGGTGTTATGTGTTTGCATACAGGCTGTGGGTGTTACCGTATGTGTTTTAAGTGGGTTTGTGTATTGTGTGCTTTTCAGTGTTTCTTTGGATATAGAGTGTGTGTCTCTCTGTGTACGTGAGTTTGGCTTTTGTGCGCTATTGAGTTTCACATGAAGAGAGAGCAGTTCTTCAATGAATGTGAGTGGGTGTGTTGCTCTCGTTGTTTGAGAGTGGGGAGGTGGTGTTTTGATTAAGATAAATTGTTTTTGTTTACTTGTAACTGCTGGGTGGCGGTGGCCTGTGTTTATATGGGCGGGGGATGTGGTTTGGGCCTCAATGTACTGGCAAACCTCTAGTTTGTTTTTTCTCAGATGCTCTTCAATCAGCATGAACCGCAACTTCCCGAAATGTTTAAAAACTAGAGTGCAGCAGTCATACCTGTCTCAGTCTCTCTCACCTTTATTAAAACTTAAGGACCGATCTTGATTAAATCAAAGCCTGTATGTTGGCTCAGCGTGACTGACGGTGTGTTCATGAGGCTGTCATATTGGGACTCTGAAACTCTGCCATTGTTTCTGTCGCAGTGGCACGCCGGAGGGCTGGTACATGTACGCTGACAGCTCAAACGGCGGGTATGGCCACGTCACCGACCTCCTCACGCCCGTCATCTCCGCCACCGGGCCCCGGTGCACCCTGGTGTTCTGGTACCACATGAGCGGCTTCACCGTGGGAACGCTGCAGGTGAGGCCAGCCTCAGGTGGGCGTGGCTGGGGATGGTATGGAATTGCTCCCAGGTACAACCATGCCATCGCCAATGGTAACAGTGTCCTGCTCTACTGTGTGGCTCTCTCCACCTGGCCATCCAATAATCCCCAATTTAATTGGTTAAATACTTCACTTTTTGTGGTGTCCATTCTGGCGCAGAAAAGCAGCTCTTTCTGCATCAATATGTGAAAATGGGTGGTGTTGAGTCACATGATAATGTCTTTATATGTGTCCATGAGGGCTACAAATCAATGCAAAATGTACTCTCGTCAGAGTTGATTTAACACTAACCATTTTGCTGTGTAGACATTGGTATTGGATGGCGTGAGCTTTCACACTTCACCAGGAGAAAGCATTTTGAGATGGCAAATATCTATACTACTACATAATAATAATAATAATAATAATAATAACAACATAGGACTCCCTCTGTCACTGTATTTGTATTTGGCTTGCAGGTGTTCAGCAAATTTGGAGATGTCACGCATGAGTTGTGGTCCCAGACCGGTAGCCAGGGGAGCAGGTGGAGGAGGGGAGAGGTCTTCCTCGGCATTCGTCACAACTTCCAGGTGCGTTACCCCAACTTAGCCATTTCGTTAATGAGGCAGCTGTTGTGCACTGCTCAAATATACAGCAATGAGCACCCAGCTGTGGGGTGCTAAACATTTTACTGCGCATGACACTATTAATGCTTTTGGAGCTAAAACATACAGGTCTATGAAGCCACTTCCTGTGAGGACTGAACGTTATCATCTCTGCAGTGTTCATATAGCTCATAGTGGGTCATACAAGTAAAAGTGGGTCTTATATTAATAATGAACATACCTGGATTCTGTACAGTTGCGTAACTACCATGTGACATTGCTGGTCATAACTACAGGCAGCTAAAATCTTAAGATAGATGAAGTTGGCTTTAACGATGGTCTTTTTTCTCTCTGCGTAAAAGTATAGAACTGTGCGGCGTTTCCCGGGTTTATTACAGATGCAGACACGCTTTGTTGGCTTGAGAGTCCCGCTGATTCGAATGCAATCAGCATTAATAGGACCGCAGTCGTTATGTGTATGAGAGGTGGAGGCGGAGCCAGTGCACAAAGTTTCCTGGAGAAAGTTGTGAGGTTCCCTCGGGACGAGACCGCTCACATTGAGCCAATTCAACCGGGAGGACTCGTCTGGGTTTAGAAATGCCATGACCTTCGCGCACCCGCGTGGCCGTTCGTTAACATTTATCAACAAATTCTACGCAGCGGAAGTCAGTCAGGACACTGAATCGAGTAACTATCTGAGGTTAGAGTGCCCTTTACTGCGTTGAACACAATAAAGCGGCTCAAGGCAAATGGACACAATATTTTCTCGTCAGGTCTTGGCTTTAAATATTAACATGTTGGCTTTTGTTCTGATGAACACTTAAATTGGTCAAAATGGCTGCTGCTGTATGAACATTTAGAAACATGTTCTAAGTGTGTGTGGTGGTTGCATTTCATTTTAGCCTTACATTGTGTTCGATAGGGCTATGTTGTATTAATTACACAGTTTATTATATAATATAATATAATATAATATACAGACCACTGAGTGAGTTTGTTTCATGTGCATGTACTGTATGTATTTCTGTCTACATATGACTGAAAGAGTGCAAGATTCTGTTACTGATTGTACAGAGGCACGTGAGATGTTTTTAGACCGTAGTAAATTATGTGAAAGACTATGGGAGTGTGCTGTGTGAGATGATGTGAACAGATACGAGACTGTGTTTGACTATGACAGATACGCGATAGACTGAGGTTCTCTTAAATTGCTCGGCTTCACTCTGTGCGTGAGTCAGATTCCATAAAACCGCCGACAAAAAAATTGTCTTGTGACTGTTTTCCATTGTTTGCGAGATCCCCCCGCCTGTTCCTAACACACTATCTGGGGACTCCCTCAGATGATTCTGCGGGCCAAGCGGGGCATCAGTTACATGGGTGACGTGGTGCTGGACGACGTGTCCTTCCAAAACTGCATGCCCCTGCTGGTCCCGGACCGACCCTGCGGGTCAGATCAGTACGCCTGCGCCAACAAATACTGCGTCCCCAAAGACCACCTCTGTGACTTCATCGATGACTGTGGAGACGGGTCTGACGAGGACCCCTACATCTGCAGTAAGAGGCGTCTTTTTCCACGTCCTCAAACCCTGTCGGTTTTAATCAGCCGCAATATGCGCATACAAGCTTTTGGAAGCATTTTAGGGGGATTAGATCGTGCCGTAAAATGTTTTATGCCGAAATGCCGCTCACCATAATCTCCTTTAAGTGAATTTGTGGATTTCACCAAGATTATCGTCGCTGGAGCATAGCACTCTGGTGGACTAAAAAATTAAACTCCACCTACCATTTCTCTTATTTTCTTGCTTAAAATCCTTTGTAAACATTTAAATTCTGTACAGTGCAGTAAGAACATGGATCGTGTTTACAAATAACTGTCATTTAATTTCACACAAGCTCACTGTGTCCTTTAGAGTGACGTGTCCGTGCTGTTGCTATGCAGCCGTGAGGTTATCAAACCCAAAAGCATTCATATGAGTGGGCTTCTTTTTTTTTTTGCCTGTGCACACTCAGGTCAGGATGGGTTTGTGTCTGCCTGTAGGAAGCCACAGCGTGGAGTCTGTAATGATACCCGCTGACCTGATCTGTCTGTTCGCAGGGGGCTTTAATAACCGGTGCAACTTTGAGTTCGACCTGTGCTCCTGGCTCCAGTGCAGGCAGGACAATTTTGATTGGCTGATCAAGGCGGGAAGCACCCCTACC
Organism: Synaphobranchus kaupii; assembly: GCA_029718625.1. Taxonomy (NCBI): domain Eukaryota; kingdom Metazoa; phylum Chordata; class Actinopteri; order Anguilliformes; family Synaphobranchidae; genus Synaphobranchus; species Synaphobranchus kaupii. The sequence continues at coordinate 118,007,144 of CM056377.1, forward strand.
GGGGGCACAGGCCCCTCCACAGACCACACGCTGAGGGACCCCTCGGGGCACTTCATCTACCTGGAGAGCTCTTTCCCGCAGTCGGCGGGCGACGTCGCCCGGATCTCCAGCCCTGCCTTCAGCAGGCGGAGTCGAGAGTGCAAGGTAGAGGGCTTCCCTTCTCTCTTTCATGATCGCGGGTTTTTGAAAGTCATTTCTAAGTCTCTGTTCTCATTTATTTGAAAGTCACCGCTAAGGACAAATTTCCCCTCAAATCTAGGCCACCGAGATGGAAAGGGCGCGTAACCTTTTAGTCTGATAAAAGCCAATCTGTGTGTAGGCCAAGTATTTTTAAACCCGGCCAGGATGTATTGTGTGGGTTGGAGTTCCAGACTCGACCCAGGGGCCTTGGATTTTAAACCCCACCCTCATGCAATAAAAATCCTATGTATTGAAAAATATATAAATGCCATACATATACTCTTTTACCCTGATTGCACCAGATGGCCAAATGTGTCACCGAATGTGTGAACGGCATAATATCGACCGCTACAAGTCAAATATGTGGCGGATTTTCCACTGTTTGTTTACCCCTGCTTCGTTTAACGCCCGTGACAGCCCCACACAGAATAATAAAATTGATACTCTCCATGAGGATTGCGAAGCTCACAGCAGCCGCTCAGAGGCATATTTTAAGTAGAAGGTGGCCCCCGTCCCCCGGCTTGTCTTCGCGGCGCCTCTGCGCTTCGACAGCGAGAGGCGAGGCTGTGATGGATGGACTGGCCCGAGCGGAACGCTGTCTGTCACAGTCCAACGGACCAGTCAATCACTCACGCTCTCGGCAGACAGGGCACCAGTTAAAACGCTGTGGGCTGAGCTTTCTGCCACCCCTGCATCTGAATTTCTGCATTAAACACAGTACACTTGAGCGTCTCTTTGGTCTCCGGTCACGGCTCCAGAAATCTCATTAGCATCCGTTTGGCACGTTAATTTGGCGCACTCTGCCCTGAGTGGGGGAAAAGGAACGCCGTGCGACCACGCGATCTGAGACTATGGTTTTTGTTTTTAATCATTAAGCTGTCTTATGCAAAAAGGCTTAGCTTGTGCTTCTTATGCACCGCGTGTCGTTCTATGTAGCCTTGCTGAATTCACAGCAGCTAACAAGTTTAAGGCCGTTTAAAAGGGTTTGTGATAGTGTAGTTGGGTCCACCCGCACATAATAATGGTTATTTGGTTGATATGCTAACACGACTGGCCGGAACTTTCTTTGGGGGGAGTTTGTTTTACAGGGGGAGGAATCGTAAACCCAGCCTACACTGCATGCATGTCCATCTTAGTAAATGTCACACTTATTTTGCCTTGTCTGTTGTAAAAAAAATCACTGAATCGTTTACGCTTCTTGATCATTCTTCAACTTAGACAACTGACTGAATACCACCGTTCCACAACACACATTTATACCCTTATGCCTTGAAAGCCTTTGTATTTAAATTCATAGGTGTCACTTGTCTTAAACATAAGGTTTTTAAGCTGTAAACACACATCACATTGTCTCTTCTCCTCTCAGATGACTTTCTACCTGCACATGTCCGGGAACGGCATCGGCACACTCACCGTTTTCCAGGTGAGCGGCTCCCAAAACCTGCTCCTGCTCAACCTGACCGGGGACCAGGGAAACTACTGGCAGCGCCGCGAGGTCAACCTCACCGCCCCCAAAGACTTCCAGGTCATGTTTGAGGGCAAGATCGGCAAGGGCACCAGGGGGGACATCTGCCTGGATGACATCACCTTCTCCACAGGCTGCCTACTGTCCTCCTCCCCAACGCCTCTGGAGCCCGTACCGCCACCGCCTTCAGGTGACCCTGCACATCTCAACATTATATTCTCATACACTATACCTGCATTTTTAAAATAATTTTTTATTATTGTAACATAGGAGGAACAAAGAAAAAAGAGGACAAGTACTCACACTTCATACATATTCAAACAATTCAGATAAAGGGTAAAACATTAAATAAGTGGATAAATGAATAAAGAAAGAAAGAAAGAAATAGATAAATACACAAATAAAGAAACCACCAAAACTACATGATATAGATATTGAACTTTTTCACTCTGGATGAGCTGTCTGAAGCGCAGAATAAAAGGTAAATTATGACAATGACGGATTGCATGTGTATACTCCTTTAGACTCATAATATCACAGTCTTTTACAGTGAAGGGAGTAAATACAACTCAATCCATATAAATCTGTAGCACCTAGCACCTGGGTATACATGGCAGACATTTTGCACCACAACGCTTACTACTCATTTTTTGCCATTTACACAGCTTACATTTTTTACATACAATACACTTATACAGCTGGATATTTACTGAAGCCATTCAGGTTTAGTATCCTAAATAAAAATATTTTTAGGGCTTTTTCAGCTCCTTTTATTGGACTGCATAGAGACAGGAAGAATGAGAGCGAGAGAGAGGGAAAGACATGTGGGCAAAGGTCGCATTCAAACCGCCAGTGTCACGGCTCGCAATCAGCACGGTGGACGGTACTCAACAGGCTACGCCACCGAGACGCCACCCCCCGGGTTCAGTATCTTGCTCAAGGGTACGATGGTAGCTCCCCACCTCGGTATCAAAACTGCAGCCTTTGAGTTACACGTCAGGCTTTCGAAGGATCATCACACACTGTCGCTCCGTTATGGAGTTATGGAGAAAGCAGTGTTTGACTATAGGGAGCCAGGACCTTGATTTTGCTTTCATTTATCTTTCAAGTCTCTTCCAAAAGACAAATGAATGTAATGTAACATAATGAAATCACATTGGAGCATGGTGACCATGCTCCTGGGGGTTGGCTGTTACATTACATAAGTGAGTGCTTTTATCCAGGGTGGACTAATAGCTCACATCTTACACGTTGTGTAACAGCTGGGTACTGCATTGCAGTATACCAGCAATGCCCGCCACTGGATTTGGGCTCACAGTCATCTTGTAAGAATGCCCTGCATATGAACCGTAAGCCTTTTTTGTAATAACAATAGCGCAGCTTCTGGGATTCGTAGTCTCCTGGTTATAAGTTGTTTTTATGAAGCTCTTGAAATGTCAATACTGGCAGCATTGGCCTGTGCTGGGTCATCTAAATGCTACAGTTATTGTATAATATAGGTTAAACACCAGTATTATAACAGAATATAATATAATGGAGAAAGACAGGACATCCTTTCCATAAGTCTAAAATCCTTCTGATTCACCAGTTATTCATACTCTCCACCTTTCTCTTTTCAGCAACTTTTAAATGAGTTTGCATCCTATTCTTTTCTGAAAAACTTGCATTAACTATTGAACCTACTTTTTGGTGACTTTTCACCCTGTGGAACATCTAGAAAAGTACCCAAGTGAATCTCAAACTAAATAATGGCAATGTTTCAAAAGCTGGTGATCTTTTTAGAAAATGCAAAAAGCAAAAAACATTTTCAGATCAGTGGCCATTTGCCATGTTTAATTCTAGTCTTTGAAAGGGTGGTCCTATTAAAAAAATTTTTTTGCATTGCAGTTATGAGTGAATGCAAAGTTGAATGAATCAGAATGTGTCTGGTGTGTCACTATTTTTTCTGATTACATGCAACAGAGAGTGAAGAGAGGTTATACTCAGGTATACTGCCAAGATTAATTTGAATTTGTTGCATCATGGAATGACAATTGCTGCAGAGAGATTAGTACATTTTGCATGTGATGAGATTCATGTGATAAGATGAGCTCACATTATGGTGCAAAGCAGGATCCAAGATATAGTATGTTCCGTATACGTTTTTAATGCTGCGACATGCAAAATCAGGGTAACTACAGTAGGCCATCTGCTATATTTGCATGCAAATATGCTCCATATTAACAAAACCATCCACCTCATGCCCAACATCACTTGGTTGTCCTGCGCAGTACTACACATTGGCTCCGTGGACTCGTTCTCTGGAATTCTGTTCAACAAACTACTTATTGATTCATGATTTCTTCAGTCAAAGCCAAACCCCCCTCACAGGGAAGAATGTACTGGACTTACTTAGGAGTTTTGTTTTGCGGTCTAGACGTTTTTAGTGTGATTGCGTGTTCCAGTTAACAGTGCGTTAATTCCTACTGGCTCACACAGCGCTGACAGTTTGTTTTTCCTGTTGCCAAATACTCTTCTGAAGAGTGGGAGCTCTTAGTGTGTGGCCTCTCCTCCTGGCCCTCGGTCAGTCGGGTGGGGCCGGACGGCCCACAGACAATGCTCGCGCTGTGCGCTCCCCGCACCGTTCGAGCTGCGGAACCAATGCTCTTTAAGCAAACGCAGTACAATGCCTGCTGCTTCGGATGACAAATGGTCGTTTTTTTTTTTTTACAGCGCAAGCCTGTCCTTTTGCGAGACCTCTCGGGAACTGTGTGAGATTTGCATAATTTCTGCTTGAGCTAGCTGGCTCTCGGAGATGGTGCTGCAATGAACTGGCAAGTTTAAATCCTTCAATTATCTGGCTGTTGGTTCAGGGAAAAAGTATTGATGAGGCCTCCTCATATTAAACCAATATGCACATGTATATTTACAGTGTTTTGTCACTTCATGCAAGGCGTGAATCTAAGTTGTTTTTAGTGTAATATGAATTTAATGTCAGCCACTATCTGTTAACCATAGGCAGAAAGCTAAAGATATAGTGAGAACCTGGCACTGCTGAAAAGAAACTAAACACGCTGCCCATGGCTGTAATCAAAACACAGAGAACAGACATAAATCAAAGTACAGGATGAAGTGATATAATTACTCACTCTCACTATGCTGTGGTCTGACTTATTATAATAACATGGTTATTAATCTTTATTATACAGTGGTCACATAAATGCAAATGTGTACAAATTAGTTTTGTCCATCTGAAAGTTCATGCAGTCTGTACACATGTAATTGCACACACATCTACATGCACTCACACACGCATAGACATGCATACTCACGGTACACATGCTCATACGTAGACACACATATGCACACGTGTCCACGCACTCATATGCGCACACAGCCCCCCCCTGCTCACAGACGTACACACACACACACACACACACACGGACACACAAATACACGCAAACACAGACACACATGACCCAAACATGGACACATACACATACACAAGCACACTCACATGCAAACACTCCCACACAGACACACAATCATACATACACGTACACACACATGCACGCCAGGGGTCGCGTTAGGCCGGCATTTGCCGGTTTTGACCGTTTTTTTATGACAAAGGCCGGAAAATTGAATTCCCTCCGGACATTCGGGCCGGTAAAAAAACAAAAAAAATGTTTTACTTTGCAATATAGTAATTTAACATATTTAGTCTCAAAACCACGGCAAATTATCACCGCAAATCAGACACCGCTACTCTCAGAGACGCAAAACGACGCTATACCAATGATGACAGCTCTCCGGGGCTACGGAGGATTAAGATTTCAAACAGCCTGTGAAGTTTTGATCCGAGAATTTCCCGACATTTATCCTGACTGGGTGAAGGTAGCAAAGATGGCCTGTGTCATTCCCGTGTCAAGTGTGCCAGCAGAGTGGGGATTCTCGCTCCAAAACCGGATCAAAACCGCACTCAGAAGCCGCCTGCAGGAGGAGAAGGTTACGCGACTCATGCGTATCGCTGCACTAAAACTTACGAGTCATTCGATTTCAAATCAGCAGCTGCTCACTTCCATGAAATGAAGCATCGTCGCAAATGAAAGGAGCCTATATGGATTGCTCGTTTTTTTTTTTGGCAGTTATGAAAAGGCCGTTTTTAACTGTCAGTAGGCTTAGGCTACTTGAACTTAATAGGCTATAAGCTTGATATAATCAGCATTTTTTTTCCTTGTTAAATCAATAGCCTACACTGTTCTGGTCTGACTTTCCCGAAAGCGTTGTTTTTTAAAGGATAAGTCGCTATTTTGGACCTTGGACCCTATTTGCGGTCTGTCTTCCATGAACCTGACACATTGAGTCCATATTTTCGCTGATCGGTCCAGTATTGAGCTAGCTACAGATTTCCTGTAGGCTCTCACTGGGCTACAATAGAAGTCAACGGGGCAATTAGAAATGTTATGGAAAAACAACGATAAATGTGCTTTCATGTACAATAAATGAAACGGGAAGCTCAGGGTGTATTGTTACCGGTCTCAGTATGCTCTCCTGTGAAATGTATCTCCATCCGAACATTTTTACGTGCTTGGCATGGCTTGGAAGTAAGCATTTCTCTGTTGCTTGTTTTCGCTGCTCCCGCGGAGTACTATGTGTCGGGGGTGGGGGAGCGGGAAGGTGTGCCGGCCGTTTACGAAACTATCTATGTGAGCAGTCTGCGTTTGTTTACCTGCAGCAACGTAGGCTACAATTTCCACAAAAAAACTTGGATGATGGATGACTATAATGATTACGAAGACGAAGAATTTGATTTTGACTTTGACGTTACTGGCTACAGATTTGAGCCAGAATACACGGACACGGAACTACAAGAGATGGATGATAAGAGAGCAAGAGAAGAGAAAGAGGCTGAAGTTGCGCAGGTAATGTAAATTATTACAAATGATGATTACAAACACTGCGTTACAAATAGTTCTGCTGTAGGCTACTAGCTAGTAAACTCCAACGGGAGGTCAGGATTTGTGATCAACTGCTTTTCAAGCGGCCTCTCTACAACGTAGCTAGACTGCGGAAGTTTACAGTGCGAGGTAGTGCGGTCGGAGAAATAGTTCTGTTTCAAATGGAACTGTTGTTTCAACGTTCGGTTTGCATTTGCGATAGCCTACATTTCACAGAAGAGCATACTGAGACCGTAAGAATACACACTGAGCTATAAAAGCACATTTATCGTTGTTTTTCCATAACATTTCTAATTGCCCCGTTGACTTCTATTGTAGCCCAGTGAGAGCCTACAGGAAATCTGTAGCTAGCTCAATACTGGACCGATCAGCGAAAATATGGACTCAATGTGTCAGGTTCATGGAAGACAGACCGCAAATAGGGTCCAAGGTCCAAAATAGCGAACTTATCCTTTAACGTTAGGTCGGATCCCAATTGTCACGTGTTGTTGCTGGCTCTTTTCCTTATAGCATCTTCCGCAACTCTGCAATTTGCCTTGGAGTAAAGAAATGTTAAAATCGTTATTCAAAATGAGGTTATTGCTTGCTATTCTGAAGAAAAATGTGTTCTAATAAACTAATGATGCAAAATCAAGACAGTTTCTGTTGTTGAGAAAACATTACGCACGCAATGCGCGATTTTAATGTAATTCATCCGCTTGTGCAAGGCGAAGCTGTTATATTAGGCTACATTTTTATATTATTCCTTTATTTTCAAATAGTTTTCAGTCCAAAATATAATACTATGCTGTAACATATGTTGTTAGGCTACATCATTAAATGCACCTGCCTGTCGTACATGCAATGAAAATAGATATGGCCGTTTTTTTATCACATGTCCGACAAACTGTAATCATTCCGGACATTCTGGCCGGCAGTTTAAAATCCTAGCGCGACCTCTGATGCACGCAAGCACATACACACACACGCGCACACAGAAACATATGCGCACACCCTGACCCCTAGAACCCACCAGACGCGCAAGCACAAGCGCACGCACACGCGCACTGCTGCGCTTCACTTCCGCTCCCATGTTAACGAATTGCCGCGGTTCTCACCGGCCACGCACGCACGGCAGGCGGGCGGACGTGGAGCTGATTTTTCTGCTCCGGGCGGAATTTTCTGGCCATCCGCATGCGCAATCTCATAGAAATACATTGAATATGTTCAATATCTGCATTATATCACCACATTTTAATGTTTTTCAACCTACTAATAGTTTTACAATTGTTATAAATTATTTTAATACATATTATATTTTAATATAGGCCCTAATGAAAATGGGAACAGAGACAATCACCATTGTCCATTGTGGGATGAATGAAGTTAAATCAAGTCATACATTTTGCATATAACCAGTTATTCTCGTTTTATAATGCTTTTTCTTTATTATAGTATATATATATATATATATATATATATATATATATATATATGTTCAATGAATTAACCCTATGCTTACTTCTGTTTTTATTATACTGATATCACTGTATCGATTTAAGGTACTACATAATCAAAATAGCTGCTAATTCTGCTAAAATTAAATGTTTAGAACATGTTGATTACTGTCTTAAATAAATAAATAATATTAAACGGACTTTATAAAGGAGGCATTGTCTCGTTTGCTACATTTAGCTTTAAAAAACAACATTCTATATAGTTTAGATATTTGTTTTAATATAATCAAAAGTGTGATCAAAGTAAAGTGTGATCAAAGCAGTTCATGGGGTGTAGATACCCACATTCTTCTCCTCAGGAGCATTTGGAGCAAGAGGTAAACCGTAATTGCCTTCCTCATGTTTACAACTCGTATTGAAACAAACAAAAAAACTACTATATTAATATTGCGAGATAAGGTAATCACTCAACTGATTTCGTTATAATTACATAATTACATTAGCTGTAGGCTACGAAGTAAAAATCGAAAGTAGGCCATTTGCTGCCAGCCAGTGAAGACTTGTTTGTTGGTCTGATTCATGTGTAGCTATTTTCCCATGTACTATATATTGACAGTATGCAAGTTTTCATTTTAATTAACCTGTCAAGCAGTAAGACATATGTAATAGCAATATTTACTTATCCATTATTAAGCGAAGCTCACAAATCCGGAATGTAGACTGTTTGTTTGTATAGCGCGTTTCGTGTCATTCACGGAATGCGCTCCGAAAAAGTAACAAAAGCGTCTGTGCCTTTGCGCGGCTAGTGGGTTCAGTTTTGCTCAAATCTGCGCGCGCAATAAGCGTCTGTGCGCTTGCGCGTCTGGTGGGTTCCAGGCGTCACATGCACCGACACACGCACGCACGCACGCACCCACACACAGAGAGTCCTATACCAGCCCTTAGTGGGGTCTGGTGATATGGGGACGCACTACATTAGGTCCCTGCCAGGCTGTTTAAATGATCTGTGTTCATGGTGATGGTGGCTCTGCTCCCGAGGAATGCACTCAATTGTGACCATAACAATAGCACTCACAGGACTCCTTCAGGCAGTAATCAGCACTTCTCATGTTAAGCCTTACAGCGGAGACCCCATGACTGCTTTTAATGAAGCTTGCTGTGCTTCACGGGGACACTTGAGTATGACCACTCCTCGCCTCTTCTGTGCCTCTTTGCTTCTGCCCAAATATTTTTTTCTGTTTTGTCTGTTCTCATTTGCCTCGTCATTATCGCTTGGAGTCAAAGGGTCATTTAGTCACCATATACGGTGTTGATCTATTTTAAACTCATGAATTCTAGAGTCATTTATTTATTTAGCTATCAGTTGAAAAGAGGAGGAGATATCAGTCAGCTGGTTTTCATCCATCATGTTCAGCTGATAAAAAAAGAAAACTCTCATTACCTTTACTTGCCCGTGGATCCAGTTGTTGTTAAGATTTATCTTCAATTTAGCTATAAAAAACTTTAGCTATTGCCCTTGGGAAGGACTTTGCAGGGAGATTAAATAATATTAGTCATAATGAATTTTTAAAAGGCAATCTCACTGCTCCAATTATTTTTTATGTGCTTAAAGGTGCTGCTACGAGTGTATGACTTGCCCTCCTGGCGGTATCTGCCTTACCAGCATGGAGCACGGCCCATAGACCTATAGTTAATCGATCCCCTTGCGTTAATTGATTCTGGAATTAAACCACGCCGTGACACTAGTGAGTCACTCATTAAAGGATCGTCACTGGCAAACGTTGCTTTGATTGACATGTTAGATTCAGAGTACCTTCATGACCGTGACCACAGCCTGCATAGCCTACCGTAGCTCTCAGTCAAGACAGTCACTCAGTCCGTCTTCACGTAGCGGCATCCGTCATGACTCCAAGCCTTCTTAGCAAACTACATATTCCGCCATGAGGCTGTAGCTTTGAATGCTTTTCCGTGCAGATGTGCTGTATGCTACTATACTGCTTAAAATCTTATTTTTACGACCTTTTTTTGCTAAATAAGACAAAAAAGATTGCCAGTGCAGTGAGAGGGTTTTACTCTTTTCAAGATTTGCAAATGGGGTAAGATAATTTGACTAGTCAAGCAAAAAGGAACTTTTCTAATATTAAGCTGATAAATAATACGATTTTAAGTGTCATTACAAGACTAAAACACGTGTTAAGACAGACATGTTTTGCACTGTAGATCGGTCAGAGGCGGGTGTGTGTGTGTGCGGCCTGCTGCCTACACTCAGAGGAGACCGTTTCCCGCTCTCTGATATTCGTGGAGCAAAATAGGTCCTCTGCTGCCTTTTGATGTGAAAGCCCAAGTGAAACAGCTGACAGGAAAGGGACGACCCTGGAGCTGTCATTCTCAGTTAGAAAAAGACCCCGCGTCATTAAAAAGGTCAGTAAATCTAGGGGGCGGCGCGCACCGGGATTCAGAATGTTTTATGTTCCGTCCCCCGTTCTCTCCTCGTTTTGTACGTATCGGCGCTCATCGCTGGGACCGCGCCCATCGATTCGGGAGAGCGCAGGCGAGCACGTGCTCTTCTCTGAGGCCAGGCGCCACTTATACTCGCAGTACAGCTCGCAAAATGGTTCTCTCACAGAGATGAACTGGAGAAAGACACTGTGCAGCTTAACTGGGTGGACTTGCAGGGGCCCGATTGACCAGCAGGGGTTGATAGACAGACATGTATCACTGCCTACTGAACTTTCCCTAAACCTGAGTCACGCTGCCATCGATTATGCATCACCCCGTGGGGCTAGCAGCCACGGTCAGCGCTGGCAGGGATTGGGATACAGTCACGGACTGTGGGGACCAGGGCTAGAACCAGGGCTAAATCCGGTTCAACAGTGTTGTGCATGTTCCCTGACAAATAAATAAACTGAACTAAACTAAACTGAACTGAACTATGCTTAACCGAATGAGCCACCGAGCTGCTCATGTTTAATAAGGCCGGCAGCAAGGAAATCTCAGCCATCATATCCCTGAGAGCATAGGAGAAATGCAATCTGGTGGGAGGGGGCTGGGAGGCGCGGGGCAGTGTGGGAAGTTTTATGTAAGGGCAAGTGACTGGAAGCGTGTGATCTGAAGGCTGATTGGAGAATCCGTGCTGGATTGTGTACCCAGAGAGAAGGAAAAGGTATTGCCGGGATTTCTTGTGGAAAAGTCTTCCCCTGGCCATCTGAAGCTTAACATGAACAAAGGATTAACAGGGATTTGTTCCTTTTTTCTCCCTAATTACTGAGACCACCCCTATTTGTCACGCTTCAACTCTTGGCTTAATATCCTACCCTGGCCTGACCTCTCTGGAATGTTTCATTCTAAAGAATCCAGATTCCCTCTCAGTACAATGGTGGGGTGCTAGGGGTGGGGGGTGGGGGCTGGAACCTCCTGGAGAAGTCTCTTTTTTTAGGAACAAAGCGGATAATGTATAATTTAAATGCAATGCTTTCACTTGATTTGCTTTACAGTTTTAAAGCTGTCCTTTCCTCCTGTTGCAGGCTCTTTGTTTTTATTATTTTTTAATCTTTTCCAGAATCATATTAATTTCTTTCAATTTTATATGAAAGAAAAACTATTACTGTTCATGACTCTTATTATTATTATTATTATTATTATTTTGCTAATTCCAATTAGTTTTTTCCCCATGGTCTTATAAAACACCATGGAGTCCAACCCCCAGTGTTAATTTAAAAACCCTTCCAGGCTTTTTGCTGGTCAGCCGTTATGTCTGTCATGGTCAAGTGTACAATACATAAAATGTCAACGTCCACTCCATATATTTTTTGTTTCAATAAGAGCAGTCAGCTTGTACAACCTTTCTCAGGTTTGCTCGTTGTAATGAGGTTGGTTCCTGCATATGTTACGCTAAATGCAGTGTGACCTTTCTGCCACGCAGTAATATGGCAGCGCGTTGTTCGGTAACAGCTTGATCTGTGATCCTGCTTCCTCATCATGTCTTGGAATGAGGATGCTAATGCATGGTAGCGTGTTAGCCTCCAGACCTTGAGAGCGCTTTAATCTGCAAGTGACCTTTTCACAGTGTCGCCAAATGCCATTTTGGATCGCTGCCTAATTGTGGCTTGACCTTGTGAGAACCTTGAGGTTCCATGTGCATTGTGGGAACGGCTTCTTTTGTGTGTGTGTGTGTGTGTTTTTGTGGCTGGGTGTGTGTGTGTGTGTGTGTTTGCACATGTTTGCGTGTGTATGTGTGTGAGCATGTGCACATGTGTGTGTGTGTGTGTGTGTGTGTGTGTGTGTGTGTTTGCACATGTTTGCATGTGTATGTGTGTGTGTGTGTGTTTGCACACGTTTATGTGTGTATGTGTGTTTGCGCATGTGTACGTGTGTGTTTGTGTTTGCACATGTTTGTGTGTGTGTGTGCGTGTGTGTGGATGGGTGTGCGTGTGTACATGTGTGTGTTTGCACATGTTTTGTGTGTATGTGTGTGTGTGTGAGCGCATGTGTACATGTGTGTGTGTGTGTGTGTTTGCACATGTTTGCGTGTGTATGTGTGTGTGCGCGCATGTGTACGTGTGTGTGTGTGTGTGTGTGTGTGTGTATTTGCACATGTTTGTGTGTGTATGTGTGTGTGAGCGCATGTGTACATGTGTGTTTGCACATGTTTGTGCGTGTATGTGTACATGTGTGTGTTCATGTGTGCACACGTTAAATCCACAGGGTCGTGCCCATACGGATACCTGGAGTGTGAGAACAGGGGGTGCTTCCGCCCAGAGCAGAGCTGTGACTTTGTGTACGACTGTGGAGATGGGACAGATGAAAGGGCCTGTGGGACGTCCTGCACGTTCGAGAGGGGGCGCTGTGGCTGGAAGAGCTCTCTGGCAGACAACTTCGACTGGAGCCTGGGGGCAGGCTCCATCCACAGCTTCAGGCCCCACTTTGACCACACTCTGGAGAACGAGGAAGGTAAAGCGCACGGTCCCTACTGGAGAACTATAAAGGTATATTTCAGCCTGTGTCTTCTGTGTAAGGCCTTGTGTTCAGGAGGGCCGTTGGCATATGGGCAGGCCTTGCTGGGGACCGAACCCAGCTGAACATTTTTCCGTTGAAAATTCGGTGAAACGCCGTCTGGCTTTCAGGTGAAAAACCGTCTAAACTTGGTTGAAAATTGAAAGTTTAGGCTATTGCCAGGCTATATCCAGGTAAAAACCTGAGTTAAATTAGTGCTAAATTGACACGTTATGTAAAAACGTCTCTCAACCGGAGATTTCCGCCCCTCTGGATGTCTAGTTTCCGGCTTTTGCTCACTGGGAGCCCATATTGGCCGCACACTGCAGAGGGGGACAGACCCCTGAGCAAGGTCACAGCTGCCGTGGTGTCCCAATGTCCTGCCTAAGGAGTCTGGCTCAATTCCCCTTTCTCTTCTCTATGGTTTCTCTTTAATGGCACGATGACGTGATCTAATTCACTGAATGAATACATTCATCAAACCCGCAGAGTCTGGCCAAATGAGGTCAGAACTTTCAGGTGTCAGGTTTAAAAATTAATAAAAAAGTTAACCAAAAAAAAATGTCTGTGAAATAGTTTGGTCATTTCAATGACAGGCAAGCAAGAGAAGCAATTATGATTCCTCCTCACAGAAGAACATTTTACTAGAGCAAAGAATTATTCAGGATTTAACATAAATTGCATTTTAGTACCCTTCACCGCAGTTTGCTCTCCCAGGGAGTAATATCCTTTCCACAATGACAGTTTAACTTATTTCAACATTCAAAACTCTGGATGTCTGCAGCAGGGTACTGGGAAGAACCAAGAGAGAACTGGTGGTAATTGACTTGCTTGCCTATTTCAATTGCCTTCTTTCACAGAGGAAACTCTGAAAGAGGATTATGAACACACGTTTTTTTATGATCCAAGATAACTGAAGGAACATTTTCCTGAGGAATCACAATTTCCTCACCTGTATAATGACGACCATCGCATTTATTAATGGACGACCAAATTATTCCTTCATTCTGGCTTTCATTTATTAGGCTATTTTAATAAGTACGAACCGGATTTCTCAGTTCTCAAGATTTCTCAGAGGGTACAGTATACACGTGCGTGTCTGCCAATGGAAATTCTTAATTACTTCATTATCTTTCATTCCAGATGATGAATGAAGTGGAAATATGTGACAACGGAGTCCTGGAACAGATTTTTAATTAGCTAAGAGTTCCTTTTTTGTCATTCAACCAAAACGCGTTGAAAAGGCCAAAACGTTTTTATGAGACTTTGATGAAAGTGGCATTTAGCTTCTTTTTTTTTTCCATCTGCCATTTGAAATAGTTTTCTGAAACCAGGGGTATGTGACCCCTTCACCCTGTTTCACCCCGTTTCGACCCTGCAGTGATTTGACTCCAGGTGCTCTCCGAGACGAAGAAGGAGTCTCATTTAGTCTCATCTTCTATCTTCCTCTGTCAGGGCACTTTGTCTATCTGGAGGCCACGCCCGTGGGGTTGAAAGGTGACAAGGCGCATATGAGGAGCTCCGTGTGGAAGGAGTCCAGCGCCATCTGTAAGCTGACGTTCTGGTACTACATCTCCTCCAAATCCACCGGGATCATTCGCCTGCTGGTGAAGGTAGGCCCCGCCCCACCTCACCACCCCTGAGTGACACACACACACACACACACACACACACACACACACACACACACACACACACACACACACACACACACACACCCTCCAAGGGGGGTTACACTGCTTTATATGGGTGTCCAGGAGGTCTCATCTACACAGTTTTAATCTGACACTGAACTGTCAGATGAGTTTACCTTGTAGTTTGACCAGGGCTGGGGTCAGTTTCACTTTAGTTCAGTCAATTCGGGGAATTAATTGAAATTCAGTTGATGAAAAATTTCTCATACTGTTCTCTGACAAATTGAATTTTGATTTGTTTCCTGGGTTGGCTGAATTGAAGTGGAACTGCACCTAACACACAGATTGATTCTCATTACTGTTTACTGCTGGCTTTGCACCACAAATCCTTCTGCAAGATACTTGAATACCGAATTGCCTATGCAATAAAGCGCGCTGTTTTGTGTCACCACAATGACAGTAGTGATGGCATAGCAATACAAAGCATTTTTTGTAGTGCCACATTGTAAGTCTGGCAAGTGCAAGTGCAAGTTAAAGTGTGTCATGTAAACTACACTGGACGACAAAGTGTTGCTTTCTACTCAGTGAAAATGTCACACAAAATACTAGAACTATAACAGATATGTTGAAGGTTAATACAATTGGCATTAAACAGTCTCTCTCGCTTTAAATCCATATTATTGAACACTTGTGCATCATTATCATATTTCCCCCTCTGTTTGTTGTGCACACAGCACCTCGCGCATGCCACGCCCTCCCCCAGAGGGAAGCAGTTCTCCCGAGCGCATGGTTGCCCTTATCGTTACAGCTGCCATTGAACCAAGGCGCAGTACAGCATGCAGGGCCCTGTCACATTTTAAATATAAGCAAGAAAAAGCATAACGTTTCAACATGCAAGGTACACGCGAGTGACTTGTTGCCAGGGTTACCACTCTCTTCTAATTCAACTAATAAGAATTAGATTGGCCGATTTGAACAGGAATTCTAATGTGATTTTTTTTGTTTGTTTTGTTTTGTTTTGTTTTTTTCCTTGGAGCCACTGCTGTGCCAATATGCCGTTGATAATATCCTCGGGCCTAGCCAAACACCTGCCACTGTGCTGGGAATCTGTGGGGCTCAGTGGTGAGGGGGGTACCGGAACTGCCCACAGGCAGGCCGACGTCCGGCCGGCCCATCTGTGCCCGGTACAGACCCCCACAGCAGATGAGGGTTGTACTTGGCCGGGCGTCTCATTTCAGCGTACATACTATATATAGTACTGTATGTCCGTCAGGACACAAACCTTTAATTATAGGGTTGTCCGCAGGCTGCATTATTTTGAGATGTCGATACAAACAAACCAATGCTACAGTGCACATATTACCTTGTGTAAACAAGTTATTTTAAACGTATAAAGTATAAGGTTGTATATGAGTGTTCCGTCTGTTTTACAGCAGCAAAAGACACAACAATACACATTCCCTCTGTTAACTCATTTTAAAAGTCCTATAAAGCCCTCGATGAGCGAATGGGACTGTCTCTTATCACAGCCTGCTTCTTTACCTTTCTTCCCCTTTGGAGACACATTACAACTCATATCCTATTGTTTCTTTAACTTAATCATACTTGTAGGACTGTCTTCAAGGTTATTGTGTGAACAGAAGCACTGTTCAACATTATCAGAACTTATTACTTTCCAACCTGCATTGGATAATTAATAAACCACCAGGCAATTTTAAAGCAAAGCTTTTTAATTTTTGTCAAAACAGCAATGGGTGGTTATCCACCCCTGGGATGTCATTTGATTCAGATTTGTCAGATGAACGAGGAGGCTGATGGGTGATGCTGTCATTAAGTGAGCTGTGGGTGCCAGCTTCCAGGCTATGCCGCAAATGGGCCTCTGCATGTGTACAGATGGGACTGCAATATTAAATAGTGATTATAAGGCTGAACAACCTAAATTGTAGCAGGAGATTTTACCTCAGTGAATGAGTTGCCAGATGGACATAAAGGTGAACAAACAAATTCATTAATTCATTAATATTTACTATTTAATGAATGAATGAATTAATTAATTCAGTCATTCATTAATATTTCATGAATGTATCTACTTCTTATGACTCCAAGAAAAACTCATCGTTCCCATATTTACAGATCGATACAATATGAATGCAACATCTTTCATCAGAAATTTCACCAATAGCCTTGTACTGTATACAAATATTCATGCATTAATCTGGGGACGTCCTTATGATGTCTAATGCGCTGGTGTGTGCCTTGATATGTGCAGACCATATATTATGTCAGATTCGGGATGCATGAGTGATCTAGCTTACATTGAACATTCAGTGAATTAATTATTATTCATGTCAGGAGTCAGGACATTACTCACCCACAGGTCAAATGTCAATGTGTATTGACAACAACAGGAGAGACTCCAGGGCTACAAATTGCAACGCAGGACTGTTTGCATTACTATGCCCCTGTGAGTGATACAAATCCATTAATATTTGAGGACGTGGACTTTTTCTTGTCCAAACCATTGGTAAGAAATGTAATCAATTCCGCAGTTGTAAGAAAAACCAAAGAGCATATTGTCAGTCTCGGGCTGCTGCACTGCTTTATGTAATTCAACATTATTGTAATTGGCGAGCAGGGGACCCTGCATGTCACGGTGTTGCTGTGTACAGAAGCACGATTCTCTCGTTTGGTCCAGGGGGGTATACTACGAAGCAGGACTACTGAGTTAGCTGGATAAATGCACTGACTAAAACCCGGAAAAGCTCTTTTTACTTCAGTCCATGTTCCAGATTTGGGAGGATTCCGGGTTTTACCCAGTGCAGTTATCCGGCTAACTCAGTAATCCTGCTTCGTAGTACACCCCCCTGCGCGCCTTCATCCATCCGTCTCCTGGTTGCCAAGGGCTTCGGGCTTCTGACTTCAACCCCCCTGTAAATATTTTAGAGGCGTTTTACTAGGCATTATAACGGGGTTGTTAAACTGGTCGTGCCCCCCTGAGGGGGGGAAAGACACTACTGGACTCCCTATAATTGGTTCTTTTGCCAAATTAGTGGACATTCTTTAAAATACAACCCTCTCTTTTTGTTTCTGTTGCTTTTGTTGTTGTTGTTGGTCTACAGCTCCTGCTCCTGCAACAAAATTGCAAGTTCAAGCCAAATGCGCGATAAAACAAATTACAATCGACAAAATTAAACTTGGTATTACTACTCCTGGAAATAAAATGAATATGCAAGCGTTTTGATACAGTTCAGTTTCAAACTGCAGAGATGCAGCATCTCCAAAGGGGAAAAAATTGATTTTGAAGGAAGTTTATATTTATTGTAAGAAACAAAAACAAATAAACTTGCTTCAGGTGTAATGTTTAATTTCACTTATTTTCTTTGTATTCTATTTATTTGATATTGCTTCATTTGACCTCTTTTTTTTTTTTTTACATTTTATAGTGCCATCTGTTTATCTAGCAAGTTTCCCTTACATAGAATGTTCCATATCCAGAAGGACATTGTGATTCATGTTGCATCTAGCTTCGTCTTCCCTTATTATCTTTCTTGAAGCATATTATTTAGCACTTTTGAAGGGTAAAGTATAGATATATACCATCAGATCAGTTAAATGAGCCATACAGTAAATGGTGTCTCATTTTCCACTTCTATCTGTCACTTTCTCCCATTTTGCTTAATGCGGTTTGTGGCTGCTGCAGGCATGAATGCAAAAGCAAAAGCATTGACCTTTAAGCAAAAGTATTGACCTTTAAGCAAAAGTATTGACCTTGTCCCTCTTTGAGCTGCGGGCTGAGGTTTTGTTTCCTTTAGTCTGGAAGTAAATCTTGAACATCCACCCTTGTCAATATCTTCAAAGGTGATTGTGCTAGAGAAAGAGAGAGGGGGGGAGAGACAGAGAGAATGAGAGAGAGAGAGAGAGAGAGAATGAGAGAGAATGAGAGAGAGAGAGAGAGAGAATGAGAGAGCGAGAGAGAGAGAGAGAATGAGAATGAGAGAGCGAGAGAGACAGAGAGAGAATGAGAGAGCGAGAGAGACAGAGAGAATTTTGAATTTAAAAACAGCTTTATTGTTACATCACATATTCAAAAGATGCTTAAAATTTACTCACAATTGCTATAAAAAATTGAGAGGACAGAGAAGGAAAAGAAAAAGAGTGAGACAGACAGAGAGAGAGAGCGAGAGAGACAGAGAGAGAATGAGAGAGAGAGCGAGAGAGAGAAAGAGAGAGAATGAGAGAGCGAGAGAGAGAGAGAGAGAGAGAGAGAGAGAGAGATCTAATTGTTGGTGCAGAGCGCTACAAAGCCTTTGGGAGGAAGAGACCATCTTTAACTGCCGTGACAGGCTAAACACCAGCCCTCTGAAGTTGATTTCAAGCTCTGTGGGGGCCGTCCTTTTACACTTCCTGGCAACCGGTGCTCTAAGCTCTCTTCTCAAGCCATCATTCATGGAACATGTAATTATCGCTGCAAATGACAACCTGTGTGGTGACAGCATTTCCCACAACAAAAGAAAAAGGAAATGACGGTCTCCAGCTAAGTAGCGACCCCACCGGAACAAGTTAAGGAGTATGACATTATGTCTTTATTTTATTCCTGAATTCACTCTTAATGGGGCAGCATGTTTACATCTCATTCATTCAAAAACCCAACACGCTTCATATTGTGTTGTGTCAGTAAAAGGAGTCATATTTTGACTCGATTCGAGCTCGAGGGAATGTAGATCATTTTGAATGACTTGAGGCGGTGAATGTTCCCATCTGTTGTGTGGTAATTAGTGCAGTTGTCCAGCAGCAGAGGAATACTCTTTGATCGGAGTGCTCATGTTTTTTATGCATACCCTCGGCTGTTTGCAAACTTCCAGGAAGTTAGGAGGGTTTCATTTGATTTACTTCATCCTGGCACTCCAGACGAGAAATAAGTCAAGTTATAGCAACGGTTTGAAGAATGTGACAGTTTGCAGAAGGGTATTCCTTTCCCCAGTTAAATGTTTTTCAACCACTGAAAGACTAATCCCTGAACAGTAGGCCAGTCTGTCTATCACTGGTGGCTCATGTGGTTGAAATAGAGGAGGCTGCAGTCTTCCCTTTAAACAGTTAACTGCTCTCAATTTCTTCACTTTGGTTGATTAAGAATCAGTCATTTACCTTAATATGTACCTTAATATCTCAATAATCTTCAGTAATTACTTCTCATTGTAATTTTTATTTTTTGTTAGGCTCTTGTTAAATCTTAAAATCGCGCAACATTTGCTGATATACGTAAAATTATGGATATGTTTAGGCTACCCATTGTTCTCAAGTGGGGCATGCTTCAGATAATAAGCACATATTTTACAGTTGAAGCTTTAATTGTATGTTGAAACTGTGCACGTTGGTATATTATGCTGTTCAAGTTTAAAGTGTGTCTATTGTATTATTAAAATGTTCCATTGTGAAGTGAAAAGAGGCAAAAGCTATCATGATACACAATTAAAAATGACTTTTCTGCACGTAGGCATGCGTTATTGTAAAATTGTAAAATATGACATAAGTTCACCCCTTCACTAAACTACTTTACTCCTAAGATTGAATGCACTATATGAATACTCATTCATTATAATGTATTTTAATGCAACACCAATCATACAGGACTAATCAGAAAATCTATTGAAAGACTTGAAGGGTACATCAGCAGTCCCTAGCCCACCTGAGAACCTTGGGAAGCAGTTTGGTAGATTTGATCCTGTTATGGGGCACACACATCTCTTGCAATTTTGTTTTCAATGTCAATGGATGGAAATATATTTTATAATTTTCTCACTTGAACCAAGGGTCACTGTGTGTGATTTGTACAACAAATTAGTTTCCTTACTCTAGCTTTCTCATCAACTTTTTTTCTTTAACTCCAGCCCGATAAATTAAGGATGCTATTCATACTAGCTTATGAGTTATTATGATCACGGATGCAGTACTTATATTCTGACAAAGGACACATTCATTTCAGAGTCAGTCTTCAACTTCAATGCAAAAATAATTCTCTGAGGTAGCAGAGAGCAAATTGATCTCATTCCATTCCCATTGAAATGAGATCCATCCTGAAGGCAATTTTATTCAGGGATAAAGAGAAATGTATCATCTTATCATTTATCTTTGTTTTGTAGGTAGATATGTGTTCTGCGTGGTGTCTGGTAAACAGTATACCTAGTTGTGTAATATTTGTAATATATTATTTTAGTTGTATAGTGAATCCAATTTCAGCTTTGCCAAAGCAACTGACCGTAATAGAATCAAGCTGTTTAATATGTCTGCAATGTATGTTCATATGTCAATACAGGGGAACATATTTGATGTATTATAAGGACACTTTATCATAAAAATAGGATTTCTTGCATTGTGTGTAGGCCTACATTGCCACTGTTTTTGTATTTGCTTTGTACCTATAATGTGTGCTACACCGCAACAACTAACAGAGACACAAAAACTGTTTAATATCTCTGGGTTGATGTCAAAATCATAAATCATACATAAAATAGCACTGGTAATATTTCTATGATGAACGGTGTTTTACATAAACAAGGTTTTTAGCCCCTCCAATATTGTATGGTTGAGACGATCATAGCAAGATGAAACCGATTACTACAGACACGGATTCCCCTGAAGTATGTCAAATGAGATTTAAATTGGGAAGATATACTGTACCATGAGGTCATGTTAATTAATTTTTTTATTTTAATTTCTTTGAAAATGGCTTCCAAAGTAAATCCATCCCGGTGAACACAATTAGCATTCCGTCAAGACGGCTTGTTTCTGTCAAGGGTTCTTTTTTTTTAAAGTTCCATTTAAAGTAATGCACTTTCATAACATTTTTTTTTAAAAGGGAGGTAAAGTGTTAGGGACGGTGGGTGGGGGTAGAACAAACTCTATTTGAAGGTGAACTGACTGCATAACAGCTGCTAGCAGTCCAATAAAATAAAGGACCATGAATATAAATTGGATTTTGGCTTAACAGCACATTCAGTG
The DNA here is from genome assembly GCA_029718625.1 of Synaphobranchus kaupii. Lineage (NCBI taxonomy): Eukaryota > Metazoa > Chordata > Actinopteri > Anguilliformes > Synaphobranchidae > Synaphobranchus > Synaphobranchus kaupii. The sequence continues at coordinate 118,028,787 of CM056377.1, forward strand.
TAGTAGGGCATTGGGGAAATTTCAGCAGAATATTTATTTCATGGCAGTTCATCCCCCCCCGGACCCTTTTGTTCTATGAACTTTGATTCCTTGGCCATCTTGTTTATGTTAAATAAACAGTATATTTGCAAAATGTATTAATTGTATGGTTGAGTATCTTTGACTACATAATGATGATCTTATCGGCAAAAAAAGCCTGATTGGTATTGGAGTCATGATGTTAGACAGATAATCTAATTTGTGTTAGCGCACAGAAGTGTGCTCGATCAATTGGATCATTGTTTTAATATCTCACACATATAAATACGGACAAGGCTCCGGCGGGAAATGCGTACTGCTCATTTGTGTTGGAAATGGCTCGTAAATCAAATACACAAGCCAAAATCAGGGGTATAAGAATGTTTTTTTTCTATTAATAACAGCAAACAGATAAATTATTTGAATATGTTGCAAACACACATTCAAATATACAGTGTTTCTGGTCTTCTGAATGTATTGCTTCACTACCCTGTTAGTGGAAGGGCACACTCATGCTCTTTTAGTTTTAGCAGCTATGTAAATAAACATGCAGATATTTTAAAAAAATACACCTCTCTAAAATCTAATCTTCTAAATCTAACATCAATGCCAAGGTAGTTAACTAACCTGAGGTTTTCCTGCTTAATTCTTTGATGGGGTATTAATTAGTACTTACAGTAACTTTAATTACTTGGTAGCATACAGTAGTCAACACATAAGGGATCAGCATGCCAGGTTTTGAATGTCCAGTTGTGTAGCTACTATCAAAGTCACCCTGGCAACTGTTTTCTCTTTAAAAATAAGGCGCGCTTACTTAAAATAAAATATTGATCTTTGCCTGGCACTTTAACTAGAGAAATGCACATGCTTTGCACATACTGTATTTCCTCCTGGTTATAAAAAGAAGCAGGCAAGTAGGACAACCCCTTAAAAGTTAAGTTAAAGTTGCCCTTTCTCCTGGGTATCCCAGAGTTCAGGCACAGTAAAACTGGAGGTAGAAAATGCATTAAAGGGAAAACCATTAAAACAATATTTATTTGGGGACCAGTAGATACAGTACACTGTTTATTATACTCAGGGTATAGTAGATAGAAACTTTTCATTTTAGATTCTCTTTTTTTTTTTTAATTGAGTGCTGTACAGCCTATAGTGTATCTAGGGGTATCGGCAGCTGAATTTGAAGCAGATGATATGCTTGTTGATGTTAGAGGCAGAACAATCAGTCTAATAGATGTGACGAGAAAGCGCAGGATGAGGGAGGAGATAATGAATCTTTATTTGCACATAATCAGAGTTGTAATCAGAAAAAAACGCGAAATCCATATAACTTCCTTTTCAGCGATGTTCCAATTAGATGGTGATTGCAGAGGTCTGGTAGGAAAAGGGAGGCTGCAATCCATCATGTCTTTGAAGGCCAATGCGTTTAATGGAGACTAAAGAGTTCAGGTAGAAGTGCAGGTGCCTGGTTAGGGCGGGAAGAGTTCAGTTGAATATCAACATCACTGCAGTTACCAAGAGTGATTTAATTCCATTCCAGATTAAACATTGTGTCCTTTTTCAGATCATATTACCTGTGCATGAAAAATAATACTTTTTTAGATGCTTCGTCATATACCAGGTCCCCAAAATGAATGGTAATTTGCAGCGATTATTTTAAGAAAATTTTCAAAAATGTATGATTCTTTTGAATGTGAGGTCAATTCTGCACCCATGCATCCATCATACATGTAGCGATCTTTCGGAATTCGGGAACTCAGACCGTGGAAGAAGAATTAAAAATATTGAATCTTCAGAGAATATATAATGATCTAAGGAGTCACTCAAACCTATTTGCAGTGTCTTCACACAGAAATTGTGTGCCCGGCATGTGTGAGATGGGACAGAAGTCTTGACACAAGAAATTGATGGACATTAATTATCGGAAGCTTTGAAGTTGAGCGGTTTTATGGGGTAGTTCACTACATTGGTAAGCCGACTGAGCAGTTTTCATATTGAAAGAAGAAAAATGGCCACTGAAACTTAAAGAGCATGAAAGAGCAGAATAAATGCCTTTTGAAATACCGCAACATTAATGGAATTCATTGTGCGATTCAATGATGATGTTTCAGCCGCCTGTGAAGAGAAGTATTAGCAAAGTAATTAAATCTTGGATCGGTTTAATCTATTTGACATGCAATGTGATCACAATCATGAAATATTGCCTTGAAATAGACAAATGTACAAATTGCCTTGAATACAAGTGTACAAATATCCAAACAGAAAGGTACGAGTCCATTAAAAACAATTATTTACAGCACTGCGGTCATGGTTAATAATACTCTTGCTATTACACTGTACTCAGCAGCATACTAGCCAAGGCTTCTACTGTGCTCAACGCCTTTATTGGGTAATGTCAGCCTCCGAGTCTAACCAAGGAGCTGACCTGGATTCAATCAACATTCGTCCTTACTGTTGCCTTGCCAATAAATGTGATCCCCCCCCCCTCAGCCTGGCAGATGCAGTTTGCCACCTTAATGTCGGTTATTAATTAACCTTACAAACTATGTTGGTGAAGACAAATGCCTAAAACTATTTGGCCATGTTGAGGTAGTGGCAAAGTAAACAGCGAATGTTGAATGAATCCAGATGTCATTTTACCGAAGTACAATATGCCTATTGTGAAACGTGCGCTTTCAGGCGGACAGCGGCCTAACGGAATTGTGGAACAAGACGGGTAACCAGGGGGAGCGCTGGAACAAAGCCGAGGTGCCCCTGAGGAAGATGAGGAACTTCCAGCTGATCTTCGAAGGGATCCGGGCGCAGGACGTCAGCGGAGGCGCCTCTCTGGATGACATTGAGTTCAACGACTGCGCCCCAAGTGAGTGCCGTTGCACCCCAATTTAACAAGCACCTCTTCACTCTGTGGGCGGGGATTCGTCCACGAAAATTGTGCGTTTAAATATCCTGCCTGTACTGCAGCAACTCAGCGAAGGATCCATTTAACAGAATAGGTTTTCCACTTTTCATCTCCAGGAGAAAACAATGGCTGTCTCTCCCCGCTTTCCTTTTTCAACAGGCTGGCTACTTCAATAGCATCTTCAATTACTGGCGGCAATGTGTCTCTCCGCTTTGCGCCATCACCGTGACGTTGTCAGTTTTTTCATTTATACAGCAAAAGATGTGCGAGAAGGAACTGTAATTATGTGGAGTCTTTGGACCAGAAACAATGGGGTGCAGTGATAAACTGATGGGAGTGTAGATTTTCATGTTTTAAACTGAAGCTACATTTTACTGTGAAATAACACAGCTTAAGAACGTCTGAGGACAATTTAGGACAATTGAGGGCAATTTAGCTGTGGAGATCCACTCAATAAAATCCTAATTCCATTCATGAATAGCAAGAAAGAAACGCGATGTAAATTCAAGGGCACTGGTAATTCTGCAATGCAATTGCAGTTGAGCCTGTGAAACTGTAAACCACAGTTTACATAATTTACACTATTATATAAAGACATGATACATCTTACATCAGGTGAGTGTCTTTTTATATCACTTGTTGGCCTTAACTTTCTGCCATAAAAATATAGTACACAAACATTGTGGGGACAAAATAAGAGAAGCCATATACAAGCTATGTGCAGCTCTATAATAAAAATATGATAAACTTTATATAGCACTTTTCAAAAGACAGTTACAAAGTGCTTCACAATACAGGCTAAAGAGTAGAGGAGAGGACCACGTTTTACATCATAAAAGATAAATACACAGGCATGAGGCCCTGATGGAACAAACTCTTAGACTGTTGCATGACAAATGTCCCTTCAAAAAAAAAAAAAGAGAGAGAAAAAAGCTGTTCAAAGTCAAAGCTCCTCCCTGGACATTCGGGACGGAGCCAGGAAGCGTAAAAATCCGGGCAGCGAACCCGCTGTCAGCTTTCTGGGGACGAGGGAAAATGGCTTGGCCATGATGAAAGTCTTGCATAATTACCTTGCCTCTCTGTCCGGCCCCTGATGGATTGTGGGCGATGTACTGTAGCTATGCCTCCGGTTCTGGGGCCAGGCCCAGACTCTTTGGCACAGGGGCAAGGGAGCGGCTAGCTGCTTTTATTTGTTTTAAAGGCAACGGTCAGGTGTTCCGTAATAGGTCAATCTTGGATTAGCCACCCACTGGCAGGGGACCCTGTGGCATAGCATGGCGTGCCAGATGGCCATGATTACCCAGGCGGTGACAGAGAGCACGCCGTTTTCCCTCACTGCAAGGTGTCCTCCGCCCAGCTTACGTCCTGGCTTTTCGCTTCGAAGGCCTTCTCTAATATTATTCATAACAAAGCAGGAAATTTGCTCTTTCGTTGAGTAAGTAGTTGGTAAGTTGCTGATCCCGTTCCCCCAGGACAGACTGTACCTTGCCATTCTGTATTGATTTAGTTTATTTGTATCGTGGTGTCTAAGGGAAATTAGAGACAAGAAAACTGAGAAAACCATATGGTGCTTGAGGTAATGAGCGGTTGATTAGCCAGAAAGCTGTTGTTATTCTTTTTGACTGCTCAAAGACGCTACCCAGATATAAAAATTTTAAAAAACCCAAGGTAAATTTTGATATTATTTCTACCAACAATGCAGCTGACTGCAGTATTGAGTCTAGCCTGATATCCCCAGAGACTCAGATAAGTATTGCTATAGCTACATGCTTCATTCAAATAAGCCTAACCCTATATATATATATATATATACAGTGGGGCACACGTGTGTGGTACACTCTGAGAAAAAGCTGAAAACCTGGTTAGGTGTTAACCTTTAGCAGCTGATGTGTAGAAGCAAATAGCATCTCACACTGTGAACAGCTCAGTGGGTCCAACCTAAAGGTTATGTGTGTGCTTGTGTGTGTGTGTGTGTGTGTGTGTGTGTGTGTGTGTGTGTGTGCTTGTGTGTGCGTGTGCATGCGTGTGTGTGTGTGTGTGTGTGTGTGTGTGTATGCGTGTGCTTGTGTGTGTGTGTGTCTGTGTGTATGCGTGTGCTTGTGTGTGTGTGCTTGTGTGTGTGTGTGTGTGTGTGTGTGTGTGTGTGTGTGTGTGTGTGTGTGTGTGTGTGTGTGTGTGTGTGTGTGTGTGTGTGTGTGTGTGTGTGTGTGTGTGTGTGTGTGTGTGTGTGTGTGTGTGTGTGTGTGTGTGTGTGTGTGTGTGTGTGTGTGTGTGTGTGTGTGTGCGTGCGTTTCTCTGTTTTAGGTTCAGACCTTCCAGCATCCTGCCCGACGACTACGGATTTTGTTTGCCGAAATGGAGACTGTATCGAGTCGCACCTGCTGTGCGATAACAAGGCTGACTGCGCGGACGAGTCGGATGAGATCGACTGCAGTGAGTGCACTCTCTCTCTCTCTCTCTCTCTCTCTCTCTCTCTCTCTCTCTCTCTCTCTCACTCTCTCACTGCCCTTTAAACTCACACTCTGCCAAAACTGCCAAAGGGGAAAGGCCTTTACCCCATACAATGCCCCACTGTCCATCCAATGCAGTCAACTTTAATGAGCGCAGAGACAGTGTTTTGCTATCTATCTAATAGTTAAATGTAAGGGGTCTTTTTTCTTCAGAAAGTTTGGGGAGCAGCAATCACCAATCAAAAAAAATAATTTAAAAATGACGAGCCAAGTTGGGCCAAATGGCCTGTTCTCGTCATCACCATTCCAACGTTCTTATGTTCAATCAAAATAAACTTGCCAAACTGTGTTTGTGAAGAAATAAATTTCCTTTTGCATTTACATTTATTTATTTCAAAGTTGAGGATAAATGGATGGTGGCTAGGTAGAGCACTCTGTGGTGCCTGGTCTGGATTTACACACAGGCTGGTTTTCTTTTTGGGCGCAGGTCACATCCTGGACCTCCCCGGCGCCTGCAACTTCGACATGCCGGAGTCCCAGTCCTGGGAGGACGGCTGCCAGCTGGCTCAGGATCACAGCGATGACTTTGACTGGAGGATCGGTCAGACCAGAGAGACCCCAGAGACTGGACCGGAGTCGGACCACAGCCCAGGTCAGAACTGTCTCGCCTGCCCAGCCCAGCCTGTCTCACCGGCAGACTAAAGCACTGTGCTCTCTGCTGCTGCCAGATTAGATATAGAATATATATAGATATATTTATTGGATATAGAACATCACGTAAATCATGAGAGTAGGTCTTCCAGATGACTCATCATTTGCCTGTGTCTGAAAAATCACACACACACACAATCTTTTCTTTTTGTGTCATACAATTGTTGTGTTTTATAACAGCAACAACAAATTTAACAGTGGATATGTTCAACGTCCAAGTGGATAAAACTTAAGTGATGCTCATTATGGCTTTCAATTTCTCAAAAAGCAGATTTTTTTCTGATGTTGGTGAATTGTGTTTGTTTGCTTCTTTCTGGCACATTGCTCTGAAATGAGGTGTAACCTCTGATTGAGAAGATGTTTCGGGGGGTAAAGGACCTTACCCAGCAGAGGAAATTAAAGACATTCTTCTTTTTATTGGAAAGATAGTATGTACGTGCAACTATGTGTATAGCACCACAACAAGCAGCTGTAGCCAATGCTGTGCTTTGGAAGACTCAGGGAGGGGAAATGGAGAAGCCATGCTGTGCAAGACGCTGTGCTGACAACAGGCAGGGTATCGTAACCATTTAATCACTATCAGCTGTGCTGTAGACAGGGACGCCTTATGACTGCTATATCAACAGCAATGACAAAACTAAATGAGAGAAAATGCAGTATACAGTGTATGATGTTTCAATTTCTACATTTGATCTTTTCCCTGATCTCGTGCGCCTACCCATTTTGTCTTTTTCCTCACCTGATTATTATTTGAGAACAAAGACGACCGTTATGCCTTCCTTAGCAGTCGATGGGTTATCGAGAAATGTAATTAGCAAAGTTAATCCTCAAATTTGTCTTGATTACAAGTATTTGCCATTTTTTAGCACTTTGCATAAAAAAAACTCCTAATATGGGAATCACACATGTTTTGTGGCACAATGATTTTTGTATAAATTTAAAAGGTTATATTTGATTTAAATCAGTCCCCATCCCATCAACTGCTAAACCTACAGTTATTTATAAATTCTATGTCCTGTAGTACTGAGCCATTGGAAGTTATGAGCCTGTAAACTGTATCTTTACTTCTAACAATTTTCAAGCGTATGTGCCCTGTGCGAAAAAAAGGATTCACAAATCTGTCCCTTTTGCTGGAGAATAGAGAATAGAGAACGAACTGCATTCAGATAAATCATGTTTTGAAATTGGGAGCACTCACTGCCAGTCTTGTACAAATCATAATTGGACATAATTGGACATTGGTTCTTCAGAATAGAAAAGGAGTTTTCTGATTTAATTAAAGACAGCAGGGTAGTGTTTACATAAAGGTAATTGGCATCTGATGTTTTCCAGAATTGTTGACTCGTATTGATTTGCCTCCACAATGTTTACTGAGATGGAACTCCAGGCATCCTGTGGTTATTTAAATAAGCTACCGATTCTGTGTTGAGATATTACACTGAACACACGGGAGCTTCACTGGAAGGAAAATTGAGTTCATCCCCTGTGTCTGTCTCTAACCCCCGGCCGTCAGCTTCACACCCACTATTTCCCCTCACTGAAGCAACGGCAAGATTTTCACCGACCAGGATCCACCTGGATCCACACCAGGGCACGTAGCGCTCAGCCGTTTAGGAAAGGACCTCCTTTTCCAACGAAACCAGGGGATAATTAGAGTGCCGGATTAGGAGCGTCATATTGGGAATGTGGCCAGGGCTCCAGGGAGAAGCTGTGATTTTTGCAATCACGGCCACGGCGTACCTCACCGGCTACAGTGAGACGGGACCTGGGTTCGGCCTTCCCTGAGGAGGACTGGTGTGATCCCACTGTAGATCACTTTTCGATTTCCCCAGGCACTCGATTGAACACACGGACTTCACCTATCCTGAGCACCATTAATGACCAATGAAAACAAGGGCAGAGCAGTGTAAGGAAACAGCTTGCTGGGAAAGGGCCAGGGTGCAGCCTGGGATATTGAGTGTAGAGCACAGAGGAAAGGGCGGAAGCAGCAGGGTTCTGAAAGACTTCAGAAACAGAGTAATGGGGTATGTCCATTTCCTCATCCACAGATCTTAGATAAAATACACAACCTTATTTACAGTCCAATAACTCATTATCTATGTGTACATAAGACACCAATAATGTCTTATCATTCCATTTAGTTTAAGTTTTTAGTCATTAAGATATAAATGCAAATAAATAGAAATTCCACAAATAGAAAAAATCAGGCATTCAACTAAAAAATAATATTGTCGGATATAGTTGTGTTTCCCATTCATTACAGTGTTTATGTTGTACTGTTATTGTTTTTTTTTTTAAGTCCTCAAAAATATTATTTGTATGACACCGTCATAATGTCAAGAGAAAATAAAATTCCCAAAACGACAGAAGTAAATGTCAGTGCACTGTATTTGGCTTTTACAAGTATAAACATCCTCATTTGGTAAACATGGACACTGCTGTGAAAACAGCTCTTCATCAACAAATGCATGTCTCAACATCCCCTGAGTTTGGTGAACTGGAAAACATGCCTTTTTCCAAAATTCATTCAAGGTAATTTGCGTCAAACCCTGGAACAGAATCGAATCAGAGGGTTTTTTTCTTTTTCCATGTGCTTATGGATAAAAAACATTTACTTTCATAAATGTATTCCCGTACTGACAAAAAAAGGCTCCTTTTGCATTTCATGATTTTATAGTAATTGTCCGTTTTGTCCTGGATGTTGCTGAAGGTCAAGCAGTTACTTGGTATGTGTGCTGCCCATGGTCTTGTTGACAAAGTGAACAGTTTGAAAGCTTTGGTTTTGTAGCTCTGTACGTTGTATACATTATGTGTTCTTGCGTTCCATTCTAGTTTCCTGACTTCATTATATCACGTGTGTTAGTTTTGTGGCTTGGACGTTCTTGGTTTTCTTCTTGTTAATGTGAGGGAGTGTTACAGGAGGTGAGAAAGAAGTGTTGCTCATATACTACATTGGCTGGCTGTTGTTGTTGCTGGTTTGTTTTTACCGGTTATTCCAAAATATCTTATTAGCTTTTTGTTGTGAATAGCAGGGCAGTAAAACTCTTGCCACCAGAGTTTGACAGCAGCCACAAGTATTGACTCATCTTCAGATAAACACCCGTAACCACAGACTCCAGTGCCATTATGCTACGATACCGGACCCGTTAACCACATGTAGTTGAGTGTCAAAGTGTCTGGAGCAATAAATGTGCTGCCTTACAGGAGGTTGCTTTGTTGATGAAAAAAAACGAAGAGCTATTTACAACCGGAGTGCAAATGGAAAATACAAAAATTGCACGTAGAGGGCAGGGTCCAGGAAGAAGCAGGGGAGAGGTAAGCGAGATGGACTCTGGAGGAATGTGAATTCAGAATGAGAATATCAATGCGGTCCCACAAACAATCCGAGATCCCCCCTTACTTCATCTGGAAAACACTCTGCTCTAATGGCGCCTCAGCAGGCTTTCATCTTGCAGAGAAACGGGGCAGAAAAATTGCCTCGGTGGAGCAAAAGCCTGCCTGAATTCATGGTTCACTATTGTACGACGTGTTTTGAGGAGAAAAAGCTGTCACATTCATTTAAGTTGAAGTAAGACTCGCCATTAGAAAAAAAAGTCTACATGTTCCATTGTGAACAAAAGGCCTCTCTGCCTTTTTCTCTTTTTGAAGTACTTTTATGTTCAACTTATTAAATTCAAACTAAATGCAGTTTTCATAATCAATGAAGGACCGGTGAACTGTAATGAAATACTCCTCTGTGCGTTCCAGTTCTTGATCTTTATCATCTCTAATGTTTATTTTCTAACTGCCTGTGGGCAGTCAGCCGATATAGGGGGGGAAAAAAATTGTTATAAGCATGTTTCATTGCTGCATGGATATGTAAGTTAAAGTGGTGGTGTACAGTTTTGTATGTGGAAATTAAACATATTAAACATATATATTGTGTTTATCAGGCACACACACACACACACACACCAGTACTGTCCTGACACAATGCATATGAATTGAAATAGGCATGGCTTCCAACTGCGTCTACATAGTAATGCACTTCAACCAAGACTCAGCTTGTTTGTCAACGGCCTGTTTTTAGCACCTAGTTTTTCTCCCTACTCCCTTTTTGTAAACTTGTTACGTTCTAAGTCGGTTTTTCGTTGGACATCCACAATAGAAAGACTGCTTGGATTTTTGGAAAGAACTGCTGTACGGCTGCTTTTCCAGCTTTAATCATCGTATAAGAATTTATCTTGGAGACTTTGGGTGCCTTGAGAAAGGATAAGGTATTCAGAGTTGTACTTTTGAGAGCTGCCTGTTCTCCTCTGTACCTCATTACGGATGTTTGGAGCCAGCAGACGCATGCAGGTCTGCCAGGGAGGAAATAAGTATTCAGAGAGCCACGCGCAGCCGCTAGTTTATTGCTGCTTTGCCTTCGCTTTATGAATTTACAATCGTATTTGGTTCACGATGCATCCGGTCACTGTTTCAAAGGGACGATCTCAATGTCAATACAAAATATGTGGACATGACTGTGTAGCGAATGTGCTGGGGAATGCTGTAAGTACTTACATTGTGCCCTGTCTGAGACTGATAAAAAATATATTATAATATAATATAATATTTCTCATTTTGGCTCTTCTTAAAGCCTTGTGTGATGACAGTAAAACAGGGGTTCGGTCACATCAGTCGTAACTGATGATGGGGTTCAGATTGACTGCACCCCGTTCCAAATTTAAACTCACTGCCTTCTCAGAATGGCAAAAACTAATTTTAGGCACAAGCATTTTTATCTGAACAATGAACTGCCGTGTTGTTTAGTGCACTGTCGGCAGCCAGAGGAAAATAGCTACAGATACTGATATTAAAAGGCAATTGATAACCCTTTGAACATCTCACAGGGCATGGAAAATGGCTGTGCACCCACCCCCCCGCAACACATTTCTCCAACTATAGTAATCCACGTACTGTTGAGCCTGCAATCTTTCTATATGCTAATGTAATACTTTTATTTCCACATTCGAGCTTGTGTCTCTTCCTAATCTAACAATCTGTTTTGGGGCTGCAACTGCCACTGTCACTGCTTACAATCAGCAGTCACTGCAGCCAAACTTACAAATGGGGAAAAATGGTTTTACTTCTGTCTCTGTGATTTCTGCTAAAAGCAAAAATATTCAATATTTTCTATAGCATATTTAAAATAATGAATTAAAATTTTTTTGTATAGGACCTCTACCTATTTGTATAGTACCTTTTTTGTATAGTAGCCTACCTCTACCTTTAGCTGAAGTGTAAAGACAACTGTCTCAGTGTCACCGTCAGTAGATTGGCCAAGCGCTCAGCGCAGTCCATTACCATTTTATAAACCATCCCATGTACCACTTGACAATGAATATGATCTGTATCTTCAAAGATCACAGTAGATTTGCATGTTGTGTATTGTGGCTAAGCCAGCTGTGGCATCTGACAATTGCGTTCATGATTCTTTTGCTTAGGGTGCCACGCCATGTAAACGGGTAAATAAAACTGATTTTTTAAAAAAATTTTGAATACTTTTGAATTGGCAGTTATGCCTCTGGAGCCACTGCTCACTGTGTGCTAATGGTAGCTCCTGAGTCACCATCATGCCTCTGGCATCCAGGCACGGAGCACACACAGCTGAAGCATGTACACTCCTCCACTGCACTCCATCATGAGCTGGTTTCAGTTACACAGGCCACAACGTAGCCTACTGCCGGGCAGGCACACTGGCTGATAAAAAACACAGTAACCTGTGGGTATATCATTGGGAGGTGCTGATACAGCTTTAACCACAGTAAGCCTGGCTTTATTAAATCCATCCTGCAAAGCCAGTTGTTTCCCACCACTGCAGTCAGCTAATGGCATAGCCAGGGATCAATGTCCAGTCTACAGCACCCAGCCTGTACAAATACCAAGTGCTGGAATCGCTTGAAAAACCTCAACTGGAGCCTTACAAGCAAAGTTTTTCATGCCGTGAACATCTATCAGCAATTTGTGACATTTTCGACTTTTTGCATTTGCATTTTTGAACTTTTTTGCTTAGTTTTGCGATAAGAAATTATTGCTTTGATGTCTGTTGGTGCATCATTCGTTTCCTGTTGAAACTCTTGTGTTCTGTTTTGAATAATTTCAGAGAGAGAGAGAGAGAGTGTGTGTGTGTGGTTTAAATAATGGTTAGGGAAGGTGGAAGGTGGCTGGACATTTATCAATATACTTTTAATAAAAATAATAAGATTTTTAATCCTTAGACCACATCAATCCAAGTTGACTCATTTGGTCTTATCTTAAACCTTCATCATACCTGTGCCACTCCACCCTCAAATGCACAAAATAGGAAGAATCCTCGTGTGTGTACCATGCTAAAGTGTCTCAGCAGCAAAGGGCCTCTGTAAGGAGCCATTAAAACAGCCCAGGATTGGTTGTGTGATTTGTAGATTTGGTAGTGATTTATGACCGTTGAGTATAATGCAGTATGACTGAGTCTTCACTAGCTGCTGGATCCCAATTGATGGGGTCAACAACGTGAGACGGATATTTGCTCCACTGATATATTGATTTGTGCAGCTCTTTGAGAGAACCTATTGCACCATTGCACAGTGAATCATGCTGTCACATTTGATTCTGCTCAAAGTTTTATGCATGCAGGTATAAGCCTTGTCCTGTGAATATTTCTTCACACATGCTGTACGGTTTGTTTTTGTAGGTAGTGTATGAAATCATCTTATAATGCTGGGTAAGGTATTATAGGGTACTGCTATTAGGTAATTATTACCCATAATATGAGATACATTTGATATGTCCTACATATGTGTTTGAGATACAGCCCTTGTCACTTATATTCAAATTTACCCATGAGTGCCACAGACTTTTCTTATTTGTGTCATATGTTACAGTTTGGGTTGGCTTGTTGTTTTGGTATTTTTTTCTCAGAGTATCATGTATTTGAAGACAGTGGAAACAGTGAGAAAAATGTAGCTTTATATTGGCAGGGCATTGTCTACTGATGAATGCAAAAGCTCTTTATAAACATTTTAAATGGCCACTGGACAGACTTTTCCACAAAGGACTTTGCACACAGCACACAGACATGCAGTGAAAGAAATGATTCATAAATGGGTCTGTTGTTCATTAGCGTGATGTTGAAAACGTTTGCTGCTTGCCAAGTCTATCATACTGGTCCACGCGGTATCTTGGAAACACCACACCGGTCTGCACGGCATCTTAGAAACAGGATATATGAAGAATTGGACGTGCTTTTCTGCTAAAATGATCACAGCCTGTGAATTCCATGATTTTTAACATTGCTCTATTTTCTTCTCTTATTAAGACGGGCGAGGGAGATTCGTGTACGTGAACTCTGCTGTGCAGAGAGAAGGCGACATCGCCACCTTTACAACCAAGACCCCCTTCCCAGCGAGCACTGGGGTGTGCCATCTCCGGTTCTGGTACTACATGTATGGATCTGCGCGGATGGGCACTCTGAAGGTGAGAGCCCGGCGTCGTTCCTCGACCGCTCGCTCGTAAAATCGATCTCTTTACGGAACTGAGCACGAGAATGAGCAACGGAGAGAAGATGTGGGCCATTGCTGGGAGGTCCTGACTCCGTGGGCATGTTGCCTTGCCCAGAGGAATAGAAATGTAGAAAAACACCCGGAAATCCGAGATTGTCATCAGTGAGGTTCTTTCATCAAGCACAAGATAAAAACGCAGTGACACGGGGAAGGTCCACGCGAATACAGCCTACCGATTCCGCAACCGAAGGCACAACTCACACGGAAGAGTGAGCATTTAAGTACAGCCATTTCCAAAATCAGCGGGGTGTTTATTAGGCTCCACATAGCATCCATGCCGCTACAATGAAAATGTACATTACATTACATTACATTACAGGCATTTAGCGGACGCTCTTATCCAGAACGACTTACACAACTTTTTTACACAGCATTTTTACATAGTATCCATTTATATAGCTGTATATATACTGAAGCAATGCAGGTGAAGTACCTTGCTCAAGGGTACAACAGCAGTGACCTAACTGGCAATCGAATCTGCAGCCTTTCGGTTACAAGCCCAGTTCCTTACCCATTATACTACACTGCCGCCCCATGTAGTGGAATGCCAGTTGGGAGGAGGCTGAGCATTAAGTAAATACGTGCATAAAACTGGAGGTGAAGTTGTTGTCTTCTAGGGAGCCGTTTCATCAATTTTATATAAGGCAATTGAGACTCTTACTTAAAGGCTTTACCACATGTACTTACTGGTTTATAGAGATGAGGGCACTTCACAACCTGCAGGACTTTATTTCCCTCAACTTTCACTTGTCAACAACTTACAAAAAAAGTAGAGTATTACCTCAAATTCATAAGCATGCTTACAGTTCAGGACAAACATTAAAGGTTTATGGGGAAAACTGCCTTTTGACTAGAACATTCATCTTGGACTGTAAAATAACAATTTAAAGTTGCATTACATTAAGAGATTTTGGAGAGTTGAAATGACTAATGAGTGTGGTTGTCAATGATGCATAATTTGTAAACGAAACGTGTTTCCCTCAGAGCGATCACTCTATATGCTTAAAACGAGGTCTCTGAACAGGTGTACACGGTCGGGGAGAGTGGAACCGCCCTGCTGATGTGGGCCATCAACGGCAACCAGGGCGACAGGTGGAACTACGCCAACGTCATCCTCTCCAACAGCGGGGACTTCAGAGTGGCCTTCCAGGCGGAGGTTGGGGGGGACGTGCGGACGGACATCGCCCTGGATGACATCTCTTTCTCCACGGAATGTGTGGTGGGAGGTGTGTCGCGGTGAATCACGTCCCTCTCTTTTTACTTCCCTCTGATGGATTTTTCTCCTTTTCTGTTTTTTTCCCCCTCTCCTTTCCCCCTCAAAAATGGCCCATTGTGCCTACGAGTCCAAGGTGAATTTATGAACCTGCCGTTACGGCCGACTCGATATAAATTCAGCGCGGAGGCGGGACAGGGCTGAAGAACGTTGTGGGGGAAAAGCAATTACATTCCTGTAGCGTTTCCCTTTCACACAGCCATTTACACTCTCCCCCTTCTGCACAGCCACGTTGCATCTCTTGCCAGAATTTGCGGGGAAAGCCGTTTTTCCACTTTAAAGAGCCAGACAGAGTGAGTGTCCCTCTTTAGCATCTAGAAATGTTAACGAAACCCTCCACCTCAAGCAACACTGTCAAAATGTATATTTCAGATGACCTAATGTTGACAGAACTTGATGAAAAATGTACCTTCAATAGAAAAAAGGATAGCCTAGCATGAATAAACATTTTATAATGAATAAAAATGAACACGTATGTGCACCCAGGCACTTGTTCGTAGTTCAGTGGTGTGCACTACGCCGGGATGGTCCGATCCGGATGTAGTGCAAGGTAGGTCTGGGTATTCTCCGCCTCACTGTGCAATGGCGCCCCCTCAGCCCGCACTGGGGAACTGCACCAGCAACTGCTCCCCCTTCAGGGGACGGGCCTGAATAAGTGGAGGCCGCCTTTATGCCGAGTAACTGACACAGCTTGTTGTATTTTTACATGGTATCCATTTATACAGCTGGATATACACTGAAGCGATGCTGGTGAAGTGCCTTGCTCAAGGGTACAACGGCGGTGTCACCGTTGTATGCCGCCTGGGCGGTTTTGTATACTTGTATACTATACAACAAACATGTAACAAAAATGACAGTGTTGTTCTTGCCCTGCAAATATTGCGAAATTACACTCGTTTTCAATTAAGCAAGGATCCAGAAAAGGAAGCCCCAGATTACTGCCATATATTGGCTAATGGCACATTGATACCACATTTGCATTATACATTCTGTTCAATAAATTTAAATGGGTCTTTTTTTCCAAGCCCTGTCAGTCTTAATGGTGGACAATGGTGCAGCCAACTGCTGTCATATTGGATTTGACATTAAATATTACAGGGAATATGTAAATTGAACAGAACTTGTCAACTTGTCAGCTGCATGCCTGTGCACTAATAAAACTCATAAGATTCATGTCTACTGTCAGATTTAAATCCGGACTGACTATTATTTAACCTTTTTTTTACAGTGGTATAGCTCTTCAGCACAGCTTCTTGGCAGTTTATTTACATTTGTATTTGAGCTGTGCCTTCAGTTACGGTCTAAATTTTAAATTGCATATGAAATTCCAAAAGAACAGAAGGACCTAAAATCATAGTTATCTTTCTATTTCCCTTCACATATGCTTCAGTTACACTGTTTTATCAGAGCCATTATTGTGCTACATCTCACATTGCAGTGGAGCTAGGAATAGAGTTGCATAACAACTGCACTAATTCAGGACTGTGTGTGTGTGTGTACCTGTCTGTGGTTGCGTGTGTCTGTCTGTGTGTGTGTATGTGTGTTTATCCGCATTTGGTTGCCTGTGTGTGTGTGTGTGTTTGTGCATGTCTGCGTGTGCGTGCGTGCGTGCGTGTACGTGTTTGTGTGCGTGTTTGCGTGTGCATGCCTGCCTGTGGGTGTGTGTGTGCGTGCGTGCATTGTGGGTGTGCGTGCGTGTGTATGTGCGTGTTTGTGTGTGTGTGTGCGTGTGTGTGTGTGCTCTAGGTCCTGTGACCCCGGAGCCCCCTACCTGTGGACCGGAATCCTTCCAGTGCCAGTATGCCTTCCAGTGCATCCCCCAGAGCTGGCTGTGTGATGGGGATGTGGACTGTGATGACCTGTCTGATGAGGAGCTGTGCCCCTCCAGGGTCCCCGGCACACTGCCCCCTCAAGGCCTCTGTGGGGAACAGCAGTACCAGTGCAGCGATGGCCACTGCCTCCCTTCCCTGCTGCGCTGTGACGGAGTTCATGACTGCGCCGACGGGGAGGACGAGTTCAGCTGCCGTGAGTGTCCCGTATGTGTGTGTGTGAGTGCACGTTCTTTATTCTGCAGCTCCCAGATCTTGAGGGAAATGGATGGAGATTTGTTAAACATAATATGCTGCGGCGACAGGATAAATTGAAAGTTGAATCGAGTGGAACATGTTCAGTACGACCTGACCTGAAGCTAAAGTGGGTGGGTTTTTAGCCCTGTTCATGCTAGTGCATCTTACATCTGCTCCCGCTGCCACAGAGTAGAGACCTGTAATCAATTTGTCTCTGTCCTCTGTGCACTGAAGAGGACAGTTTCCCTTCTAAACAGCATTAGGAACTTGGTGAGGAACAAGTGGAAAATCTCTGGAGTCACGCACATTTTTGATTTAGCCGTGGGGTTTTTGAGGGGAGCTCTAAGTGGAGCATTGGGAGTAAATGAAGAAACGCTACACTTTTTATGGTCTGAGACTTCTCTATTTGTTCTTTTTTTGGTTTAATATTTAATTGGGATTTATTACACCTACGAAATACACTGCCCTGCGGGGCAGGGGGGTGGGGGGGTGGGATAAACCTAAACATTTTTCTGACGGGCAAATCTCAGAGCTACGCCCGTAAAAATGTGCATCCATAAAGCGGAGGTATGCAGTGTTCAAGCACGTCCAACAGAAGGTGGAACCCAACTGCCCTCTGCCAATGAATATTCATGAGTGAGGCACTGCATTTTGGAAGCCCACAGAGTGTATAGCTGGATGGTTTAATAAAATACTTTTGGTAAAGTCTTTGGGGCTGCTGTGAAAATCAGCAGTTTGCCCTGTCTTTTCCTGTGAGAGGGATGCCTTTGAGAAATGTCCTATATGTTTGATGCCCGTGAAGAATAGCTTTCACAGCGTATCTTATTCTGTGCTGCTCAATCCCAGATATTACACTGTCGTACTCGGTGGCTGCTGTATATAACAGACTCAAGCTCGTATGGTGAGTTGTCCCTATACAGGTGTACTAATATTGTAATTAAATTATGAACAAGTGTATACATTAGATTGCAGGCATTTAGCAGTCGCTCTTATCCAGAGTGACTTGCACAACTTTTTTCCATTTTTACATGGTATCCATTTATACAGCTGGGTATAAGCAATGCTGGTGAAGTACCTTGCTAAAGGGTACAACCAAAGTGTCCTACCTGGGAATCGAACCTGCAACCTTTCAGTTAAATGATCACATGATAATAAATATA
Organism: Synaphobranchus kaupii; assembly: GCA_029718625.1. Lineage (NCBI taxonomy): Eukaryota > Metazoa > Chordata > Actinopteri > Anguilliformes > Synaphobranchidae > Synaphobranchus > Synaphobranchus kaupii. The sequence goes on from CM056377.1 coordinate 118,046,923, forward strand.
CAAGAGGTCATATACGTAGGCCTACCCTTTCCCCCAGCCTGGCCCACACTGGACCCTTCAGTCAAGGTCAAATCATAAACTATCAAACTAATCCTGACAAAAATTTTACCCTGATTTAAAGCTGTGGTTACACCTGTCGTTTCATGCGATCTCGATCATCAGAATCTGCTAATGGGAACATAACTTAATGCGTCTACACTTCACAATTGAATGCAAGCTCAATATGTTTGGATTTCCTGTTCCCGTGCAGTTTAAATAATCATTTAATAGTTTGTTATTACTCGTTTCTGGATTTTGGTCCATCTGAGCTTGATCACAAGAGTTTGATGGATGATTAAAGGGTAACAAAGCACACTGGTTTAGCTAGACCCTGCCCCCTTTTGAAATTAGAAAAATTCCAAAATCTGGGCGTGATATGGTAATATCCAGGTATCAAACCACGCCCCAGCAATTTTTTTCACTAGCAGCCAAAAGCTCATTTCTACTCTGGACATCACTCACAGTGGCTGCTTTGTTCCACTCTCTCTCTCTCTCTCGCTCTCTCTCTCTCTCTCTCTCTCTCTCTCTCTCTCTCTCACTCTCACACATTAACAAACACACTAGCTCCAGCTTCTCCAAGTAGCCGAGAGTATGGGCAATGTTTTGGAGTGGTAGGCGGCAGCACACATAGCTTCGTTTGGGCTTATAATGATGCGGCCAGCAAACAACAACTCACACGCTGTACAAAGTTACCCATGCCATATAAGCTACTCATTTTACACAGGCTGTAGGCCTTCACACTAACGTTACCTACAAGATATCAACAATATTGGTTTCCATTTCAAACGGTGCACATGTGGTCACTGCACTTAACTCTCTCCAAAAGAGAATGTCTGTTGTAGGGACGTTGCAAAGGTAAACGTGTAGCATGCATATAATACAACTCCTGGCTGTGCTTTATATATTTTAAATAAATTTTTTATATATATATTATTTTTAAATTAACTAGCTAGCTACTTGCTAAGCTAAACTGAAAAACAAACTATCAAAAAACAAGGGCAGCTAACTATAAAAAACATACCAAAAATAGGTTACTATAACTTACTAGAATATTCAAAAAAGCTCAATTGTAAGCTAGCTATATATATCGCTCGCTCACACTCTCTCCTATCTCCTCTGCGTCCATGCAGATCAACCACCGAACTATATAGAAAACGGTGAGATGAGATCAACTGCTGAGATTCGCTTTTATAGCTGGGGCGTAGCCCGCCCTCGCTCCAAAACTTCAGGGCGTAGCTGTACAGGTTTCAATTTTGTGCAGACTGGACGTGCAGTTCCTAACGTTTTACCACTAGAGACACTTTTGAGCCAGATCCTTTGGGTTTATGCTGTTTTGTGCTGACTGCAGTAAAATGTCAAGATTTGGACCAGGATCAATCAGTAGCACTTAGAAAAAACCAAATGTATCAGTTCTCATCTAAAATAAGTGGTTTTAGTACTTTGTTACCCTTTAAAAGCCTGAGTCTGAATATTTTGAATGCTGAAATGCTCAGTGCCTCCAGCGCATTGGTCACCTGCATTCATTAAACCTGATCAGTTTTAACAAATCCAGTTATGTACTTATAGGTTTAGATGGAGCAAAAACCAGGACCGTCTCCAGCACTCCAGGACCAGGGTTGCCTACCCCTGGCCTAAGTGATTACACAATTTGTGTAACAATGTTAACCTGCAAAGCGCTTTCCTAACACAGACTTTTAATTACACAGAACATGTTCAACTACAGTGTAGTTAGTTTCATATATAAGTGGCAGTTTAATGTAAAACATGACAAAGTGGCCACTTGATCTGGCCCATACATACACAGAAACTGTAAATGGCAAAAACCGTCAAAAACTCATTGGATGCTGCAGTTTAGTTATTTTAATTAATCAATAAAAATTTCCATGTGCAGTGTTTTTTGATGTAATAAATCTGAGAAATGTCCCTGGAAAAAGGGCGTGCAGTGAATTTTTCGCAAAGGCGCGATAGTCGCTTCTTTTCCTTGAAAGGCTTATTTTTTTATTATTCCGTGAATAAAATCGGTTTATCATCCCATGGCGTAAGCCCCCCTGTCCTCTCTGCCTTACTTAGACCTGCAAATTAGCGGGACTTTAAATATGAGCCCATGCCAGACCCTTTATTAGCAACGTGTTATTCAGCGATGGAATAGCCTGTGCTGCCACTGTGACAGATGGGCAGAGGAGAGATGGGAAATGTAGGAATGGGGACAGGAACAGGCAGCTGTTACCCTCTTTAGTAGCTGATATTTCCTTCTTTTTGATTACATTCCAGAGGGGTGGGTGTCAATGAATAGCACCTGCCCCTCAGGAGAAGATGCCAATATTGTTTGACATGTTGGCCTGCACCAACGATTATTTACTGAATCAATATTCAGCATGCAAAGCAAAGAGAATGAACTAGAGCCATGTTTTTAAAGACCTGGAACCCAAACCATCTCTCAGATGTTACAGCTTATTAAATTTATTTTGTGCATGATTTAAAACAATTGGAGTATGGTATTGCAAATCAATTGGGAATTGTGAGCAAAAAACACTTATTTTAGGTGCCAACATGTAATACATCTTTTTTTAAATGTTTCCTTTCATTATCATTGCTTTGGATATGAAAACAATTAAAACACAAACATAAAACTTCTTCTGTTGAACATTTAATTTCAGTTGGCTGATAACTAATACAACAATTATATACGATAATCTTTAAATATATGTATTAAATGTATAATTTTTGACTAACTCTGTTTGACAAGGCTATATGTTAAGGGTTAATGACAGAGCTTGTGGTCATAATAAACATTGAAAAGTGGAATTATAGTGACTAAGTATGTTTATGGTCACCAGAATGCTATTTCATTAGTTGGCTTTATACGGTGCCGTTCTGTGTCTTGCTTGGGTCATTTGTAGAAATTCACTGAAATTCACTTGCATTTCACTTGCTTGGGTCATTTGTAGAAATTCCTTCTCTACAGTAGAGTACTCAGGAAAACAGGTAATAAATAAACAGGGAATTGCTCCAAGGCCATGAAATGAATGTTGAGATTGCACTCTGTCCAGCTTGCGGATAGATGCTGGTTCCCATTTAAGCACCCTCTCTGAGCTCCGAAGAGAGGCCAGCGATCATGGTGGAGCAAGGCTACACCAGCGGGTTATTCGTATGATACTTTACCTCTCTTATCTATACGCCCAGCATTCCCACAACGCCGTGCTATGGCAGGAACTTACCCAGAGTGCATTTCAGTCAGGTGATGGTTCTGTTCCATTGATCTTCAGCACTGCCACTTGACCTGTTGTGTGCGTTGATAGGTACGCCATGTGTACCGTGAAGAGATTTGCTCTTTGTTAATGGATGTAATATTGTGTGGGTGGAAACTGCATGGTTATTCAGCTTTGTCCTATTTTTTAACTAAAGGTCATGCACTCAGTGCAGTGCAGAGACTAGCATCAAACTTGTTTTCATTCAAAATTTTAATCCATGAACAGAATAAGATTATATTAATCAGCATTAATTTCAGCAATCAGATTCTATAAACACATGATGAAAGAGAAACTGAACACAAATCAAGCTTAATTTTCTGTTACTGTAGGAGTGTAATGAAAGTCTGTACAAATAGCCCTTATGCGGGGTTTTATAGATGGTTGACACCCCAGGGTTCTGCTGATACAGCAGAAAATAATTAAAATTACAAATAATAGCTGACCTTTCAACCACACTGTTTTACAGAACTGATTACAGCACATCAGAAGCACGTACTTCACTGAAAGCTATCTCCTAGCTTTTGTTTTGTTTTGTTTGTTTAACTACAATTTGCACATTCGTTACTTGATGCCAGTTGTGTTAGATTTTATATGTAATCGGAAAGCCTCTGAGAAATGTTACAAAATGCAGTCACTGGGTGTTCATGTTGAATTGCACACTGGAACTAAATTCTGAACTTAGCGAAACATGAATGCCCTTGGTGAAACAATTCTCAGTCCTGTGTCTTGGCATTCCAGCAGACTAAGGTCTCAACCTTCATCCTTAGCCTTCACGCTCCAGAGCGTGCTCAATATGCAAGCAATACACGATTAATAATAATGACTTCCAATTTTGTACAGTCCCCTTCAACCAAGGACAATATCGTACTTAGAGCAAGGAGGTAATGTACATACTTCACTACTGCTGCAAGTACACAGAGGAGATATGACATCTGCTTCACCGCAGAAAACTCACCTCGAATAAGTTAGGGTGGTGAGGCATGGATTTAAGATGGCCGCAAGGGGCTGATTATAAAGGCAGATTACAGGAGCCGGATCTGGCATTCGACTACGGCTCCCTACGCTGAGCCTTGGGTTCTTTTATGATCACAGTTAAGGTTTTGCCATTGTCTGGGTGAAAGGGGTTTCTGGAGCTCATATCATTGTTCTACATCTTGCTCTGTGGGAATTCTTGGCCAGCATTCTCTCAAATAGTCTAGCCGCTGACCTTTATGCCATAAAAGCATTTTTACTTCCTCTTTGTTGCTCCTTGATTCTGTCTCATTAACTCCTCGGTTCTCTTTTTCTTTCTTTTTTTAGCTTTTTCTTTGTCTTTGTCTACTTCACTGTGCAGATACTTTGTCAGGTTTTTTTTGTTTGTGGAATTGTCTTCATAGTCCAGATGAGAGGATTTAGCTTGTTTGGTGGTTTTGTTAGTACTGATTTCTAACTGGTTTTGAACACTAACTGGTTCCTGAATATTTCCCTGCAATATGTAACTACCCTGACTCTGTGTTCTAGACTCGAGCAGTGTTGAACATTGTGAAATCTTTTTTCATTTATACTTTGATGAAAAACATTGCTTTGGCCACTCCCAACATTACTGCTCCAACAGAGCCAGATTTTGTGTCAGCCTTTACTCTATAATTAATGCTCATTTGCATGTGTTATTTATCTCTGCATTGAGCTGACATTTGTCTTCCATTATTTTTATTATTTTTCTTTGTTTCTTGTCTTATTTCTGAATTTGAAATGTTTGAGAAATAATAGTTTTGTCTCCTTAATGTGATAATAATAAGATTATTAAGAATCAAAGGTTTCTCACTCTATCTCTCTCTTCTCTACTCTATTTCTTCTCTTTCTCTTTCTCTATCTGCCTCACTCTATCTCTCTCTCTCTCACCCTCTCTCTCTGGCTGACCTTTGCCCTCTCTCTGTCGTGGTGCAGCTCTGCAGCATTGTACCGATGGAGCTTTGATGTGTGAGGAGCAGACCAGTTGCATCCCGCGTGAGCAGCGCTGTGACGGCTTTATTGACTGCTATCCCTTCGAGCCTGACGAGTCCAGCTGCTTCGGTGAGACAGTAATCCTCCCCATACTCCCATTATTGCCTTCAAGTGTTCTATTTTAGTATTTTATTTTGTTTAAGGAATTCACTATTACATAATAAAGGAATCTTTATTTCCTTTATGTACTGTATGTACTTTTTAAATATGCATTATCTCTATTTTATCCTTTACCACTGAGTCAGAATGCCCAGTTTGTAGGCCCATTCCATAGCTGAAACAGCGGTCCTGGAGAGAGCAGACTTGCACGCTTGACCCTTTAACCATTTGTCTGCCGACTGTCCCCCTCTTCTCACTCTGCTGTCCACCAGTCGAAGCTGTTCAGTTATCAATTTGGAGAACTACATTTCCCACGCAGACTGCCGCTAACTGATGAGTGAGATGACTCTCTATTGCGTGATGAGGCAAGGAGTGCCGTACCTCGCAGACTATCAGTGCACTATGGCCAGCTGTGCATTACCTTGTGGTTCTCCACAGCCATACAGTATCTGGCACTGACAGACTCAGGATGCAGATCTGATCTGTGGGGTGCATTACTGCACCAAGCTCTGGTGTTTTATATGGAAATGCAATACGGGAGACCATTTGTGTCCCTCTTTGATGTTTTACTTTGAGGCATGCAGTGTGAGAAATGGTCACAGATTCGCAGCAGATACTTAACAATCATTCTAGTCCATTTGTGAAGTTATATTTTGTCTTTTCGTTTCATCGGGAGAGCTGAAATTGTGCCTCAGATGGAATTCACAGATGCCCATTTCAGATCCAACACCCACACTAAGGCACATTTCTGAGAGCTCAGAGTCACTTCAGGTTTTGGTTGCAATTCCTGTTTCGTAGAGAGGAATTCAAACCCCCAACCATTTTACAATCTGAAACGTTCCACTTATAAAACATATGCACTATATGAGGAACTAGAACATTTTCGCAGTGTCATCTATTTGTGGTTCAAGTTGAGAAACATGAACGGTATTTATTAAACATAATACTGAATAATAACATAATTCAAGTGGCAGGCAGTGACAGCTTTTTATCATATGTCATGAAACTGACAGGCTCAAGGAAAGATTATTCATGGGTCTGGAGATGTCAGGGGTAACATAATTTTTCCTTGTTTCTGGAAGCGGCAGTGTTTAGCATACAGCATTTATGCACATTTGATGTGTTAGTTTCTCAAATGTCTCCATCCCAAATATGGGATTGAAGGCAGCTTGTGTCAGTGTGACCACTCCTTTAGAACAGACAACCTGCCAGGACAGGATAACTAGAGACAGGGGGCTAGACTGCTCCCTACTACATGCCGTTAAGTGCTCCTACAGTTATAGGTTAAGAAGACATATCATTTAATTTCTATCTTTTTTTAAGATAATTTCTATCTTTTTTTTAAGAGATTTAAAAATAAATAAATAAATAAATACTATATATGGTTATCAGTTTTTTCCTGATTGCAGAACTCTTCCAGCTAAGATTAGTAATGCTGAAGGATGGCGTCACTTAAAACCCAAATTAAAACATTTCTTTTTGGCTGTAATTTCACAGCGGGCATAAAGAACCAGTGTGCAGTCTAAGAGACCCAGTAGACTAGATTAAAATGCAATCAACTATCAGTGGCTCTGTGCCACGTCAGCTCTTAATCCATGTTCTAAAGCAAGAAAGAAGGCACTCATTGAATTTAAAAAGATTTACTCAATAAATCCTGCACATAAAATGTATAACTTGCACGCCCAGCCCAGAATACAAACTGTAAAGCACATTTTCAGCTGAAGCCGCCTTTCACGTGTTGGCCATGGCTGGATGCAGAAATGTGCCTTGGAGCCTGAAGGTGAGATTGGTATTCACCATTACATTTGAGTTCTAAGCAGGTGGGAGCTCATCTATATAGACCCTAAGAGCAGAGATTGGGAGGAGAGACAGGGCCACAGACCCCCCCCCACCCCCCCTCCTTCCCTTCCCACCCCCTCTCCTTCCCTTCCCATCCCTCCGTATCCTTTCAATTCCAGGATGTCCCAGAGACAGACTGAGCACTGCATGGGAACGATTGACTTTGAGAGATTTTTTTCAATCTTTTTCCCCCTAATTACTTATTTCACACACACACACACACACACACACACACACACACACACACACACACACACACACACACGCATATACACGCACACACCCGTGGGCACGCACACACTGGCATGCGCACACTCGCACGCACGCCCCAACATGAGGTGTGAGTTCAGTTAAAGCCATTAAAGCAATTACAGGAAGGCGATGAAGTCTAAATGACCGCCTCCCCATGTTAACGCTTGACATTTGCCTGTCATTCTGAAATTACCCTGTCTGTTTGCTTTTCAGAATGTCCTGCGGGATACTGTATGAATGAAGGTGTGTGCCGCGTGGACGACCAGGGCCCTTTCTGCCAGTGAGTATATTGTCTTTCAGGAAAGATGGATTCACTGTCAATTTCACTTGTCAGCCTCCAGCTATTGCATGTCCAAGTGAGGTTCGGGCTATAGTGCAATGTGTCTGTTTAGCACATCATAAAGCCGACAGAATCATAACTATCAGCGCTGTTTTGGCAAGAGAAATTAACTGTATAATAACATAAACTTCAACTGCGGCTGCTCAAAATCACGCACCGCAAGTCGCATAAACATTTGTGATGGCCCGTGTGCTTTGTTTAACTAAACCGTACTCTTGCCTCACATCATCATAGATTTCGATGTACACACACATGTAATATACATTACGCATGACATTTCCTGGAAAAGCAATCCCAAAACCCCCAACACTGAAATATGGGTTTTTCATCCCACAGTAAGCCACACTCTCTGTGCCTGTGCCTGCAGATTAATACAGAAAGCCCTCTGGGTAATTCCACACCGCACGCCGCAGAGATAGTCAGCCCACTACCCAGGCTCCCTGCAGGCCGGCAGATGGCACGTGGCCTTTTCGTGCGCTGGGTCGAACCCACCACCCGGGCTTCTCCCGGAATCTCGAGAGAGAGAGAGAGAGAGAGAGAGAGAGAGAGAGAGAGAGAGAGAGAGAGAGAGAGAGAGAGAAAGGGGAGCGCTCTCGATCCGTGCCAAACCCAGAAAAATACATGTTAGCAAACACTCTAAGTTCCGCCGGCCCGCAGGTCGGGGGCGGCCCAGAGCCGTGCGGAGGAGAGGTGAAGGACTGAGATCAGACACGGAGCTCTCATACTCCCTTCGCCAGAAACGCACAGCCCTTGCCTCTCTCACCGGCAGCTGCCTCACCAAGCAAAATCCAAAGGCTATGGAAAAAATCTCGCCGTTTATTATTTAACCAAAGTCAGTCCAATACCCTATCATCCACTTCCTCTCACAATCCAGTGTGAGTATTTATGAGTTGAAATACGCTGATACACTCATAAGAGCAGTAGGAACCTGGCTAAGTCTGGTGCCTGGTGGGTGTTTCCCCCCTCACGCTCGCTGTTTTTGTCCTCACAAGCGCCGGAACTTTCCACAGGGGAACCGAACCCACGAGCTCTAGGATACGGAGAGCCGCCGCGTCCGCGAGGACGGGTCACGTGTGAGGGGGCCTCCGAGGACGATGGCTGCGGCTATCGTGGCGGAACACGGAAATATCGCCAGCGTTCCAGCTCTCCCTCCCTGGAAAAGTCACGCTCCGCGGACCGTGGGAGAGTCCGAGAGCCGGGAGCGGCCGCTCCACTCTTCATCCCTTCCCTTTCCCGCGGGTTCTCGAGGATACCGCCGCTCCTCCGCAGGCGGGTGTCGGGGGGACGCCAGACTGCACTAATCCCCCAATTCCTGCTGGCTTATGTGACCCCATGCATGAGGAGTTCAGAAAGCTGTTTGCACCGCCACTCACTCCAAACCGCACGTGTGGCTTTACAGCTAACGGCTGTAAGGGGAGCTGCTGGATGTGGGATGGGTGACGTTTCTCATACAAGTTGCTTAGCCTTGTTAACCGATGCATACTGTATATTTCCTGTGGCTGGGGGGCAGAATTGTTACTCGCCTAAGATTCTCTGAAGTCCCTGTTGATATGGGTGTTTTATGCAAATAACTGCTGGCAAACACCCCGCGGTATGCGCATTATTGATGCCGCTGACGTTTATGGATGCTAGCGACCGCTAGCTACCATAGTGACTGACTGCATTGAAGTGAATTGTTTTTCAGGGTTTCGTGATAATGCAGCGTTCAGATTTAGCGGCAGTTTGTCTGAGCGTCATGGGGAAACATTGCCAGGAGCAGGATCGCTGGGCTCGTGGCAGTTGTAAAACACAGCCGGATAAGTTTTACGCTCGCCGGCCAGCGAGCGCAGCAAAACAATCAACGCGCGGGGCCTGTCCGCCGAGATGGCGCGATTGATGCGGAGCCGCCTCGCTTGTATTATCCGCTCCCACGATGCCATTTGAATGTCACGTCGAAATGCGAAACGTATCCCTCAAGGAGATTGGGTAGGGGGGTGAGGGTAAGATTTAAAAATGTCCAGAACACTTGGGTGGTGATATTTCTCTGCTGTCGGTAGAGGAGTTGCTGCCATTAGCCCTGGTGTCCCCTGGAGAGTTACGTAACTGGCAGTGCGGTCATTAGCCCTGGTGTCCCCTGGAGAGTTACGTAACTGGCAGTGCGGTGGGACTGTAAAAAGATCCTCTGCGTGGAGGAGTCAGTCTCAGCTACTGCCCTGGGCTTCTCTGCCTCTGTCTCCCAGCAGCCAGGGGATTAAAAGCCTGTACTCTTTATGGCTTAGATTCAACCGATACCCTTCAGCTTTTTAAACCAAAAGTTCCCTTTCTTAAAGGAAGTTCCCCAGTGTCCTGGCTAAATTCCCAGATTGGCTCTCTCAACCCACCGACTAATCATCCCCTGATTTCATTGGCTAAAAATTAGTTATCTCCCTCTCCGCCTCAACTGATGTGTGGTGAGCGTTCTGTCGCAAAATGGCTGCCGTGCATCACCCTGGTGGGTGCTACACATTGGTGGTGGTTTAGGTGAGTTTCCCCCTCAACATTGTAAGTGTCCTTGAGTTTCTTCAAAGGCGCATGTACGTAAATATAATGTATAATAATAATGAATGGAAACAGACAATCTAACCTCCATTTTGGAGACGTTTGCATTTAGTTATACATTTATTAACGGTCAAAGTTAAGACCATGTTTTTTTTTTTCAGGAACATAGCTCTGCGCATGGCCTGTTTTACACAGTGAATAACGATGGATCCAGGAGCCGTTGGCTCAGATATCCTCTGAACACATGCATCATGTTTTACTTTAGACCTTGTGTGGTTCGGCTTTAAAAAAAAAAAAGAAGAAGCTGATTCACTGTGGCTTCCCCTTCCCCCAGTGATCCGTGGAAGACAAACAGAAAGCACCCACTTTAATTATCTCTGCCGTCTTGCGGTTCCATGTTGTTTGATGCTTGCAGACATAATGGTACAGGGACTCTGCGCTTGTCTCACCCTTAATTAAATGTTGCATGACTAAGGCGCACTTCTACCTGACAGCGATGCGTCACTTTGATATGCGGCGACAGCACGGGCAGCATCTCCGAGTATGGAATGCGTTGATGTATCCTGCGCTGCTTGCTGCCACATTGGCTGATACACTATCTCTATTTACCTCTCTACCTCCTATCAGAGTTTTTATTGTTCTTTCTTATCCCAAACAGCCTGTCAGTCAATCTATCTCGATGCGTCAGTCATGTATGTATTTTTTATTTTTTTTTGTTACATATCCTTGTTTATCTGGTTGAAATTGGTGGAAGTCTGTCAGCTAGTTTCTGTGATAGCAGGATGGGGCCTGTACTCCATCACAAAGTACTTGTATATTGTCATTGGAGCGCAGAGAGGTACTGCTGTATTCAGTATTGGCCATGTTGTTAACGCGTCTGTAGAGTATTTGATATACACAAGTTTTTGGGCATAGTTGGAATGACTGCGGGGCCTTTCTGTGTGGAGTTTGCATGTTCTCCCAGTGTCTGCGTGGGTTTCTTCACACAGTCCAACGACATGGAGGTTAGACTAATTGGAGACTCTAAATTGGCCATAGGTATGAGTGTGTGAGTGATTGGTATGTGTGCCCTGCGATGGATTGCTGACCTGTCCAGGGGGTATTCCTGCCTCTCGCCCAATGCATGCTGGGATAGGCTCCAGCCTCCCCATGTCTCTGACCAGGAATAACCAGGTTAGGTAACGGATGGAATGACTGCTTACCATAGCCAGTGGAAATGTCCATCAAGGTTAGACAGGGCAGAAAACATGCAAAATGTTATGTTTTGAGTCTCTGGAAGTTTTCAGGGGTTAGGAATTGTCTGTAAAACTGTCTTTTCTTGTCCCAGATGTATTCCGGGCTGGAGAGGCAATCGCTGTCACCTGAGAGAGAAGCCATCGACCCCTTTCCCTTCCCCAGAACCTGGAGACACGGGGCAGGATGAGAGACCAGGTCAGCTCGTCGTCTATCAGCTCTGAGGGGCGGCATACAAAACAGCTCCAAAGACGTCTCTGCTGCAATGCAGCCGTTTCTGAAACGAGTAACTGTAGAGTCCCATTAGCGCTTAGTTATGTTATAGCGAACAGAAATTAAATTAATGACCCGCTCATCAATAAAAATCAAACAACAAACAACAACAAAAAAAATAGCTGTCTGGTGTGACCACATTACCGTTTGGCAGTTATTTCAGGAATCCAGACTCATGTGTTTGACCCGGCGTGCATGCGTGCTGAGCTGTGCATGGCACGTTGTGCTGAATTATGTCCAAGGCTGCATGCTGTGTGCCCAACCGTTTGCTGTAGGATGCTGTAACATGTGTGTTTGACCCTGGCAGATTCCCGGTATATTGGCCTGGGGGTGGGGCTAGTGCTCTTGGTCCTGGGAATGGCCGTTGCTGCCTTCGCTCTGTACAGAAGAAAATGCTCTTCCACGTAAGTCGATAAATGTAATGATGATGATAGTGGTAGGGATGGATGTGAGGATATAACTGCAATAATAATTTAAATAATTTGGTTATTATTTAAACAATTGGCCATAGATTCAGAATAAACAGCCGTAAATAACGGTTGTGATTTAGGACGCCATAACGTGCCTGTGCTTGTTTTCTGGGTTGTGCAGGAAGTCAAAGGAAATGGACCATGGAGTGATGGATAATCCGGTCTTTGACCTCTTTGACTGGAGAGCAGGGGCAAGTTTTTCTCTCTTCTCTGTTCCGGGGGGTGTAATAGTGCGTGACACGTCCTGATGAAAACACCGCTGTCTGTTTCCCATCTGTAACACTTTCACAGTCGCCATGTGTTGGGAGTTATCGATTTTCTGTGCCATCAAAGCCACGCCTGTTTTCTTCTCTCTCGCACTTAGCCCAAGACGCTTGTTTCTCAGGTGGAGAATAAGAAGAGAGTATAGATTTCCTCCCAGCGATACTGAAGTAGACATACTGATAAAAGGCTAAAGCACAACATGGCTGTGCCTAGGGTTGCTCAGCATTGCACTACGCCATCTCCTCAGAAGTGCTGCAATTATAGTTATCTGACAAAGGAGGCCGTGGGACTAATCTTAACTGGCAGATTGCTTAAATTCAAGTGCCGCTCACATTCACAAAGTCATCTTTCTCCTTCCCTTTCCTATTTCTCCTTATAAGGATGTAAACTTTCTATTTTTTATAATGCAAAAGTCCTGGTTCAGCATTTTCAGAGAAATTTATTGGATAATCAGATAAACCTAGTCCATGGAGGAGGGAGGGTTGGGGGGGATGACAGATGGAATTATAACTGAAAAGATAGAATCACTGGCATTTCAGGGAACACATAACAGATGCAGTCTGGAGAGTGAACGAGGCCTATATTGCATTTTGTGCAGTAATAAAAAAGGGTGACAGGAAGCCAGTGCTCTCGCATTGCCGTTGGGAGTTACTGACCTCCGCACGGCGAGCGGGTTGATGTGAGCGCGATGGAGACGGAGGAATTTAATGCATGAGGCGTTCGTCTGACACGCGGTGCGTGGTGTCAAGCCCGGGCTTCCCGCTGGAAATGTGACCGGCGCTCTGACAGCGCAACGAATAGCCTCCGCATTCGTAGAGAAGCGCAGTCAAAGCCGGCGCACGGGATGAGCTAAAGATGGCCGCGTCGCCACTTCCTGTTCGGCTCGACGTGCACAGACGTGCGTGCGTGCGTTCGGATTATTGCAGGTGCTGCCCCGTGTCATTTAACCGTCAGAAGCTAAAAGAGAAATTGCCAAATTAAAGGCTCAGTTTGACCGCCTATAATTCCGCCATTCATATTTCAGCACCTTTCATCGCGTTTTTACTCCATTGTACTAGGTATGGTGACCTAAGACGTTTTTTATTTGAAAGGATGCAAATAAATAAAATCCTGATTTGTTTTGGTCCTGTGAGGGGGATATGTTGAGGTGGCTTTTTAAGGAGGAGGTTTTTGTTTTGGATAGGTTTTTAGAGGGAGCTTGGAAGAGAAGACAGGGTATCTTATATCCCCAATCATAGGCGGCGGGTGATTTTTTCGTTAGGGGAGGCTAGGACGTTATGGGGGGGGGGCTGTGCTCCTCCTTCCGTTTCAGCGATTTTTTTTCAGGACAGCTTTGAAATAAGTGAATTCTAATTACTTTTTAAAGGGAAACCGCGTGAGAGGGGGGCCAGTGAGACGGGATTTAAATATTTTTTTTATCGCGGGTTCATGTGTCATAAAATTACAGCACTTCATGCTGACGCTGTAGGTATGTGCTGGAAAAAGTGCTCAGAAAACTATGATTTAGCATGACAGTGAGTCGCTTGCAAGGAGAGTTTCAGTGATAATTTTGCGCTTGAATTGGGAGAGCGATACAATGTTGCAGTTTTGGAATGCGAGCGTGGACGTGGCGCTGCTACATTTGTATCCGAAATGTATCACTTTCCCTCTATTGAGAGGCCTAGGAGCGTCGCGGAAGTGTACTGGGTTTTCTGCCTTGAAACTGGTATAAATTAGGGCATATAGAAACGATCAAATATGCACAAATATAATAGCAACCTATAAGGCGATCTAAAGTACTTCAGTTAATAAACAGATTATGTTAAACATTGGAATTTACAATGATTCAGTTATTCCATTGATTTACACACTGAGAGTAGTCCATTACATCAACACACACACATCACAGATTACGGACAGACTGCGACTGAACAACTGCCATCAAATGCTGAGTGAGAACGGTCTGCTTATGATATGCAACATTCCATTTTAGACCAACCACATCAGTGAGTGGTCAATCAAAAGTAGCCTAGTTACACCAACTCAAAACTGACAATCAGCCATAAAACACACAGATCACAAGATCATTGTCGCTAGTAGTAGCTAGGCCTGCTCGTAGTCTAAGCAAAAAAAACAGGAACGATCGTTTGACTGCACTGCCAAACACACCCACAACCCCCTCCCCCTTCCCAACGCACACACGCGCGCGCACACACACACACACACACACACACACACACACACACACACAACGCGCATCCAACTGCTGGCTGTATAATGCACCCATTAGTTTCCGAGGTACAGGGCAAAGTGGAAATCATGCATCTTGCATTTAACGTTTGTTTATTATAGCCTATGCATGCATTGATTTGTGCAGACAGATTGGTAGATACGCCTTAGCCTATTTCAGTTTCGTTATTGCTAGATGTGCAATTTGTAGGCTAGCCTATGCATTGGCGAAAAGTAGCAAATCACACACACACTCATGTATAGACAAGATTACATTTTATTGTATTTCAGAGATCACACACACACACACCCTCCCTTCCACCTTCATACACGCTAGCTAGCTAGCAGCCAAGTCTAGACGGCACGTCACCGCAGGGGGCTGGTGGCACGTGCTACGGTTGGATCAAAATGATACATTTGTTACATTGTAACAAGCGCAGCGCTGCGCTGTTGGCTGTTTGCTGTGCTTGTTGGCTCTATCGGCCAGACCCAAAAGTCCGTTTGTCAATGAATACTCGGCCAATTTTAATGTATTTAATTAATTTATTAGGCATTTGGGGAGGCTAAGCCTCTCCAAGCCTTATACATTCGCCGCCTATGTCCCCAATCATGACAAAAGAATGGTGTAGGCTGGTACAAATTTTGCTGGTTGGTTCTGTATGTGATTTTGATTTTGCTCGTGATTCTGTAAACAACTCTGAGTCTGTATGCGATTCTGTGATCATCCTGGATCCATATATGTGATGAAGTGACTGTACTGTATGGCATCTTTTGATTGTTAAATAATGCTAAATAGTGGCTTATAAGTCCATATGGGCGGTGCAGGACACTTAAATAAATTATATCTATCTATCTATCTATCTATCTATCTATCTATCTATCTATCTATCTATCTATCTATCTTATCTATCTTATCTATCTTATCTATCTTATCTATCTTATCTATCTATCATATTAGCACAGGGTTAGGCCAGTTTTGTATTCCTCTCAGGATAATAGACTTCTGGCGGTGTAAGAGCAGAAACAACCTAGCAGAAAGATCTTTCGTCGAATTTTAATATTGCTTCAGTAATGTCTCCTAACAATGGTGATTGATGTCAGAGTCCAGACCATAGCCTTCCTCCTTGGTTAACACCTTAAACAAAGTTTTCTGGGACAAAAGCGTAATCATCCAAATTAGATCTGCTTTGCATAATGAGATCACGCTGCCTGCAGAGCTCAAGTAGCCAGAGGATCTTCAGAGAGTCCAGCACCAACCATTTCCCCCCTTCTTTTAATTCAGTTCCCATCCATTGAAAAGGTGCCTGGGGCTTCTATCAGCGTCTACCCCTGGAAGACTGAGGCAGAGGTAGGTATCCTACTAATGGGGCTTCTGCTGGGGGGTAGGATGTAGACTGTCCTGGGCTGAATATTAATTTGGTGACAAATGCTATGCTGTTGATGTGAAAGTACTGCATTAGCTTCCATTAGCTGCATGTATCAAACTTCCCTATATTTTCCCTGGTTTTCCTCTTTATGCATATAATACACTCGCTGGTTATGGCAGGAGTCATCATATTAGGCCTGTACTTTGAGTTCATAAGAATATTCAAGTGGCCTAAGACAGCATAGGCATACTCTAGACAGCATAGTCTCTACTAATTGCCTTGATGATTGGCAGGTTTTTAAACAAACAGCCAAATCTAGCCAAATTAAATGTTGAAATTGTAATGACAATGACATAAAAAAGAATGACAGTCTGTCTCATGTATCCAAAGCAAGCCTCCAATTCACAAGCACTGTTGGCATTAACTAATCCTCATTTAATAACTGCATTCCTTTTTTGCCCAATCACTCAAACTCTACATAAAAAGATGTACACTTCTGATGCTAATTTCTGGTGATTAAATTGTCCATTACATAGGGGAGATCGTGATATTGGGTAAAGCACGTGCTCCACCCCCGCTGTTTCCAGTGGTGATTTTTTGTGACAGCCTATGCCATACCCATTACACTGTAGCAACCGCGCTGGTAGCATAGCTCTCGCACGTCACTCAATGCCATGGCAGGCTTCCAAAGCGCGGGGCGAGCACAGTTTGACGAGGTGGGTCAGCGTCCTGTTGGCGAGGAGTCTGCGAGTCGTTATGGAGGGTTTCTGTGCTCTGTGTGTGTTCCTCTCCAGGGGCTGGACATAAGACATTCCAAGCTGTCCTTCAGCAACCCGCTGTACCAATCCACCGCCGGAGGAGGGCCCGACTCCAGGAGCTCTGTAGCTTAAACCACCTGGTAACATCTCACATTAAAACCACATGACAAATAAATAAGGGTTTATGTTTTTTTGTTTTTTTTTAAAACATTCTTCAAGGCATGACTGCACCGTTGCTGTAAGTAATACAAAATGCTAATGGTAACCAATAGAATTTTGTCTAGCAACATGGAAAATTACTTTCCATGTCTTAGCAGGGGATAAGGAGGGACCTTTATAACAAATTATCAGTTCGTGTTTGGCTCATAAAGACTGCGAAATCATGCAGCTCATTTATGGGCAATGGAAATCTGTGCTCTACCCACTTTATTAAATCATATGATACGGTGGGAACACATGAGAACTAATCTATATTTTATTGGGTTTTAAATATTACTTGAAAATGAGAGCCATAGAGAAGTTTATAATTTTTTTCCATGCAGCCACTTTCCGCACATATGCTACATATTACTGAACTATTAAAAATCAAAAACGCACTTCAAATCTTCCAGAAAATGTGTGATCGCAAACAGCCAAAAGTAGTTTTAGTCCGTTTAACATCCGCAGTTACCCTAATATTTCTTGCTTTCATTGCAGTTTAGACAGAACGAGCCCAGGCAAAGACTCTCATGCTAAGTAACAATGAGGTTACAATTATTATGACCAATATTGAATATTATAATGCGTATTTTATGGAACATAATGTAATGCCACATGTCTTTCTGGCATAGTGGCTGTTCTACTTAAAGCAACATCCTGTATGTGTTATTGTTTCAATTACATTATTATTTATGGTCTCTTGGCCTACGCATCATGTGGTTCATGTCCAAATACACCCCGGCCAAAGCATATCTATTATTCATGTACTTTGAAGCAGTTAAACCCAATGAGCACATGCAGTAAATAAGGTGTATGTGTTTTCTGAATCGGTTATACAAGGTTAAATGGGTAGTTCTTAAATATTATATTGCAAGGCTGCTCTACTGGATTGAGAGCAGTGTGAAACTAGTGTTGGAGTTTTATTTAGTTTATTGAATCATTGCACTGCAGTCCATGTTTATTGTGTTTCTGATGTTGTCAGCAGAGTAACAGAGCCAAATAAAGCACATATTTCAATTTTCAGTATTTCATTAAATCAATGTTCCAATGTTAAAAGTATTATCATATGAAACATTTCCCCCATTTCCAATATGGTTTGTTTTGTGTTAGGTGAAAGGGAACAGATTAAATGCAAATACTACAGATTCTCCTCGTACAATGATGTTTCCACACGACTGGTAACAAACGACTAAAATCCAAAATACCAAAATCAGGGTGTCATCACACTGTTGCTGGACACACAGCGAGATGCCAAGTTAGTCTCCATCCTTCCTCTTCACAAACTGTCAAAATGAAGCATCCACTCAGAAACAACAGGGCTGCTCCTGAACTACTGCTAGCATAATAATAAATCACTCTTTTTAATCTGGTGCATATACCTTCATCTTATTATTCAGTAATGAATCACAATAAATCACTATTTAAATCCGGCGCATATACCTTCATCTTGTTATTCGGTAACACTTTATTTTAAGGTTCCGTTATAAACAATTTGTAAACCATTAGTAAATGATTTATTAAACATTTATAAAGTGTTTTCTAATAATGACTTATTATAAGAACTCATATTTGTCAAGCATTAGTTAATAGTTCATACGTGTGAAATCATGTATATGACACATTCATAAACTCATAAAACTGCAGCACCTGGCCACAGTTTATTATGTATTCATATGAATTAAGTACAGATAAGTTAGTAAGACATAACTTATATTTGTAAAGCATATAACTGAACCTTAAAATAAGGCGTTACCATTATTTATTCCTATTATTATTATTATTATTATTATTATTATTATTATTATTTTTGCACAGCCATTAAAGCTGTTTGGTTAAAGGCCCCAGCCAACCTTTTTTTGAAGGTCTGTGGATCTTAGGGTGTGGCCGACACGATTATTTAAAGACTATCTTTCATTTCCTTTTTTATCCTACTTTTTTTTCTTGACACAATGCTTGGTACAATGTTGGCTATTCAATGCTTACAGCTGCATCACTTACAGCACTGAGTGACCGATGACAAAAACACAGCTGTTCTTTTCATACAGGGTGAAAAGTGAATACATGTATAATCTTGTCAGTTCAAGTTCTGAAAAAATCAAACTTTCATTTTTTCCTGATTTGTCATCAATACTGAAGGGGCCTCTGTCACAGAATCAGTGCTATCCATGTTTGGGATAAACTTTTCATTGAAACATACCGGTTGTTTTTACTGACTTCCTAGTTTCCTCATATAAAATGCTTCTGCATGCCAATGGGACAAGCCAACATGGGATTAAAAAACATCTCCCGAATATCTGAATCTCTTGTAAATGTAGAAAAAACTGATGTATATATATTGGCCAGAACAAAAAGAAGATGTCTTATTATTCGGGGGCGTATTGCAGCGTGCCCACTTCTGCTGTTTGCGTACCGTCAATGCGGCATGCCCATCTTTCCTTCTCGTATAACCAGACACTGAAAATCTAATTATGTGCCTCTATTCAGAGTATGCCAGGTTTATGTTTTTTCATTGTTCCCTTTTATCATGCCCCCCATCAAAGAGCAGCTTCCCTTTCATATTGTGTACATGTCAAAATGCAACTGGCAAAGTGATCGTAGATCTACTTACTGCGTATTAACCTTTTTTTTAAACTGCGGCGTGAAACTCATGCCGTATATTTGTCATGTCGTTCAGCTGTGAGGTGAAAATAAAGTGAAGAAATAATCTTTACTGTAATTTTCCCATTTTGTTGTTCATTTGCGGGCGAATCCCTGCAATGCTGCTGCGCTGCGTGTGTGCAGCGGGTTTGCGGCGGTATCTGCCCTGACCGCCTCTTCCTGATAAGCAGGCGGCGGGCCCTGAATGACGGTCTGTCGGCAGTATAAGCCCGAAAAAGCTGCACTTCAGCACTCTCTCCCTCGGACCCCAGGTCTGCCTCTTTGGGCCTTTTTTTTTTTGTTTGGGATTCACAAGCGGTATTCCGCCTGTAACAAAACAACAAACAGCCAAACGGCCTCTCCCCCGTTTCCCACAGCCCTGGCCGCTGTCCCCCCGCTTTTCACGTGATGCTGAGCTGAGGGAGAAAATGTGCAGCCATCACTCTTTTTCAGGTTTTTTTATTTTTTTTATTTTACTCTTTTCTCTGCTTCTCTTTTTTGTCCCCAAAGCCCGCTGTCGAACCTCTGGAAACCTCGTCATTCACAGCACTGAAAGAGAGAAAGTGCCACTAACTGCTGAAGCCAGGCCTGCTCAGAGCACAGGGACAAAGCCACTGTTCAAAGGAAAAAAACAAAGCTAGTCAGCATATATATCTATATACAGTGTGTGTGTGTGTATATATATATATATATATATATATATATATACAGTGCCCTCCACAATTATTGGCACACCTGGTAAAGATGAGTAAAAAGGGTTATAAAAAATTCACCTTGTGGTGAATTAGCTTAATCTCACACTGAAAAATTAGAAAAATATTTTTAACAAAACCATGTGTGCCGCAATTATTGGCACCCCTAGAAATTCTTATGAACAAAATGTTACTGAAGCATTTTTTAAATTTATATTTTACTTTTTAAAGTTCATCAGAGTGTTTAGGAAGTTTCAAGCAGTAATCCACGCACAGTGATGAGGATAGTAAAGAGAGGCAAAAAAGATCCCCAAGGATCACTGTTGGAGAATTACAGATGAAAGTAGCATCTTGGGGTCATCAAGTCTCCAAAACTACCATTAGACATCACCTCCATGCCAACAAATTATTTGGAAGGCATGCCAGAAAAAAGCCTTTCCTGTCATTTCACCACAAATGTAAGCGCCTGGAGTTTGCTAAACCCTACTGGAACTTTGACTGGAACCTTGTTCTCTGGTCAGATGAAACGAAAATTGAGCTTTTCAGCAACCAACACTCAAGGTGGGTTTGGCGTAAAAAGAAGGATGGCTATACCAAAAATAACCTGATCCCCACTGTTTGGTGGAGGTTCCGTGATGTTGGGGGGCTGTTTTTCCTCCAAAGGCCCTGGAAACCTTGTTAGGGTACATGGCATCATGAACTCCATGAAATACCAGGAAATTTTAAATCTGAATCTGGCTGCCTCTGCCAGGAAACTAAAACTGGGTCATCGTTGGATCTTCCAGCAGGACAATGATCCAAAACATATGTCCAAATCAACACAAAAATGGTTAACTGAACACAAATTAAAAGTGTCTGCCATGGCCATCTCAGTCCCCTGACCTAAACCCCATTGAAAACCTGTGGGCTGACCTGAAGAGGAGAGTGCACAAGAGAGGACCTAGGACTCTGGATGATCTGGAGAGATTCTGTAGCCTTATTAGATGTAAGAGGAGAAGACTCAGTGCTGTTTTATTGGCAAAGGGAGGTTGTACAAAGTATTAAATGCAGGGGTGCCAATAATTATGGCACGTGGTTTTGTTAAAAATAATAATTTCTTGATGAGGGATTTTTTTTTCTCAGAATAAATTTACTTCAATTAAAGGTTGGATCTTTCAAATGTTTTCAGTGTGAGATTAAGCTTGTGGAGGGCACTGTATATATTTTAAGGCTACACATTAATACTTTAAAAGTACCCTCATAGATGATTTATCTGATGTCCAGCCTTATGCTGTAGGAGATAAAACTGAGGTATTAAAGTTATTGAGGTAATTTTTTTGTTTTTGGAATATGGCCCAGGCCATAATGCACTGTTCTATGCGCATAAATAGATTTTTCTCTTTAAATTAGTCTGCTAGTTTTTTTATTATTTCTGTTAAGGTTTAATGTTGTAAACATGATATTTATCTTTGTCGGCACCCGCTGATTATAATTGCATAAATCATTCCCAAGCTGGACACCCCTGTTCTGCGTTAATATGAACCGATATTACTGTTACTTCAGTGGAAATGAGAAGATGGTTTCCCAGCCATAAAGATACACAGTAAAAATATAATACTCTATTAGAGTAAAATGTACTCTGTCAGAGTTAATTCAACACAAAACATTTTACTTTGCAGTGAGACCCAACCTGGGCTGACTCCTTGTCAACATCATATTTGCTGAAAACACAAGTCGAGTGTAATGCTGTCGCTCACTGGCTCGACCAATCACATGGCTCCCTTGCATTCCGTCAGCCAGGTGCTCCCTGTGGTACCCCAGCTCAATCTGTGGTGTGAATCTTGTTTGTCATGTGCTGCAGGCTATCTGCTCCCACAGCCCAAATAATGCTGTTTGTTTGTCGTGTCACATGTATTACACGAAAAGCCAAGGAGCCGAGCACAGTGTCATTTTGGTTGAGCAAATGTGTCACTGTGGCATTACACTGATTTATATCAGACAGCCTGAGGGATGTTATCAGCTTTTTAAAAATATCAGTAGTTACCTTAAACTGTTGTTCTGTGTAGTACACTTTTGATCTGGGTTTAGAGTTGCGTGACACGATGCTGCTTGGTACAGATATCTGAAATGCTGTAACACAGAATGATTTAAGTTCACTTCCTTTCATAGTACTGAGGGACGTTGAGCAGGCTGGAACCAATGTTTTGTGTCCATGTTTCCCATATTTCTGGTTATAATTTAAGGCCCCCCTGCAGATCAGTAGGCTGATGCAGTCTAGCTTCATCAAGCCATGAAGCGTTTTGCCCATCTACAGCCCCACCTCCATTCAGACTTAATCAGAAAATTGTTTATTGTTTATATCTCTGAAGGAGCAGATCTGCAGTTTTTACAATTTTTTTCTTTTTGTCTGTCTTTTGTGTGTTTTTCCATTGTGAACTCAGTATTGAGTATAATGAGGTCCTCGACTGCAATCACGTCATTAAAACCACACCTCATATATATATATATATATATATATATTTTTTTTTCTTTTCTGGATGGAACACTGTATTTTAGTTCCCTTGTCTTTTAATTCTTTCATATGATCTGGTTTTACCTGGTGTCAGTAGTTACCTTACTACTGGAGGCCTGCTTGTGTTTAGAGTATTAGGGGTAATGCTACCCTTTCCAAGGTCAATGTCATCCATTTTGCCATCAGGGTTACAGGGCAGAATGCAATTAGCAACAGGGTTCCCGTTGGTGTGGATGTACAGTTTCAGCAACAAGAATTAAACCACTTACTTGAACGTGTATGTTTATTGAAACAGTTCTGATTAGTTTTTTTTATCATGCCCATATGAAATGTCCATCCCATCGCTGCAACTGTCTCCTCTGTCAATTTACGAGTAGCCTACACAGGATAGTAAGCGCGTCCCCTGAAACGCACGTCGTCAGCTGACCCCGTCGGTTCCACTCTACAGTTGATGCAGTTGTTCAGTAGATGCACTTGTTCAGTTCCACTTGAATGGCTGCATCTACAGAGGACTGTCAGAATGCCCAGACACCCAATCCACCAGACGGATCGCCAGTGGGTAATAAGACAGGGGCTCCCCTTTTGAAGCAAAGCCTCCCTCCCTCTGTATTCCTGGACAATTGAACATCAACTTCCCATGATGATACTGCCCGTGTCCATATTTCAACTAAGCCATATAGATGAGTAATGCACATGAACAGATTAGTCAGATTAATTCACCAGATGTGCCACTTGAGAGCCCAAGTTCAATGCTTTCTTAAGAAAGGCTCCTGGCTTTATGTTTTGAACAGAAGGAATTGTAATCCAATCCTCTGTGTTCTGAATGTTGACAGTGTTAATTTCTTGTGTGTGATTTAAACCACATTCTCAGATCTATTATCTGGAATGCAACACTGTTTTGCAAAGCAGGCCTTCTGACTGGAAGAAGCAATCCTGAACAGCATGTAGAATTCGTTCATTCAGTCCTAACTTCACTTACCACACACGCTCTGGGCGGCGCACGTGAAATAAGCGAAAATAAATCATGAAAAAAACTGTAGTTTGCACATTTTTATGAACGAGCCTATCTTTTCTTCTCTCTTAAAGTCTCAGCCTCGTGCCTGGTGTAGTGAATGTGTGTGTGGTGAACGAGTGTGTGGTGAACGTGTGTGTGGTGAACGTGTGTGTGGTGAACGTGTGTGGTGAACGTGTGTGTGGTGAATGTGTGTGTGGTGAACGAGTGTGTGGTGAACGTGTGTGTGGTGAACGTGTGTGTGGTGAACGTGTGTGGTGAACGTGTGTGTGGTGAACGTGTGTGTGGTGAATGTGTGTGTGGTGAATGTGTGCGGTGAACGTGTGTGCGGTGAATGTGTGTGGTGAACGTGTGTGTGGTGAATGTGTGTGGTGAACGTGTGTGGTGAATGTGTGCGGTGAACGTGTGTGCGGTGAACGAGTGTGTGGTGAACGTGTGTGTGGTGAACGTGTGTGGTGAACGTGTGTGGTGAACGTGTGTGTGGTGAACGTGTGTGTGGTGAATGTGTGTGGTGAACGTGTGTGGTGAACGTGTGTGTGGTGAACGTGTGTGTGGTGAATGTGTGTGTGGTGAACGTGTGTGTGGTGAACGTGTGTGTGGTGAATGTGTGTGGTGAACGTGTGTGTGGTGAACGTGTGTGGTGAACGTGTGTGTGGTGAACGTGTGTGTGGTGAATGTGTGTGGTGAACGTGTGTGTGGTGAACGTGTGTGTGGTGAATGTGTGTGTGGTGAACGTGTGTGTGGTGAATGTGTGTGTGGTGAACGTGTGTGTGGTGAATGTGTGTGTGGTGAACGTGTGTGTGGTGAATGTGTGTGGTGAACGTGTGTGTGGTGAACGTGTGTTGTGGTGAACGTGTGTGTGGTGAATGTGTGTGGTGAATGTGTGTGTGGTGAACGTGTGTGTGGTGAATGTGTGTGGTGAATGTGTGTGTGGTGAACGTGTGTGGTGAACGTGTGTGTGGTGAACGTGTGTGTGGTGAATGTGTGTGTGGTGAATGTGTGTGGTGAACGTGTGTGTGGTGAACGTGTGTGTGGTGAATGTGTGTGGTGAACGTGTGTGGTGAACGTGTGTGTGGTGAACGTGTGCGTGGTGAACGTGTGTGTGGTGAACGTGTGTGTGGTGAACGTGTGTGTGGTGAATGTGTGTGTGGTGAATGTGTGTGTGGTGAACGAGTGTGTGGTGAACGTGTGTGTGTTGAACGGAAAGATGAACGCTCTCTGCCCAAGCCACGGGGCGCTGTGTTTTCGGTGGCCCTTAGCTGCGGCCCCTGGGGCGCGCAGCTGGAACATCTGGAACAGATACCGTGGAGCCCAGCCGCACCCCTCACATCCCCACACAACGGGGTGCACATAAGATGGGGCGCCACTGGGGACAGGCTGATTAGAATCTGCTCACTGGAGGAGGGGGGAGGGTGAATTGTGTGACATCTGGTTATGTTTTGCTAATGTGCGCAAACACAATCAATAATGAGAAGATCATTAAGGGACAGTACACCACACATACATATGCATAATGTTCCTAATGTTTTACACATACATATGCATAATGTTCCTAATGTTTTACACATACATATGCATAATGCTCCTAACGTTTTGCTGCAACACAGCAAAAATGCCAGTATAACTAACACTGCTGGTGTACATTACACCCTTGGGTGTTTATAACACCCTAGGGTCAGTAGAGTGTTAAATGTACACCACCATTTTTGCTGCGCACTTAACACATACGCCTACCTCTTCTTCCTACTGTAGTGCTGCTATATAAAGATGGTGTTCATATGTTTGTTTGCTTGTTTCCTGAGAACCTTCCCTCTAGTGACAGCAGATATGCTTTTCTGCCTATTTTCCAGTAGGTTTTCCACAAGCAGCCTTGAGACCGCCACGGCCTTTTTGCTTTTTTTCAATGGAGATTTATTCAGCTTTGATACGGGTGTTCTCTGAATAGCCAGCATTGTGTCCTCGCCTGTTTGATGCACATGTTCTCCGCAGCGTGCCGTTCCACACCTTCACCAAGCCGGTGGTGGCTGCTCCGTGCCCTGACCTGTCTCAGCCCAGGAAAAGCATCAAACACAAGCACTCATCACAAGAGATGCACAGTTGTTAAAGTGCTGCATTGGAAACAACTCTTTATCTGTATGGATCTCTGCTCCAGATACAAACCAAATGTCGTACACCACTGCCCGTGGTATTAGTCTGTTACGGATTTTGTAAGGCTTTCATCTTGCGAAAGCTAAACATAATTGATGCTCAAAAAATCTGTTGTTGTTTCAAGTCTGTTCAAGTTCCCTTCATCAATGTCTCCTTTCTTTAAAAAAAACAAAAAACACTGAACTAGTTGAAGGGTTGAGAACTTGTGTTTTGTATTTTATTGAAGTCTGAAGGAGCTGAAAGCTTATAAGCCTTCAAGCAGAAATGCCAATCAGCTGATCACCTTGACAGGATGCATGACATACAGAGCTAATCTCTGTCATGTGACATGCTGACGAAGCCTTAATAGGCCAAACACACACCACTGGTCTCTGCTTGTTTGGTTTACATTCATTTACTGTAAAATAACTCATTCCAAACCAGCCAAATAACATTTATTTTCAAGACATATTTTTAGGGTGTGACAAGTTTTGAAAACTTTTGTGAGGTCAAAAAAACACAGGTCCGTAGAATGTCTGCCAAAAAATAAAAGTGTGATTTGGACTTATTGGAAAAGCGATGACTTTGGGAAGTGAAAAAACAGAAATCTTGCTACATTTTTATAATTCACCACAACCATGCATTACTTTATTGTTGTTAAAAGTAAAATAGTAACAAAATAAAATGAAAAAGTTTAGCGCTTTTTCAGTGTTATTGTCCGCGTGTGGACCTTCATGCTTTTCACTGCATAGATGTAAATTTTCCATCTCTACTTTAATGGGTAAGTAATTTACTCCTCTATCTTGGCAAATTTTCCCTCTAGCATTAGGAAAAAACTAATAGTGGGCAGTCACTTGTAAAATGGAAAATTTAAGACAGCCCTCGCCTTGTTCCCTTTTGTGGCTAACGTCCATTAGCATGCTTTCTACAATGTTGCTCATTTCAAAATTAGTTTCATAATCAAAAACCCACTGCTCATCATAAACACGATGCAGAAATGCATCAGCGTGTATTTACCGAACACGACCAATCTCCCAGGAGCAAATAGTCCCTAAAAAAATCACTTAACACCGCAGGTTTAATGCAATGAAAACTCCCATCAGGCCAAGATATGCTTACTGTTGTGTTTTTCTACTATTTGCAAGTGTCTCAAAAGCAGCGAGGCAATGAGGAGGAAGCAGAACTTGGTTTGTAAGACCGCACAGATAAAGTCCAGTATGGCGTGGAGCTAATGGAATATGTGACCCATCTCCTGGTGCCTGAGAGACAAGTGCTGACGATAGTACTCTGGTTTCAGAACCTTGGAATGCAATGACTATGTAGCGAGACTGGAAAGTACTGCCCGTTGCGTCAGATCGGCTGTTTGATGCTTCAACTTCACAAGAAAGAGAAGTGCTTTACAAAAAAAAAGAATTAAAAAAATACAGAAGTACAAAACCGCCGTCTTAGCGTCAGCAAGATGTAGTGGTTGTGGAGCAAGGTCCTGGCCCCATAGGGTTCAATTGAGGTGAGATCTGGTGATTGCGAAGACCAGAACATATGATTCACATCATTTTCATACTCATCAAACCATTCAGTGACCCCTCATGCCTTGTGGATGGGGGAATTGTCATTCTGGAAGAGACCACTCCCATGAGGATATAAATGTTTCATCATAGGATAAAGTTGATCACTCAGAATAACTTTGTATTGATTTGCAGTGACCCTTCCCTCTAAGGGGACAAGTGGACCCAAACCATGCCAGGAAAATGCCCCCCACAGCATAACAGAGCCACCGGACCCCCTCACTGTAGTGGCTTTTCCTTTAATTTGTCACCCGTCTGTATATAACCTATATATGATACACTGCCTGGCCAAAAAAAAAAGTTGCACACTCTAATATTTTGTTGGACCCGCCTTTAGCTTTGATTACGGCGCGCATTTGTCGCGGTATTGTATGGACAACCTTATGCAATGTCACAACATTTATTTCCATCCAGAGTTGCATTAATTTTTGGCCGAGATCTTGTATTGACGACGGGAGAGTCGAACCACTCCGTAAAGTCTTCTCCAGCACATCCCAAAGACTTTCCATGGGGTTAAGGTCAGGACTCTGGTGGCCAATTCATGTGTGAAAATGATTCCTCATGCTCCCTGAACCACTCTTTCACAATTTGAGCCGGATGAATCTTGGCATTGTCATCCTGGAATATGCCAATTGATGGGATAACCTGGTCATTCAGTACATTCAGGTACTCAGCTGACTTAATTTTATTGCTGCATAACGTTGCTGAGCCTAGACCTGACCAATTGAAGCAACCCCAGATCATAACACTGCCTCCAGAGGCTTGTCCAGTGGGCACTATGCATGATGGGTGCAATGGCGACTTTTTTTTTGGCCAGGCAGTGTATATAGGCAGTTGGATAAGAGAAACACAAAGTTAGGACTGGTACTGGCTTTATGCGTGAAAGGTGACATTTGTTTTCAGAAAAGGGGTATGAATGTGTCAACCTTGAATCATAAAAAATTCATTGGCATCCTTTGATTTCACAGGGTCTGAGAGTGCATATCTACCTTACTAATGATGAACTCTGTGGGCTGACTTCGAAGGAGTACAAACCACAAAAATATCTGCCAGCTGGTCTCACATATGCACACACATACACACACACACACCCGCCATACTTCTTAGTGCTTTTTGTTTAATGCATGGTCTCTAAACAAATCTTAAGCTTACTCTAATGAGGAATGCATAACAGAAAACCCCCCCCCCCCCCCCCCCCCCCCCCCCCCCCCCCCAAGAACTGTGCAGTCTGAATTCCAGCCTGCCCTAACTGACCCTGTTAAACAGGCTATTGCTACTGCTTGTGTTCAGTCTGACATTAAACTGCTCTAGCAGGACATTACCACAGAGCTGGAGAAAGCCAAAGCCTTTGAAGTTCCATTGTAACGGGTTCATGACATTCTGCTCACCCTTGTCGTTGTGTCTGTGAAGACTTATTGTGCTGTCATCTGCCATACCATGTTTTGGAACAGTATTCAATTACATTTTTACATGCATTTAGCAGATATCCTTGTCCAGAGTGACGTGGAGACTATGCTTGTATGCATTCACCATAAGTGCATGCATACGTTTTAGGCATTGCTGATGCTAATTCATCAGAGTCAACGCCGATAGTGGTAGTCAATACGTAATCTTACAAGATGCCACAGTGAGGAAAATAGTGAATGTAGAATTATTAGGCAGAAAATTGGTTAGGGAATACAGTATTAGATTTAGCATAGGTACGGCTAGTAAACCCATGTGAGTATACATTCACAGCAGTATGAAAATATTGCAATGGCTGGGAAGAAATGTTAAGGTATAGACTGGTTATGGTAATATATTCTCTGTGTCATATTCAAGAAAATTGACAGTAATAGGTCACATAAAAATGACAGCAAAGATTTTCTGAAAGCTTTCAAGTGAGTGATGCCTGCAAATAATATTCCCATGGGTATAGTTTCTCTCATAAATGTGCACATTGACAAAGTTCAAATGACCTGATGTGTTACAAAACGAATGAAACCACATAAAAGATTTCCCAGTGAGAATGAGTATGTACTGAATGTTCTTTTTGCAGTACGTGTTTTTCAAAGCAAAAAAACAAACAAACTCCAGACCAGGTTCATCAATGGATACAGGTAGACTAGCCTACACTATAGAAGACACCCAGCCAGATTTATCCTGGATAAAACTGCCTAGTGTATATTTGTTCTCCAAAAATATATATTAATATTGTCTGGGTGTACTTGTTTCAGGTCTGACTCTTGAACCTTGGATCTCATTCTGATCTTGTACCAGAACTTTACAATGAGAGGTCAAATTCTTCTTGTGGTTATACTGCAAGTAATCATGTTTACTGGGTAACCTTCTGAAGAATGTGACACACACGCTTTCAGCAGTAAGAACGTCATCATGACCCCTATTAGAGATTTTCTAAGAGCTAAATGTGGTGATATGTGGCTGAAGAGGCTGGACACTTGACACTTGAACAGTATTTTTACGACCGCACCTACTGATATTCGTATTACAACAAAGAATCTCTTTTACAGAAAGAAAATTTATTTTTTCTCTCTCTCTGATCAAGGGTTTCGGTTTCTTTCTTTTTTTCCATAGCCATGGCATGTTTGAGGTGTGGCTCACCAGAGTCCAAAAAATGTGTTTTAATTGGAAATTTCGCGTGCTTCAGCTTATCATTTCCGAATATTTACGTCCAATATGGGATGAAACCCCATTGAGTTGTTCTGGCCACCCCCGAATTATCTGGTTGTTCTGAACTGGCCACCCCAGAATAATCTCACATCTAAAGCAAGTAACGTAGCCTACCCATGGCTAACATGGACAGATGCATTTTCAACTGTGTATTATTCCAGACGTTCAATGATTGGCAAGTTTTGAAGTAGAAAGGCTTCAAATAAATCACCGAAGGAACCCAATATTTCCCTATTTTAAAATGGATCCGTAAGATTTTCGGTAGGCTACCACAGTTTACATTACCGGACATAATAGGCGCTTCTTGTCTGTACAAATTACCATCAAACTTTTTAAATATTCAAGTTTCATTCATTCAAGTTTCATACATTTGCGATTGCGACCATTTCCTGTGCATTCGAGAACACATGATACATTAATTTAATGGCGTTCTGTTAAGATGCATTTCGATTTAAAATTATCTAAGCCAAGGCATGTATGGGCACAGATAAAAGCCCTATCTAGTATCTAGTCACGAACATTCATCCTTTCCCAAAAGATGGCGCTATTTCCGTCCAATAATATAGGCTGCTGTAGACTACCTTCAGAAACTTATGTTCACATTTTACTGAGCCCCTTTCGTTTTTTATAAACTTAGTGGCGAGGTTCAGATTCATTGTAGCAGTTCCGTAATTGCTTTGAAATAATAGAATGTAGCCTAATCTTTGACCCGACCTGGAGACAAAGTAGCCAACATATCATCGATATAATAGCCTACGTTTTAAAGGGACTTGTGAAATGCTGGTGCAGCACGCAACATGCTATATAAGAGCACAAATACATTTGACGTAGGCTATGTTATGTATCGATTCGTGTATTTGTTTAATGATTCGCCACAACAGGCTAAACGCGCGCTCACAGAGAATCGCTTTACATTGACCCCAGCTGCTCGTTCAGTAGCCTACCCTTTAGCGCTAAACACATCGCATTTTCTTGAAGCTGCTAAACTCAACACGACAAAAAAGAGTTCACACGTTCAGAACATACAGGTTCCCAGCTAACAAAATTAGGTCCCCTGAACGTTTTATAGGGTTTTCTAAACGTTACATGGACGTCACAGAGAACGTTCCCATGACGTTCTAGTAACGTCCTCCAGACATTAATTACATGACATTATCTTGTAACCAGTGACAGACGTTGCAGGAACGTCCCTGAATGTCCCATGAATGTTATGAGCACAACGTCATAGCCGGATAGGGACGTTGCTTTAACGTCCCCGAAAAATTAAAATTAAATGTCACATTGTAACCAAACAGTACGGCCTTCCTAGGACTTTAATAACGACTTAGTAATATTTTTACGACATCCCAAGGGAACGTCACATCATAACTTTGAGGGGACTAAAAGAGGACGTCCCTGGGACGATAGCCTATGTTGTACCAGAACGGCGAGACGAGCTGCACGCTCGCGCATAGCAGAGGAAACCCAACCGCGGGGCGGTGAGAGTGTCACTTGAAATCGCTGAAACTCTCCAGTCTGCTCACAAGTCGTCAGAGGGACGGAAGCAGCAAGCGAGCGGCGCGGACCGGAGTAGCTACCTGCTTGTCTTAACCATTTCACAGTTTTTGGGGAAATATCTCAAGGTGGACCGTCTTTCTTTTAAGGAAAGGCTATTTCCAGTTTGCAACCTGACTAAATAAGTATTGTGGACAACATTGAGCATGCATATAATACTTTAACAGAAAATGCACATTATCGGGTAAAAATAAAACAATTAAAACGGAACACGCCTTTTTCTGGGAATTATTGTTCGGAATCTATTTTGAGCAGCGAATATAACACGAATGGACATCTGGAAACTGGCGACGGAGGGGTACGCTTGCCATTTACAAGGATAGTGAATTTAATTTTAATTCAATATAGCCTACTGGACTAATAGTCAGATATTTGTGGAACAGTGATGACCCTAATATTCTGAGCTGTACTGATTTTTTCCCCCCGTGGGATTGGTGCGGTTCTGGCCGCGCTTATATTCGCATCACTTTCCCCTACTGCGAGCAGGACAAGCCTGGATTAACTGGCCGATATTTACAAAGTGGACTCTGGAACAAAAAGCGAGGAGGCTGTTCGAGGGTTCCGATTAGAAACAACGGAATCTCGATAATCTGTTGAACACCGTGGCTATGGCGTGTGTGAATAAATTTGACCTTATTGTTGGAGTTGTTTTAGTTTTGCAATCTCTTGGAATTATGTTTCAAGTGACCAGGGGGGAACTGATCCCAGTAAACGGTAAGACTTTTGTTGATGCATAGAAAATTAAATGATACAGTGAAACGTGATTTTTATTTGCGAGTATGTTGCTCAAGCGTCTGCATTACACCGGATTTGCTTTCAGGTGAAAATTAAGAGGCTTTAAAAAAAAATAATTAAAAATGTAAGTCAAATTTGCCACTCACTAAACCGTTGATTTGTTTCAGCTGTAGTGACAACACATAACGTGGTAATTTGTCTGCAAAACTTTAATTTCATTATTGTTATACAAAGATGTCGTCAATATTTTACGCATGGTCCTTATGGATAGTAAACCATCGCAATTATGGTGAACTGTTTTATTCAAACACTGTGGAGATGTATTTTGTAGTAGCCTAATAACAATTAGTGATAACTGTTAATATGTAACATTAATGTTTACATAATACCCTGTTTAGCTCTATTGTTCCTCTTGCGCACTGAACTGTTTATTAAAATGAAACAATTCTGGTTCTAATTGGTAAGGTAGTAAGTTGAGTGCATATTCAATTCAGCTATTTCTGAGTTGTTATGCACAGACATCTTCACTGTATTTACTTGAAATCGGCGAATTAAGATAATTCGCATACAGTATTTATCGTAGGCTATGACTCGATTATAGCTTCGCACAAACGGCAAAACGAATTAGTCTTGTTTTGATACAGGATAGCTACCAGCTGTTCTTGGATTCATTTGTGAAACATGGGGGTTTCCTATTTCCTGAATGTTATGGTCAAGGTGTTTGCAAGCTGATTCAAGCTAGGAAATGAATAAATACATAACTGAATAAATGCTGTATGCATGCACTTGGCATCGTGTCACAGTAAATCAAACCTGCTGCTGTTCTGACAACCAGCAATCTTGCATCTGACAGTAAGCGCAGATGTTGGTGTAGGGACGCACAGTTTTTTGCTCCTCGGTCAACACCTTAAATATGCTGACCCTGATGTGGACCCCACACCAATAACCCAGACACCTGTCAGCAAAATACAAACATGGATTCCTGTGGTTAAATGGCTACAATTTAATAAAAGCTAATAACGGTTGAATCAGATATTTTTCTACGATAAAAACCGAATGGCAGCAATCTATTCATGCAGGTTAGATGTTTAACTGTAATGTAGACAAAAGCTGCTCCCTTATATATACAGTATTTACTCAATTTGATGTTACCATACATGATAGGATTTGCATTGTGTGACAGGTTTGTCATGTTGTGCATGGGTCCAAGAGTTCTGAGAGGTTCTGGAATGTTCCTCCTGCATTCTAGTCACATTTGTATCAGGGACATTTTGAATTCAACAGTAGCAGAAAACAACCTTTGAGATTTGAGCACAGCCCTGAGAAAATACTTTGGGAAATCAAGGCAGCCACTTGAGTACCTGTGAAATTCCTATAGCCTTGGCATTGGTGGGCATCCTGGGAGCGGTGCCCGCTTGTTATGCTCGCAGAACAGAGCAAGCCACACGTGCCACACATCTCAGCATGGCGTGCCACTCTCTCACTGATT
Source organism: Synaphobranchus kaupii (assembly GCA_029718625.1). Lineage (NCBI taxonomy): Eukaryota > Metazoa > Chordata > Actinopteri > Anguilliformes > Synaphobranchidae > Synaphobranchus > Synaphobranchus kaupii. The sequence continues at coordinate 118,080,986 of CM056377.1, forward strand.
ATGGCACTGTGTGTGGGGGGAAAAGGACTGTGTAAAACACCCCGGTTGCGTTTGCGAAGTTGCCAAAACCGATTGTGACTCACTTTCCCAATGAATACTGGTGACAAATCGGGGGAATTATTTTAACTACGACAGAAGTTGATTGTGATCAAAATATTTTATTTGGATATGAACAGCTGACGGAAATTAATATTTTAAGGGACAGGGACAAGAGCCCATTATTATTCAGAGGAAGCTTGGCCTGTATTTCTTCCTGATCATTTTGAGGGTATGTTTAGACCCCATAGTTTTGTGAAGACAACTCTCTGCATTATGCTCAAAGCACCTTGAAAACACTGTGTATCATTTATGCCGTTTTCTTTCCACGGAGACACCAATCCTTCCTCTTGTGTTGTGTATCAATCCTGGTTCTCGCTGAACAGAATATCTGCAACAAGTATATGTAGATCACAGATTGTGTGCTCCTCAGAATGTTTTGCTCTGTCTTGAGTGATGTCATCCACATTCTCCTTAACACCCATTGGCTACTTTGGTTCAGGAAGCAGCCAGAAGCTCATTACAAAAGACAACTGTGGACTTGTTGGATTCAGAATCAGTTGTTTAATGCATAACCTGCATTTCACAACAGTTGAGCCCGTTTGCCGGAATGGTATTAAGTGAGTAACCAAAACTGCTTAGTAATGTATGAACAAAGTGCTGAGAGGCACACTATCTCCAGCCTACACCAACACTTGTGCCGATTAGTTTGGCTGTGCCAGGGATCGATTTGCACACTTTTTCAAATGAAACACAGAGTGTGTCTATAAATGCATAAGTGTTCCACTAACAAGTCTGCTGCCGCCTGCCAAGTGACAGCTCTATCTGATTCCAGAAGAACACAAAGCGGTGCCGAGTGAGATAAAAACCAGGCTGAAGGAGAACTGGCCTACCATTTATCTCCCATCCTTTGAATGGTGACCTTATACAGTCTACGCCTGAGTGGAGCTGACACGGCCATCGATCAGAAACCCAGGGCCCCAAATCAAACATGCGCAAAGCATGCCATTTTGATATTGGAACGTTCAGCGTGTGTAATTTGCGAGCCCACATATTTATTGATTTTGCAAATTGCAGTTTAGGAGCATCAGTGCAACAGTCAAGCTCCACATCGTTTTCATTCTGGATGAAAGTAATACTGGCTGGTTTGTGTACACTTGGGGCAAATCTGCTTTTAGTGCAACTTGTTTACCCAAAATTAATGTGAGGATATCAATATCAAGTTTAAGATAAGGTTATGTTTTTGCTAATGGCTCATTTACTATAAAAAAAATAATAATTTGGTTCCCAACGCGAGGCTGTGTAGGCCTGAGCCACTGTCTCATTTACTATTTATATTGAAAATTTAACCTATTACATATGAATTGATTGTTTCATTGATTGCAGGAATTGTAACAATGATTAAGGTTGGATGGTATCCAGATTTTCACACTCTCATACCATGTTGGCATAGTAACATTTTTGTGTTGCAACAGTGTTCGTTACATTTGCGTAGCCTATGTTATCATATAAATTTCAGAAGGTTTGCTCGTGCGGCGGTGCGACAGGTTTTTGTGCAAAACGCGGCGTTGATATGCTTGTTTATTTCTGCGTGACGTGAGTGAGACTCGCCAGCGGCATGCGGTTTCATATTCCGTTCCCCTCCGTTGCAAACTGAGAGATTTGTGCTTGGCTCTCTGTGCATCGCCTGGCCCAGACCTCACCCAGTTGAGTAGGCTACATATTCCACTCCTGGATATATGCTGTAACTATAGGTTTGTTTCTTTTTTGCTCTGTCTATTTTCCTCACATACACCCATATGTATAGCTAACTAGCTATAACAAAGGCTTCTTAGCTAGCTACAGTATATCAGCCTTCTACCTAGCAACTTACCATATTAGACTGCTCAATTTAATTTCATATTGCAGCTGCAGTGTAGAACTGTTGTCATAGAAACTCCCTCTCTCACAAAAAAGTTGGGGGTGGCGGAGTGGCCCAGCACACTGGTAACCCTAGGTGACAATGGACCAATCAATGAAAGTCACACACTTTTAAATGTTTGTTTTGCTGCTGAGGAGAATGAGCAGGATGACAAACCCAGAAGTGCACACAATTAATCAAAGTGCTGCCTTCCTTTGGCTTTACCATAGCCAGCAGATGACCTCATTTAAATCTCAGGGTTTCCCTTTATAATGTGTTGTAAAGCCAATGCACTGCCACACTGGAGCTGGCACACATCTCTTGACAGCACGATCTTTGCCCTTTGACATTGTCTATTTTCTCCTGTCTAATTCACTAGCCAATAGGATCACTTGTAGTTAATGTATTAATAAAAAATTGCTGATTAAAAGAATGCTTATTAATGCATGCGTTCTAAAAATGGACGGCATTGAAATAACACTGTTGGTATTTTTATACACCGAGGTATACGGTATTACTGGATATCGGCCCAACCATAAAAATGAACAGATTTATGGATAAAGAATAATGTATTAAAATTCTGATATTTTAATGACTATGTTAAAAATAGATACACTCTTCTCATAATGAAGTTATGGAATCCTACAGTATGTTCACAGTGTCCTAACCTAAGGCTGCTACCGCTAAACTAAAATATCTACAAAGAATGCAACCCCCCCCCCGTTCAGTGACTGCAAGCGCGAAGGCAGATCTTGGCCTATACAATAATGTGTTTCCCACTTCTGTGTAATTGCTATGAGGCTTCAGCTATATGGAGCATTGCAGAAGTGGCTATGCCTCATTAGTAACAAAGTACTGAAAAGTTCTGCCAAAACTTGTCTTGTGACATTCCACAGCTTCTCCTGTATTATTGGCTCAACACAAGCATATACCACGTTTACAACATCAGTTATTTTTGAAGTGTGTGCCCGTCCAATCTACTTTTATCCCTAAACATCGCAATGGTGAATTGTCAACCTATCCATGCAAAGGGCATGAGAGCTAAATTGTAATGCTGCTATGAGCAACCTAGACTCATGCACTTTTGTGTTGATACGTTGACATCTGACCATATTGATGTCAAGGCTGACATGGTGGTTTGGTCCATGATATCTGAAGACTGAAAAAATTTAATTGAGTCTGACTCCTGAGACATGAAAAATTAATCACTTTTTGACCCAGAAATTCTTACTACATTTTCTGTACGACTGCTGCTATCTGAATGATTCTGCACAATATTTCTGTGCTTTGTTATTCTCGTCTGTGTTTAAATTATTTTTGTGATTACAGGAAGTAGAAGGCTATACCCTTTGCAGCTCATGACCCCCAGAAGTGAAATTTTGCTGAACATATTTCAGCACTAAGTTTTTGCCATGAAATTACTTGAACCTGAAATTAGTTGACTTTGTTGCGCTTACGAATGCTTCTGTGACATTGCTGCACCATTGCTTCACTGCAGTGGATGGCACACATTGTGTACGTGTTAGAAAGACCTCTAAGAAACCCAGTGAGGCCACAGGCAGCAAAAAAGTTTGGAAGCCCCAACAGATGAAACATGAAAAAGAGGACCACCCCAGTGGCCTCACCTCGGAACCCAGACGGATGATGGTTCTGGTTTATCACCACATCTTCGGTCATTAATATTTGTCCTGGGTCTCATTTATAGCACTGCAAAGGAAGCTTGGACAGCTGTTTCTTTTTGCTAATGCTGCTGTTGCTTGTGTTTACCGTGTTTGTTTTCCCTGAGTGTGTTTCCCAGAAAGCAGTTTCTGCTGCTGGGAGTGTTTCGTTGCATACAGGAGAGCGGTTAGTGAGATATACAGCTCCAGAATGAGATTTGTAAATTAAAACCAGCTTGTGCGTGGGGAAGATTTGCAGAGATAAATGTGTGCCTGCGTGACACACATTTCGTCTTTGGTGCCGCTCTATAAGAAAGCCCATCAGATAATCTGTCTTTCTGCATTGATCCAGTCAATCTCCAGAGAGAGCCAGTGATTCAGCCAGGGATTTTGTGAAAATAAAGAAGCAAAGAATGTTTGAAACTGAACTTCTGTCTTCTTTCAAAGCGAACCTTGGATGAAGGTGTCAGGCCGCCGGTCAGACGGCATGCTCAAATCGGTCGCGAGGTGACTTAATGGAATAACTCCATTCCCAGAGATGTGCTTTTAAGTGCCACTCCCCGTATGGTGATCACAAACTGATTCAGCTGATGCCGTGCCATTGGCCGATCAAAATTGTGCATATGTGGGCGGTGTGTTTGTGCATTTTGTGCATTTGTATATGTATACAGACATGTAGTGAGAGAGAGAGAGACCTCCGGCCATAGTTGACTACTCACACCATGTTGACTGCAAGCCGCACTGTAATGCAGTTGAATACCTGCATATAGGTGTGGTATTCATAGGGCAAATGTGTTGAACAGCTCTACAGTGTATGGCTCCGTAGAGTATGTGCTGGCATAGAGAAAACCCTGTGGTAGAATCCAGAGTCTCCCAGTGATTCCTGCATTTCTGGAGGTTTGGATCCAGTTTTCTTTGCAGACTCTAGATGGGTGTACTAATGTTGCATGCAGGAAACTGTCTGACTGACATTCCGCGTCTGAAAAGAAACTCAGAATACTCAATTTCAGCATTTATTTCCATTGTCAGTGTTTTAAACACCCACGATGGTCTGTATACATGGGCACTTAGGCTTGGCATGTCAAGTGGGACAGCGCCAACGTCTAGGATTTCACTGACTGCAGCTCCACTCAACCACAGTTTTGTTCAAAAATGAAAATGGCTGAAAATGTCTGGGAAGCAGAGAATGGTGCTCATCGCTGTGCCCGCCATTGTTATTAAGAGATTCCCTAATCCTAAAAAAAATAAACTCCCAAATAAAATTTGCGCCGGGTCTGTTACACTATAGATTTGTGAAAAGCGCACATTAAGACTGGTGATGGACGACTCCGTGAAGAAATGGAGATAACGAAATAATCCACTTTGGTTCGGAGCAAGGCAGTGAACGTGCAGAGGGAACTCACAGGGGCTAGATTCTGCCCTAGATAAGGCAGTATTTTTAGAGGAAGCGTCTCTTTCCTTTGATCCTTTGGGGTAACGTGGGACTTTCCTGTCTTCACGTGGGATCTCTCTCCTCGCCCAGGTTGGCGCTGTCATTGAAACGGGGGTGGGGGGGGAAATGAAAGCCATCTGTGCGCTGGAGGCACCGATCCAGACTTGCATGCATCCCGTAAATGTTCCCTACGTTGTTAACAGAGTATCGAGCTGCAGTTCCTACATCTGGACGCAGTTAGAGCGTCCCCGTCGACTCTCCAGGACCGTCCCGAAAAAAACGTCCCCGTCTTCGCCGAGCGAAGTCTCGGTCGGCAGCGTCGGTGGGGGTGCGCTTGCATGAACGAGGGCATTTCACATTGTTTTAAGATGCCGTACTATCCGTCCGTCGCCTGGTGCTTTGAACGCTCTAAGAACATGCCTTCTGTAAGTGTGTACCTGTACATACAGTCTCACAGATAGAGGAAGAACAGCACATGCAGGTGTAACTACGTCTTGGAACCTAAAGGTTTGGCAGTTAGGGAGAATGCTATTTTAGCAGAATCAGATTTTCAACAGAGCCTAGTCTTGAAACGAGAAAAGAAGTGTCTCTTGGGTAGCCAGTGAATTAACCAGGATGAGCGGTGATCCATAGCCTAGCTGAGGGCTGACTGCTCATCCATCATATTGCCATGGCGATGGCTGCTTCTATGCACAGAGCTGATATCTCATAATACTTCTGTTATAACCACCACTGGACAGAAGTCCTGAAATCTCTTTTAACGCTTCTAACCTGTACACGTGAAGCTATACTGCTTGTGGCCAATATTCCTTAGTTTTTTATTGCCTCATCTCACTCGAGGATCAAAAGAAATAAAGCCACATGGTTTTGTGTAGGTTCTGTAACTATATTCTGTAATTTGGATCTCTTGGGGAAAAAACTGTAACCGGTAAATTAATAACTTATGGAGTGTGCATAAAATTAATAACTTAGGGAGAGTGCATATTGCAGATGGCATTAAACTTAATTGCAGGAGCCTGAATTTTATCTTTGCCTGTCGCACAAACTGATCTTTAAAAAAAAAAAGAAGCTTGTCTTGGAGTTGAAACCCAGATTTAAATAACTTTTATATTTGACCTTCGATCTTTGACCTTGTGCTCCCGTCAAATGTTATTTGACTCGACCATATAATTTTTACTTCGCCACATGGCTTTTATTCAGGTTGGTGGCCTGCACTGTTCTAATGAAAGTTCACAGGCCAGACTCGGGGGAAGCGCAGAGATGGGAGGGAATGTTTCGACCTGACACAGCACACGGGGCGCTTCATTACCATGGGGGAGAATGGGCAGTCTTTTCATTGCGCTTAAGAATGAGTTCCTGAAAGGGACTGAAGTGAATGGGAGTCTAGTGGGGGGGGGGGGGGGTTATTTGTGACTCATTCTCAACCCCCCCCCCCCCCCACTGTGGCATGCGGAAAAGGACTCGCTCACTGCTGAACAGGCCAGAGAGCGGCAGTGTGACTGTCCCATGCTCTCACGCGGTGACATCAGGCGCTGGCATTAGTCGTGCCGGAGACTTCGCCAAACTGCGGTGCATTCCTCCTCTCTGCCAGTAACACCGGCAGGACCTGTGAATGGAGGGGGGTTCCCTGTGGTAGGGAGGGTTGAATGGGAAGATAACAATGGGGCAGAGAAGAAAGGATACGGGCGGTTAATGAATCATGGTGAACATAATCCGCTCTGCCCATCAATGTTCTTCTCTTGTATTTAAATTTTTCTTTTTTTTGTTTTGTTTATGGTTTGGGCAATGCATGCATTTTTTTTTTACCCATCATGGACATTGCTGGAGTGTTTTTATTGGGTTTTTATAGATTTAAAAAAAAAAATGTGCATCTATTATACAGTAAGTGTAGTCTAAACCAAATGAATGATAATGAAGTGAAGTATGAGTGACTTTTGCTGTTAAGAGTACCCATGACTGTGGTGGTGATAGAAGTCTCATGTCATTGACTGGAAGAGTCTGAATAGGCTGTTTGGCATTGTATCAACTCAGTTAAGGAGCAGAAGAGATTGCCAATGATATCTGGGAGCATATAAATACATTGATGAGTTTCCTTAGTCTGATAGTCTATAATCTGTGGACAATAAGAGAACAACATTTCAAAATCGAATGGATTTACCCACGTTCTGCTGTTGAATCCAAGCTTGTTGTGGAAAGATTTTTATGAAGAAAGACATGAATGAATGAACTAGCAAGCTGTAAATCGATTGATAATAGCACACGTCTGCGCACAGATGTCAAATGATATTTTAATAACCTAAGTGAGGACATGTAGTCCGGTTAACCGCAGAGTATTTCGCGGGTTCTTATATTCCCTGTGAAATACCGCACGTCTTGTCGTCTCCGGCTGTGGGCACAATGAGGTCATTTAGCTTAGCAGGTAAATCAGTACAATAGGCCTCTTCATTTCGAGTCACTCTGCGGACTCCCCAATGCTCTCTGAAACCTCCGATCAATGTGGATTCTGCAGTGGGTGTGACCCTTTCCACCCTCGCTTGTCCGTCCGTCTTTAGACATCAGATGACACGTGACAATCCACCTTTCATAAAAGGCCTCACAACCCAAAATGCCCTATATGCCCTTTCTGCTGTGGTTGGCATTTGTAAAGCATATTAAAATGGGGGGGGGGGCTAGAACAGCCAGTGTTTCAGTCACTCTTTCCAGGTGTCAGAATAATTGTCCAGGATCAATTTGGAAGCGTCGCTAGGAACCCGCTGAAGCAGCAAAATGAATCTGTTGGGGCATTATCACTTTAATCCAGTGTAAGAAGTAATCGTTGCATTGCGTGCGTGTTAGTGAAAGCATTTCATGGTTTGAAGGCCTTTGTTTACTGTTGCACTGCTCAAAAGGGTAACGAGTGCAACGATAATAAGCCATCGGGGAATTCACGAGCTGCCAATCTCCTCTGCAATCTGCGCCCTTGTTACCTGATCAGTCAAACAAAGCCTACCTGTGTGCCATGTGTTGTCATGCCGCATTCTTTCTCCGATGTAGCTGATTCAGACGGGCACACGGGGGTGACGCTCGGGGGATCCTACCCAAAACGGTTAATGCTTGACACTGACAGTAACAACCTCTACGGTGCTGTCGTTTTTTGACACACGGTAGCTACCTGTAAATAAAGGGCATTGTATGTTTCTAGATATCAGATGTTTGGTACTATATAAATGTGTAGTCCTTTTCAAAGGACATGTTGATCAGGCTATGCTTATTTTATCTCAAAAGATGCAATGTGCCATTTATTAAATTCAGAAAGGTAAACATTTTGCTGGAGAAGCCCAGGGACTGGGATCATTGTCAAGTCAATTATAACTGAGGTCATTACTCATTACATTTTTTGCTGGGTTAAATAAATATTTTGAATACAAGGAGACTACTAGACCCAACATCTGAGAAAGCACTGGCAAGTTCATTACTGTAAGTGGGAGCGTAGATGAAAATTGGTATAATAGCATTATAAAACATGTAGTTCCCATTCCTTTGCCCCACAGGGTCATATTTAAGTGCTTTAATTGAAGATTTATTAATTTTTTGGATGAATGTTGATTCACCTTGTGTTCCAAGCATAATGTCAACAATGCTTTCACAAATACCAACAGTAATAATTTATCCTGCTCTTCGCACACACTGCACAAATCATAGAGCCAATGTGAACTTTGATTCTGATGCATTCAACTGCTTTCTCTGCATCTCCTGAGGGGAAAGAGTCCCATGGTCAGGAGAGGAGGTGACCTGTGATCCATTGAAAATCGAAAAAGGGCATCGGAGCTTCTTGGCAACAACGGCTCTGAAGTTACCGACCCACTGTTTCCTCCATTATAGACAGATTTCTTACGATAACATGTTTTAAAAACAGAGTTTTGAGCCTGAATAAAGGTAATTATTAGAAAGAAATACTTGCAAGTATTTGGTGTATAAGGTGTTTATGGTTCTGAACGGTTAATAAAAAGAGTATGACTTGTGCAGTCGTTCACTATAGAACTATAGTAAGAGTTCCTAACATTTACCATTGCCTGTGTGGCTAGAAGAACTAAGCATTATCTAACTTGGCCATGTTCATGGATCATAGGATTTACACAGCTGTGTTTTTGGATGTTAAGAGATCACTTTTCTTCAGTAAAATAATCGACCTAGCTTCAGACTGTTTGCCTCACATAGTAAAGCAATGTCCTGGTTCTGCATGGCGTATTTGCATTTTGCAAACTGAATTTCATTATGAAAAGTAGAGCGCACAATTCAGACATCAACATAACTCTTAAAGCAACATAAAACCCATGAATCTCCTCACACCTCCTTTTAGCATTTTGCCGATACTGTACATAAGGAGGAAACTTGTAGTGCGGTGCTTGCATTGCGAAGGTGAAAATGGCTTAAATCACTCGCTAATTCTCTGACCTTGAAGGATTGTGTCCGACGGGGACTGGATTGGCCCGTGCCTTATTAAAAATGTGACGCTCAGGGCAGACATCCTTTGTGCAGGAGAGTGGAGAGTGCTGCTCAAGGCACAATGGCTCCGCCGAACATCTTCGCTGCCTTTGAGATATCACATAGAGCAACACTGCGCCCCCCCCACCAGTACGGGGAGCCTTTGAGATATCACATAGAGCAACACTGCATGCCCCGCCAGTACGGGGAGGCTTTGAGATATCACATAGAGCAACACTGCGCCCCCCGCCAGTACGGGGAGGCTTTGAGATATCACATAGAGCAACACTGCGCCCCCCCACCAGTACGGGGAGCCTTTGAGATATCACATAGAGCAACACTGCGCCCCCCCACCAGTACGGGGAGCCTTTGAGATATCACATAGAGCAACACTGCATGCCCCGCCAGTACGGGGAGGCTTTGAGATATCACATAGAGCAACACTGCGCCCCCCCACCAGTACGGGGAGCCTTTGAGATATCACATAGAGCAACACTGCGCCCCCCCGCCAGTACGGGGAGGCTTTGAGATATCACATAGAGCAACACTGCGCCCCCCGCCAGTACGGGGAGGCTTTGAGATATCACATAGAGCAACACTGCGCGCCCCCACCAGTACGGGGAGGCTTTGAGATATCACATAGAGCAACACTGCGCCCCCCGCCAGTACGGGGAGCCTTTGAGATATCACATAGAGCAACACTGCGCGCCCCCACCAGTACGGGGAGGCTTTGAGATATCACATAGAGCAACACTGCGCCCCCCGCCAGTACGGGGAGGCTTTGAGATATCACATAGAGCAACACTGCGCCCCCCGCCAGTACGGGGAGGCTTTGAGATATCACATAGAGCAACACTGCGCCCCCCGCCAGTACGGGGAGCCTTTGAGATATCACATAGAGCAACACTGCGCCCCCCGCCAGTACGGGGAGCCTTTGAGATATCACATAGAGCAACACTGCGCCCCCCGCCAGTACGGGGAGGCTTTGAGATATCACATAGAGCAACACTGCGCCCCCCCGCCAGTACGGGGAGGCTTTGAGATATCACATAGAGCAACACTGCGCCCCCCCGCCAGTACGGGGAGGCTTTGAGATATCACATAGAGCAACACTGCGCCCCCCCGCCAGTACGGGGAGGCTTTGAGATATCACATAGAGCAACACTGCGCACCCAGCCAGTACGGGGAGGCTTTGAGATATCACATAGAGCAACACTGCGCCCCCCCGCCAGTACGGGGAGGCTTTGAGATATCACATAGAGCAACACTGCGCCCCCCCGCCAGTACGGGGAGGCTTTGAGATATCACATAGAGCAACACTGCGCCCCCCGCCAGTACGGGGAGGCTTTGAGATATCACATAGAGCAACACTGCGCCCCCCCGCCAGTACGGGGAGGCTTTGAGATATCACATAGAGCAACACTGCGCACCCCGCCAGTACGGGGAGCCTTTGAGATATCACATAGAGCAACACTGCGCACCCCGCCAGTACGGGGAGCCTTTGAGATATCACATAGAGCAACACTGCGCCCCCCCGCCAGTACGGGGAGCCTTTGAGATATCACATAGAGTAACACTGCGCACCCCCGCCAGTACGGGGAGGCTTTGATCGGAGAAGAAACAAGCTGACGTTCCTAAGTCAGGTTTTGATCTCTCGTAACGGCGGCAGTACAAGCCGCTCGGAGGAGTGAGCAAAGCGCTCGACGCGACGCTCTGTGGTGGTGAAGCGTGTGGAAGTGCGCTTTAACAGTGCCGGGCCCGGGTTGAGTGCGGCACGCTCGGGAAGGGCTCGGTGAGAAGCGCGGGTTGAGTCGGCGAAGGGGGAACCTTTTTGCTCTGTAGGTCTGTTTTTGAGGGAGAAGGTGCAGAGGAGCACCGCGTTGAGCGTGTGTTTGCGGTGGGGGGGGGAGGGGGGGTGCAGCGGTGGGTTCATCAGTCACCAGCAAGTCACAGGTGGCAGGGAGACCCCCCTTGGGGACGGTCAGTGTTTCCCTGTCGCCCCCGACGCCGGGTGGGCGGGGACTGCCCAGGCCGCCCGGGCGCGGCGAATCACGGACAAAAGGGCCGGGGGCCCGGGACCCTCCCTCACCCTGCCCAGCCCTCCCCCGCTCCGAGCGGCTCTTCATTTCCCCGGGCCCAGCAGGAGGAGAGCAGCTCCTTTGTCATGAAGGAGGCTGCTCTGCTCAAAGGTATTTAAGCGCGCACTGTTACCGGCAGGCTGTTGGGCTTCCTCCAGTGGGTTACTTTCTCCTAAACTTTCCGCGACGTCTCTTCTCAATGTTTAAAAAAAAAAAATGATATGAATCCACTGTGAAATTAAACAAATGCAGCTGTCCTGACCTTGCTGACTGAGCCCTGTTTATTGTGTTTAATAAAGAAAAGTCCTGAAACGATGAGGGGCACAGACTCAAATCAGAGGGCCGCCATATTTCCCAGATTTGTTTTTTGTTATTTTTATTTAATTGGCAGCAATTTTCATTTGATTCAGACCAAGTCTGTGACCTCCAAACACAAACAGGACAGAGGGGATGAAGTTTGTTATGAGCGCTTGAGTGCGTTTCTACCCAAAGCTGCCTTTTTTTATAGAGCCATTATTTTCGCGCTGCAAATTTTATTAAAAGCTTGATGCATTTGTGGTTGAACTGGGTTACATAAAGTACACTTGGATGCGATATTGTCCCTTTTTGGGTTATGTATGTTCTGGCCATCTGATTGGATGATTAAAGAAAGGACAGATCTTCTCAGGTTGGGTTTTTGCAAATGTCCCGTTTGAAAAATAAAAATGCTAAACTTTTTTTCCCTCCACAATCTTTAACAGCCTGCAAGTCTTAGCAGGACAGCAAGGGTTTCCTCCTGTGCTTTCAACTCCCAACAATGGAGCTTTGTTTCTTTGCCTGGAAAGCTGCTGCCTCCTTACCAAGAATTGACTCTCTCTTGAAAGAAGAGTGCAAAGCTCTGCCTTTAGGTTTCAATTGATTTGAGTAACCCAGAGACACAGGTTTACCTTATAGACCCACTGCGCTAATAGTTTATGTAGTGTTACATAGTGTTGTATAGAGTTATAGTGTTCTGGGGAGGCTGTCAGCATTACAAATGTCAGATGTGTAGATGTAGAAAAAGAAGCATGGGATCAAATGGGATTAAGGCACCCTCTACTCAATTTAGGAGTTCAGATAACTTGGAGCAGACAACAACTTATTGAAGAGAGACAGAAACACAGTTTTCCGTTCCCTAATGTCGTTTCGCCCTAGGCCCTGTGCTTTAGCGGCAAACACCAAGAGGAACTGCGAAAGGCCAGACAAAAAACACTCATCATCATCTAGGAGGGCTACGTACCCCCTGTGAGATTTTGCTAATTCTCCTTAATCAACATCAGTTTACTAAGCAGTTATCTCTCCCCATCTCTCCCTCTTTGTCTCTATTTTTTTACTTTGTGCGTCTGGTTTTGTGTCTAATAAATGACGCTATGTTATAATCCGATTTTCCTGTAAATACTGAAAGCGGTATCGGCCCTGTCGATGCACACCAGGGTTATTTTTATTATTATCTTGAAAGCTATATCAGCAGTGATGTATGAACTAATGAGCCATCTGCTGCGGAAGAGTTCCGTGAGAAAGGAAAGTATGCGAGCCAAATAAAACTCCCATTCATACCCCAGTATCCACCATTACTCATCAGCTGGACCACACTCCCACACAGTGGAAGCACGGCTAACCTGGGAGTGTTCGCTCCCTTTCCTATTTTCGGCTTCAATCTGGGACATGGGACATCGCAAATGGCCCAGACAGCATCAGAGGGTCCACAATGAACGGTTCCCACAATGCCCTGCTGCTGCTGTTGCCGGAAAAAAGTTGCTTTACTGGTAGTTGTGATGAGTGGGCGACTCACATTTCATAGTCCATAGTGGGGCTGTGGAGAACTTTGGCTTGACCGTGCTATTGTTTCTGACTAGTTCTGGCGGGCCACTCGAGAGACTCAATCACCCAGCCCAGATGCCCAATGCTGAGAGTTTTCGAGAATAAGGCATGTGTGAGTCATTCTTTTTGTTAACATTGGGCTTTGCTGAAGCCTTTCTTCGGAGAAGGTGTGTGCAGCAATCAGGAACTGTCTAAAAGAAACAAACACTAAAGAAATGCAAATGGACAGCATTGTACATTCTGAGGAAAGCCAAAGAATATTGGCTTTCTCTTCTTCCAGTTGATACCTCGCCAGCTTTTATAACCCTTGACAGTTGCTCGGCACACTTTTCTAATATGATGATAATGCATTGCCAGTGTTTCTGAGGGTGTATCACCATACTAAATATGGCATATTGTGCTGTAACTGCAATTAATAGGCTCTTGTTATGTCTGGGAATGGCAGGCTCAGGTTCAGGGACTATTCCAATTAGATTTGCGGTAAGACTATTTATTTGTGCATGAACCTTTGGCATTAATCTGGGACTCACATTTTGGGGGGTTTTTTCACAGATGTCTGCATTTTTTACGGCAGTATAGTCCTAATTGAATTTAACCTGCTTGACCGCAGAGCAAATGGAAAATTATTTTTCCATGAAATGTACATGTCAGTCTGATTGACAGTGCTCATGTACTGCACAGTGCATACCCAACTAAAACAAAACATTTCAACAACTTTGGGGGGAACATTTACAGTTTGTGATAATGTTATGATGAGAATGTCCCTCAAAAAATGTATTTATTGTCCCAAATAAGGTTCTTCCAGATGGTTTTTCATGAATATCATGAGAACACATGCAGTATCCAGCTTGTGTCAATAGCATTTTAAGAATGTTCTGAATCTAAGTATTAAAATGCCAGCTTTGTTGAGCATTACTAACTTCCACATTTAAAGTGACATGAATTACCATCTACAATTATGTTTTTGAAAAATACTGAAATAACTGTATAATGTTCAATTTCTGACTATTCCTGAAATATTCGTTGTGACTTAAAATGTTGAAGGAATGTCAAGGAAGCCAGTGAACTATATGTTTTGCGAACATCCAACCTATCTGGAATGTTCTGGGAACCAAAACACGTTTTATTTAAAACATGTTTCATGTTTTATTATACGCTGCATTCTCCATTACAATAGCCATTGCTGATGTTGCCCGGAAGTCTTCTAGATCTCTATTTTCATATACCTAGCAGCTTTGATTATGTAGGTGATTGCTCAAGGTGTCAGGTAAAATAGCCTGTTGCAAACCCATAAAATGTCTTGTGGCATTTCATTCAGCTGAAGGCATTTTCAACAGATCTTCTGAGTTGAACAGCACTGTGGGACTTGTAGTCTCATGGGATGCATTACAGCTCTTGGTGCAGATTGTACTGACTTGTGGATTTTTTCCTCACTCGAGGCTGAATATCATTCATGCTTTGTCGAGCATTTGGAGAGCTCAGATTTAAAAAAAATGTCTATCAGTTTTTTTTGATTGAAGAATGTTGTTTGTTTTGAGAATTGAAACTAGGGAAAGAACAGTCGCGTGGTACAGTAGCAATGGAATTGGCATACCTCTCTCTATTTACATCCTGTAACTAAACTAAACTTTGTGGACACATATTTATTCATACAACATTATAATCACACTTTGTATTGAAGTCTTTGGTAGACCATTTGGTATTTGTCATTCACATGACAGTATAGTATTATTTGCTAATGTCCACTCAGTGTCTCATAATGTCTCCAGCTAATATATTTTCAATACTATTCTTTGAATGGTACGGTAGAGTCATGAGTAAATCCACACACACAGACAAAGGATACCTGTCACTGAACTATACCTCCATTTCATCAACCTACCCTCACCTTTCAACGACACTAGGCTGTACAGTCCCAAGTCCCAACAGCATGTTCCTGTAAGTTCCTAAACATTGAATAACTGGCAGGAACTAGCACTGTGTTCACACTAACACTCTAGTACAGGCCCCAATATAAATATTTAAAAAAATTAGACAATTGCTGACCTGAAACATTAGCCGACCACTGTATCAACATGTCGGCAGTTCTGTTGCTCCTGTAGTATGTAAATTATTGGGGACAGACAGCCAGTGGTGAGTTAAAGTTCATCGCATAAACTTCACCCAACAGAAGTTCTGTTTCCAACGTTCCCTTCTTGATGCAGTGTTTATTCGGCACAAGTCATTTTGATAACATATTCAGTTGTGCTAATTAAATGGAATCAACAGGTTGTAACAATGTTTGGTGGGCTTTACTCCATAGGCACACATTAAAACTGGATTAAATTACTCGAGTGATGAATAAATTCATTTGCCATCGTCTGTCTATAACGGCTGTGGTTTCTTCGAAGAATGGATCCCGACACAAGTTGATGTGCCTGTCCCATTAGAGCCCTGTGGCTTATTGTGTCCTGCAGTCAGTTTAAAAATGTTTTTTTTCTTTCTCTATTTCTCCGCATCAAAAAATGAACACACTGTCAGTGATCTGCTCTCTGTGGGGCTCAGTGTAGTCTCTGAAAAGACAGCAACATCCACTGCAGTTCAGGTGTGTAATTTGTGATTAGAAGAGAGGTCCCAGTATTGATTTAGTGTCAGGTTTGGCTCTGGTCATGTGTGAGAAAGGTGGCGGCATTGCCAGGGTAATGTGTATGAGCAGAACTGAAAGGTTTGGTCGTGTAGCCAGCACTCATCCCTTGCATTCAGTGCTATATTTCTTATTCAATTTATGTATTTAATTTAAAATTAAATATTAGGAGGCTGTGTATTTGCAATTTGTTTTTAATCAAAAACAGGAAAGCAGACTTTATTATATCGTTGGCACTGGTCAAACGCGTGCGTGCGTGCGTGCGTGCGTGCGTGCGTGCGTGGTATTGCTTATGCGACCGCTTTGTGATCAATAAGCTGTATCTTCACCCAGTCTCCCGCGTCATTTTCCAATTCTGTGTCTGAGATGATAAATGAACCCCAATGGCCCAGCGTCTCACCACCCCCTTTTGTAATTTCCCTGCTCTGCTTTTGCCTCGGCAAAAAACCTTTCTGTTTAAATACAGCATGTAGAACCGTGCTCTAGTGCCGGTAGTGTTTCTGTGGGTGAGCCAATGGGACGCTTCAGTGGTGTGGAAACCAAAGAACAAGACGCTAACAGAATGTGATGCTAGCATGGGGCTGAAGTTCTGTTAAGGGTTGGATGGATCCTCATCTGTAGGATGCTAAGACAGACGAGGCAAAAGCACTTACAGCAGACGTCTATGCTGGGATGGTGGCCCGTTTCTGTACAGCACCTTCTCAACAACAATGAAAGCTTTGGAAACCTTGAAAGCTCTGGCCCATGATGAAGTAATGAACCTTAACTTTATCATTGTTGACCCTCACGCACGGCAAATCTATCTTGTGGAGAAGAGTCAAGAAGTCATTGACTTCTTTTTGATTCCTTTTTTTTATTTTTTTATTTTTTTTGATTCCCCCCCAATCAAAGCAGTCTAGAAACGGCCCTGCTCGAAGGTCTCTGGCACACACAACATTCACTCACACACTCATAAAAATATATAAATGTATAATAAATTGCGAATACAGTTTTTCACTGCATCAGATCAGGGGTGAGTGCAGATTAATGGGTGCTGTAATTGTTAGTGCCAAATATCGTTCGCATCAGAGATTGCAGATGAAGAATTTTTTTTTTCTACTGGACTATATGTTTTAGAGAAAACATCAAAAACTATAATACAATTTATAATTATATAAAATATAAAAATAATACAATTGGGTTGTATTATGGAACATGTAAAAAGGAATTCTTCCACTCAAAAAAAGAAGGAGAAAAAAAAAGCTTTTCAAACAATCAGCACCAGTCAGTGGCATAATTAGGAAAGGTAAATAATTCTCATCAGCCGTAACATTTGTTTTTGTCCTTTTATTTCCCAGTCAGTGCATGGCACTCTATTCCCTGCTGCCCACATGTTTTCTGCTAAATTAAAAGCAGCTCCATGGCTAATGCCACCAGATCAATCATATCTTCTCCAGAAAGTATACTGTATCTCCCTCTGCAGGGCAGTGATGGGGGAGTATACTGTATCTCCCTCTGCAGGGCAGTGATGGGGGTGTATACTGTATCTCCCTCTGCAGGCCAGGGATGGGGGAGTATACTGTATCTCCCTCTGCAGGGCAGTGATGGGGGAGTATACTGTATCTCCCTCTGCAGGGCAGTGATGGGGGAGTATACTGTATCTCCCTCTGCAGGGCAGTGATGGGGGTGTATACTGTATCTCCCTCTGCAGGCCAGGAATGGGGGAGTATACTGTATCTCCCTCTGCAGGGCAGTGATGGGGGAGTATACTGTATCTCCCTCTGCAGGGCAGTGATGGGGGAGTATACTGTATCTCCCTCTGCAGGGCAGTGATGGGGGAGTATACTGTATCTCCCTCTGCAGGGCAGTGATGGGGGAGTACACTGTATCCCCCTCTGCAGGGCAGTGATGGGGGAGTATACTGTATCTCCCTCTGCAGGGCAGTGATGGGGGTGTATACTGTATCTCCCTCTGCAGGCCAGTGATGGGGGAGTATACTGTATCTCCCTCTGCAGGGCATGATCGGGTCCTGACTGAAGGAGGGAACCATCTCTCTCCCTCTCTCATCCCAGGTGTCTGTTATAAAAAATGTGACATGCTATCACCACAGAGAGACAGAGCAACGGTGAGCCCTGTCACAGGACTAATGCCGCTCCGTAACAGATCTGTGCTCGTTGAAGTAGCCTGTCCTTCAACCTTTGACTCATAGGCCTGAAAGCGATGCAGGAAGAGAAAATCAATGCGGCTCTAATAGCACCCCTGACATTAACTTACAGCCCATTTCTCAATGTGGAATACTCTTATGTACAAACATCTGCACCCATTTAAGAATAAAATGCCCCAATCAGATATCACCACAGATTCATGCTCTAAATTAAAATATTAACAGGTGCTACTGTGTTTAACATGTTCCTTGACGCACAGTAACCACAAATTCAATCAGTGATAGCGGGGGAAAAAGGGACAAGAAAAGCAGCCTTTCTCTGTGTCGCCACTGGAGCGTTTTAACTCTTAAGCGTTGACAGTTTCACTTTGCCACACTCACGGTTTATACTTCACATCACAAAGCATCCATTGAGTTTTCAGCTGGGACGTATTATTTATCTGTGCAGGTCCGCTTATTATTTATGAGATGGGCCCCACTGTTGTCAAACCCAGGAGAGCGAGAGAGAGAGAGAGAGAGAGAGAGTGTGGAGCGGGGAGGGGGGTGCGGAGGGGGGTACGGAGGGTGGAACGGGTACAGTACCTGTTCCGGTCTTCCTCGCCAGGTTTAATATACCGCCGGACGTGACTCCGCAACCATCCGGCACATTTCCCCAAGAACCACCGTGCTGTCTGGATTCGGCCTCCGGGCCAAGATATGTTGTAATACAATGCGCTCAATACCGGAGCAGGTCCTCACTCTGATCTCCGACCCCACTCACGCAGTATTAAAAGTCCCCCATACAACAGCCCGACACCGTCGCTTCACTCTCACATTCATCTTGCAAAGCCCTGCGCCGGACAGGCGCGTTTACCCTGGGGACATGCCAGGGGACCCAGCCAGTTCCGCGCGGTACATTTATTTTCAATCAGCGGCGCCTAAAGGCCGCTATTTCCAGGTGGCGGAAACCCACCCTTGCGTTCCCGGAACGCTTCCGCTAATGAACTGGCTCGCACCTAGCGACGAATTAGCGTTCGTTTTTTATTGTGTTTCGTGAAAATTTCACGGTTAATCTAAAAACTGATTTTTTGCTCGTTTCGAGGAAATGGGGGGGGGGGGGGGGGGGGACGGGTTTACGTGCTGCGCGCACGGCGAGCCGACCAATAAAACGATTAGGAGGGGAGATGACAGAGATGGATGGCGGGAGGTTTTCGCCACGTGGGCCGGGGGGGGGATGTAAGCGGCCTCCTTTACCCCTTTCCGCTGCCGCGGCGGTGGCTCTGGTTCTCAGGCTACTGTGTTGGGGAACATTTAATCGCCCGCGGTCAGGGTGCCATGCTTTTAGCACTCTGCATACGCTGCCGCAGAGTGGCCAAGTTATGCGTATTGCCGTGGCGCAGAGGAAACACACAGCGTCGTTAAAGAATCCGCCTCCACCGCCGAGCTCGGGACTCCGTCTGGGCGATGACCACAAGGGCGGGCTCTCCTCCGTCACGGGAGTCGGGAGAAATGAGGCCTTCGCAAAGACGTTATGTTGCAGACCTCAGAGATTTTGTCTCCACCGAACCGGCAAAAAAATGCTCTGCGTTGGCTCTGAGGTCTATAATACACTTTCTGATGCCCGCGGTGCAGTGGTTTCTGGTCATAAAGCATGTCGTTTGCAATGTTTACAATGGATGAAAACCCTAAAGTATTCATTTATTCACAAAACAGAATTATTGATTTTAACTGAATTTCAATGGAAATGAAGCTGAAGTCCTTGTGTGGAAAGTCAAGCCTTTATATTGCTGTGTGCTGTGAATGGCACCGATAAGGTCTCTGAAAAGCATAGAACCACAGAAAGGACTTTGTTGGGTGAAAAAAGCAGTTCGCAAACACCATTATAAGGCCTTCCGCTTGCACATCTCTTGGTATGTCCTTAGCATATCAGATGTTTATGTGCTGTCTACAGACAGCTTTAAATTAATGCTTCTCCGTAATTCTGTAAAATATATAAGTGGCCATTCTAGGTGCTATTTAAACTGACTTCCAGTGGACAGCATCATTGAATACAGACAAAGGCCTTGCGCGATTGCAAACCAATGGCTGCTCACAGTAGTACTTTGCAAGTGACCAGTGGTGACACCGTAGTGGGGGATTTTCACCTCCTCCTCCACTGAGTTTATGTTTGTTGGTAGATTTTCAGTGGCAGGTCTCCCATGTTCCTGACACGTGATACATTCCACACGATAGGAGCGCACAATCAAAGTGACAGGGTGGCAGTAAAGGGGTCTTGCTACCTGACGTTGAAGGCGTCCTAGGAAGTGTCCGCACCAAAACAAACTGTGATTGATGCTCATAATATGACCCAGATTGTCAACGCTTTTGACTTCACTGAAACAACATGGCTTGGATGCAAGATTGGGTGTTCCATTGTGAATCAGCTTTTTGGATAGATATCATTTGGCATGAATTTGTAACAAAGTCATTACACTACATAGCCTTGTTTTTTTTTCTTCATGTGAAACGATCGCTGAGACATCAGGGTTGGCCTGAGGTTGGAAGGCTTGTTTACGGTATCATGGAAATAAGGTGTCTCGAAGTGTCAGACAGGAAAGGAAATGTGTGAAAATATCTCAGCTATTAGTCTATTGTGTTCATGAATATATCCTGTGTTCCCTTTGCCTCGTGCAGGTAGAGTTTCAGTCAGTGAAAGTGCAACGAAAAGTCGGTATATTCAAAGTATGAAATGACTGTTGGCCATAGACATGCACGTGTTGAAACAGAACAGCTGTTGAGAGAGAGAGAGAGAGAGAGAGAGAGAGAGAGAGAGAGAGAGAGAGAGAGAGAGAGAGATGAGAGAGAGAGAGAGAGAGAGAGAGAGAGAGAGAGAGAGAGAGGAGAGAGAGAGAGAGAGAGAGAGAGAGAGAGAGAGAGAGAGAGAGAGAGGTGTATGTGATGAGATGCCATTTTGAGTGACAGCATAATTGTATTTTAGAAAATAAATAGTTGCACAGAAAGAGAAAATAACTTCTTGTCTGAATCGGTTTGTCAGAAACATCTGGATTCTGCTTCGGACACCCCTTTACTGCGATGGCTCATCAACACTTTGACCTTCGCAGGTTTACTGGAGATGAGGGGATAGACATTTTTCCTCTGTTTTTGCTCATTGCTGGTTTGCGAGGTAAGCTCGAAACCCCAAACCCCATCCCCCCCAGTCCTGAGATGTATTCTGGGCCATTACGTACATTTTACTACCTGTGCTTTTCTTTCGCAGGCCTTGTAAGGCGTTCTCCCTGTGTGCGAGACGCTTCTTTGTGCAGTCAGTGTTTAATAGGAACTCGGGGAGGGAATATGTTTACTAAGCACAGAGTAGGTTTCTTGCATATCAACCGAGGTCAGCTGAGGATTGGTGCTTTTATGAGTGTCAGTCTGTGAGGTGAGGAATTTTAATATTTTCTGGATTCTGGAAGGAGAAATTTATTATTAATGTATGCAAAGCGGCCCAGAATGCTGACAGGACAAACAAAAGTTCCTAGACACAGAACGTCGCACATGTCTGACACTTAACATTTAAAGGTCCGCCTTCACTCCTTGGTTGGCTATTAATCGCGATGACAGACGGCAAGCAAGTGCAAGACAGTAACTAACAATGAGGCCCGTGTGACTGCTGCAGCAACTGTTACACACACACACACACACCCGCATCCAATCGGAAAACATGCGATACCCAGCGGCACTAATCCGTCCCGCTACCGATGGGCCAGCGAGGGTGACACTGCAACTGTTCTGCAACACTGAACGGTTTTGTACGGGCTGAGGAAGACCTGGGGGGGTCGTGCTTTGGTCAAGAGCTCCGCAGAATGTTTCGCAAAAAGGCATCAAGTTTTAGGCATTTAGCAGATGGTCTTATCCAGAGTGATTTACACAATGCGCTTTTTTCCATTTTTTTATACAGTCCATTTATGCAGCTGGATATTTACTGAAGCAATTCAGGACATGTACCTTGCTCTTAAACACTTCACCTATACCATAGCAATGACCCACCTGGAAATCAAACCTACAAACTTCTGTGTTGCAAGTTACAAGATCCCTATACTAGACTTGTAACTTGTAACCGTACTAGGCTGTCACCTTAATCACACTCTGGACAACACCTGCATTCTGAATGGTTGTTTTCCAACATCCGGTCCTTAGAATGCACCCCAGGCCTTATTTCACCTGGCTGGCAGGTCTGGAGCACGAGCAGTCCTGGGTGGGCGTAGTGGCGGGGGGCTTTGTTTGACGGGGCGTCGGCCGCACTCTCCCCGGTCGCGTGTGCATGTCACACAAAACCCCCGCTGCCGCCGGCGCCTTCGGTCCGTCACAGAGAACGTGAGCTCTGGGGAAATCAGAAACCCCAGCCGCTCCCGGATGGTCCAGAGGGAAAAAAAAAAAAAAACCCCACGGGATCCTGGCGCACGCTGACAGCTTGGCCTTGTGCCACCGTCCAATCTATACCCTCCATCAGGTCTCATATTTATCATGTCTACCCAACGATCAATATGCGCTCTGTCTGCACACACAGTTGGGTGTGCTTGGATGTAACTTGACCTACTTACAGAGCCAACAGGGTCATAAAGGAAGACTTTACCGCCACCATAAAATAATGGATAAACAAAGTCGCTGCCTGTACAAGGCATGCAATGTTAGAAAAGTGGGTTTTCAGATTTTCAGCCCATTTCTAAACTGCCTTTCAGCTCTAACACATACCACACTGTCTGTTGTTATATTCACTGAAGAGAATGATGATTTATTTTTCATATCAAACATCATGCTTATCAGGCATGCATATTTTCCTACACTTAAGGTTTGTGTGAACACTCATTCTCAGCAAACTCTGTTTCATTAAAAAAAAACAAGTCTATCCAAAACGCTCTGTATTTTATTTCTTATGTTATAGCTTTTTTTTTCTAGCAATATTTTCATTTTATCATTTGGACTAGACTAAATTGTTGTAGGAACAAATTTGAGTGCTAGAATCTTACATCAGGAAATCAAATATGTAAACCATCCAAACTAATTCATGAGTTATGAATGACTTGTTAGAAAGGATATGAAGAGCCAGCAACTTCTTGGTGTTAATGAAATTTGTGAATGCGGAAGAGTGGTGAGCTACACAGAGGTACAGCCAGCCCACCACCCTATGGCCTTTGGACTTCTTCTTCTTCTTCTGTTGCTCCTACAGGACAGTCTTTATCACATAAATGGGACATCCTTGCTTAAGGAGGGCCTTCTTTTGCTAGCTGCTTCCTGGCCTCCTAGCTGAACATCCAGCTCATTTTTGACATAAACAGGCACCTTTATCTGAAAAGGAGAATAGCTAGGCTGGTGTCTGGTGCAGACTGCCGAGGGGATAAACAGGCAGGGATCTCATGTTGCCACTGCTCTCTGTCCCTGGACTGCAATGGCTTTGTGTTTGCAGCGCTCTGGCTATAAACCACTGCCCTCCTGTGTTAACTCTCATCCCCAAGGCTGCTCGGTCTGAAGGGGGAAAAAAAAAAAGGTTTAATATTTTCTGCCATCAACTGTTGCTGCTGTGGTATATTTTCCCCACAGAGCTTTCCATTAGTGTTTCTGACAGATATCGTCTTTTTACATGTACCTGCTGGTGACAGGGGCGCGTGCTGTGACATGCAGCCGGGCCCTTCACAACGTTACAGCCTTATAAACAACAGAACATTATATTTTAACCTTTTTTTGTCTGCCTGAAAAACAGATCCTTTCAGCTCTTAAATTATCTTGTAAATTATTTTTTGTTAATTTAGAAAAGTGAATGAGATTTGATTTTCTAAAATGCAAAATTGAATGTCCCCCTTAAATCTTTAAAAAAAAAGAACTTTAGGAAGACGTAAGAATGATTTATAGTGCAGGAAACTGTAAAGCCGGCATGAAGCATGCGTGGATACTTAGCTATACAGTAAATCATTTCGCCTTATTTTCGCTCTCAGGTCAAATCCAGATTTGAACAGTTTTCTCCATTCCCGGGAATACCTAAAAAAATTTTTAAGTGTGGGAAAAAGGAGAGGATTGCCTATAGACTTGGTCTCTTTAAGGTGTACACCCACAGTGGCAGTGTTGGCTGCTCTGAGATACAGTATCTGCCAGTCCGGATGTGATCAGTGGCCCAAAGCAAGGCCAGGCTTCATTGGCAGTTTTCCAGGACACACGGTACGGATGTGTCACAGAGATTATTCACATCAACAGGGCGCTTTGAAGCCCGAAGCCTCTAATTCCTTGATGAGCGGCCAGCAGGGTTGTAAAATTCCACGAATATTCAAAGATGGAAACTTTCCATGGGAATTAACGGGAACAAACAGGAATTAACGGGAATAAACTGGAAATGTTGGCGTTATTTGTACTGGCTGTATTTACCTCGTCATATGCAGACATTTTGTTTTGTCATAAGCAGACATCCATGCAAACATTTGTGAGTAGAACCTTAATGGATTCTTTCACTGAACAAAAAACATGAATGGTGAATAAAAGAAATGTATTCCCTAACCCCCCCCCCCCCCCAAAAAAAAAAGTCCCATTCAAAATGGATGTAGTCCTTGGGCTCAAATACAGTAGTGTGGCCTCAATAGAGTACTCAAGTACTCACACTGGTTTCGGAAGTGACTTTCTCATTCAGTTCAATATCATGCCTGTTCGCAAAATATGTCGTTTTTTTGGACATATTTTACATTTTAGT
This sequence comes from Synaphobranchus kaupii, assembly GCA_029718625.1. Taxonomy (NCBI): domain Eukaryota; kingdom Metazoa; phylum Chordata; class Actinopteri; order Anguilliformes; family Synaphobranchidae; genus Synaphobranchus; species Synaphobranchus kaupii. Next base: position 118,105,850 of record CM056377.1, read on the forward strand.
TTTTTTTTGTGAATATACCAGCACTGGCACTGTTTAAAAACTAGACATCCCATAATTCCCTGCGGACGGTTCAATTAAGTAAAATAGCCGAATTGGCAAGGTGGTATGCACTGCCAAAAATGTCCAGACGAGATGATATCTGATTGGTTGCAGTAATGGATATGTAGTCCGTTTAACAATCATTAAATCATTACTTTAAAAAATAAAAATAATTGGGAACATGCGATGTATGCTCTATGTCCTTATACCACACAGGCTAATCCAGGAACGTTTCGGCTCATTCTATAAATCAGATTTCAAGAAATTGTCGATAGTCTCCAAAGCCCGTTCTATCTGTAATAGGGAATTTACTTCCAAAAACCAAACTCCGCCCACATCTGACACACTCACTTGAGTACTCTATAGCCTTGCTGTGGTGTGCAGGATGCTGGGAATAATTTCTGCATGTGATGGCAGAATGCACAGTGCATGCAGAGGGCCCTGCAGTAGTGTGCAGGATGCTAGGAATTATCTGTGCATGTGATAAAAGAATGCACTGCACATGTAATGGAAGTATGCACAGTGCAGTGTTGAAATTCAACTGAATTCGCATTAAATTGGGTTGTTTTAACCAAAGCATTCTGCAAGATCTAGAATTGCATTTTATGTGTATTCTACAACTAAATTTAAGTTCCATGTTATAGGCTAACATTCTTTGTTTTTTTTAAGCTTGCCTCAAAATTGCCCCATTTTATTATAACTGTACAAACATTATAACCATTTTCATGTCAGACATACAGAACACTTTGTTAATTAATGTTAATTAATAACCTACAGTCCTCTGAAATGACCCTGCACAGATTCAAATTAGCTGTTTCAAAGTGATACGCAAATCATCTGCATGTCACAGCTGCTGGTTCTGACAGTAGTCAGTACAGCTGTTTAATTTTTCCCTGGGGGAGATGAGGAACCACACCCGGGTGTGCCTTGTGGCACGCTCTGTTTTTCCGGTCTGCTTCTCCCCTGATGGTATTGTCTGTTTGCACACGCTCTGTGTGATTGACAGGCAGAAGACACCGCTCTTTATTCCGGGCCCCGCTGATAAAGAATAGAAGAAAGAAACAGACCCCTCTCGGGGCTCGCTAGATTATTACAGTCGATTGGCTCCGGCTTTCATCATAAGGCTCCAGCGAGCTGATCTTTTAAAAGCCGGGATAGTAACCGACTTGGCCAGCCAGAGGGAAAAGGTAGTTTTTTTTTTGTTGTTGTTGTTGCTGTTGTCGTCTTTGCTCTTCTTCAGCTGCAGTGAAACACATTTGAAATGAGTTCCCTCCCGTAGGCGAATAGTTCTGCAGAGCATCAGATAGGCTTCCAGTGCATCCAGGTCCAGGATTTGTGATTTTTCTTCTAAATTCTAAGTAGAACATGTCAGGTCTGCGGCTAAATATCTATTTTAAATGTCAAAAAACCCTCACGGCCGTACTTTGAATAGAACACCGTACAAACTTTACCTTTGTCAAATCTATGGGCACTGAACACATACCTGTTGAAGTCATGCCTGAGGCACCTATAGTAGACCTAGTAGAATTTTTCTTCAAATTTTTCTTTCATTTAATGTTTAAATGTGAGAGCTAGAATAAAAATAAACAATAATACATATACATATATATATATATATATATATATAAAAAAATTTTTAATTGCATTGTAATTGTTGTTTTATCTTTTCAAATGTTATATTTTAGATTAAATCAAAAGTCTGCAACTGCATGATTTATTCATGTTGAATGAATCATCTGGCAGCCTTATGCTAGCTAGACCATTGTATTTGTATGGCAAAACAGCCATTTACTCTATAACATCTGGTAAATATTTATTTTCTGGGAAGATGATTTTTTTGGTTTCTCACTGCGAGTTTTATTGCGGCAAGGGTCTGTGTGTTTGTGCGTGCGTAACTGCCTGTGTTTGTGCGTGCGTAACTGCCTGTGTTTGTGCATCAGCCTCAGAAATGCCCCGTTAGATTTCACACGCCTGTGTCTCGTCTCCTGTGGCTTGGAGTGCCGAACACAGGAATGGTACCAAACATGTTTTTTTTAGCGGGTGTGATAGTGACTGGCACTGACCGGTTTCCGTTATACCTCGCCGCATCGGTACGTCTGGCTTTAGAACGTGTAAATATTTTATCTGTTCTGGCGGCAGTGTGGGGGCAGTTTCAGCCCGTGCTGCTGTAGCTCGTGGAGAGTTACAGCGCTGATGCAGGTGGGGGCACTGCGCTCGTGGGCTTTTCCGGAAGGAATATTTGTTTTGGCGAATCACTATGCTGCATTGAAAGAAAGCCGGAAGGTAAAATACATTTCTGACCCTGTTGTTGCTCTTAATATTTAAATCAGAAGCATAGGGAGAGTACTGCATTGTGGCTGGCACAGACCGCTTACACAGACACCACTCTGTACCCTCAGTTATCCTCATTTATAATTCAGAAGGTGCCCCTGACAGTCTAGACACCCCCACTACAAAGAATTCTCAGAATTATTTTTAGATAAATTTGTGGCCGAAGACATCCATCTTTTAAAATTGTACTAGTATTGGCATACTTCACAGTAAAACATAACTTGTTAGCATATATTTATGCTTAAACACGGATAAGAGCATTGTAAGCATTGTATTAGAAATCACATCCTAGAAGCTCATTTTTAAAAATATGACCAAAATAAATATTAGCCATTGAAATTGAAGTGTATCGAAGTCCAAGCTACAAGAGTGACTTGCCTTCGCTTGAATGCAAAAAGAAACCCATACCAATGTGACGGGAACATACGTACCCTGGCCACAGTAACAGAGCAAGACGTTTCTGATGTGGCTGAGGTTGTCATTTGGGTGTCAGTGAGTGGCGTTATCACCATTTGTTACTGATGTTATTGTTACTATTATCTCTCTGTGGTAATTGAAAAACACTGTGTGCCACTAAGATATAGCACATTTCCAGTGCTTCATTAGTTTTTGCTAGTCCCTTGCATATGGTATAATTAATTTTAGTGTAGTTCTGCACAAAATGATCCAGTAATATGTCAATTAATTTGGCATTTCAATTAAGTGAGAGAATTAAGTGGGGATTGGGTTTGACAAATCACTGACATAATTGACCAAATGAAGTCCATAGCTGCTGGGCTGGGTCCTGCCTGTAACATTTTGCCAGCTTGGCATTTTAAATGCTGGAGACAAGACTAAGCGCTGTGACTGTTTGATATTCAGATATAAATAGGACTGAAGTTGCAGGAATGCTTTGCTTACCGAAGAGCCACTGATGAGAGCAGTCTGATTAACCTTTTAACTTGTGTTAAAACAAATTAACAGGAAATCAGTGTGTTATCTAATAAACAGGGCGGGTATAGGCAAAGCACGGGCAGATTTTCCATTTCCTTGCAAATTGAAGATTTAATATGTGATTGTGAGGATGTTTCATAGGGACTGTCTAGTGTTGTTCTGAGGCTCTGTCGAAACAATGGGTCATTTCAAAGTCTCATGATCACTATTGGGTAACTTTGGTTAATAAGTGAACTTTATCAACAGTCATTTTTTCAACAGAAATGATCACCTACTGTAAGACAGCATATCCGACTATGATAAAAGGTCATATCTTTCCCACAGTGGTGCCCCGTTTTAGTGTTCCTGAGTACAGCAGAGGTGGAGGATTACTGGTTCCCTCCGTGGGCCTCGAAGGCCTGCGCAATTATGAACTCCCTGTGAAGGAAGCTGTTTTCTTTCACAGTTTGTCAACAAATGCGTGAGATTCCCAGAATGCTCAGCTTTGACCACCTACGCAGTCATCCGAAAGTGCTCAATAAACTTGAGGGCGAGGCGCGGGGTCAATGGCAGCGCCATTTATGGACACGCCCCTATGCGCTAACTCATTTCTTTTTGTAATTATTCCGACGATGAGGAGTTTGGAGCTTGACCTCAGTATCTCTTACATTTGTGACACTCTGATGATTTAGATATATGTTTTCCTTTTCCTTTTGTCCATTTTGTTTATTTGTGTTTTTAAAAAAAACTAATTAGTGTTAATCTAAAAAAAAGAAAAATCTGGAATTAATGGAATTGAGTTTATGAATGTAACAAATTCATTGATCAGAGCCTAATTTTTAGCACTCATTCCTCCTTCCTGGTATTAGCTCCATTTCTTCCTAGTTGCCTCCTTTACTTTTGTCAAAATGACTCCTGGTCTTGTGGGATGTGGCAGGTTTGTAAGGATATATTAACAGTGGTCCTTCCCTGTGTTTCTATTGGCTGATATCGTAATGCCATTATGTGCTGGAAACAAGAATTAATACAACCATTCTTGGGTGAAGAAAATAAAGTTATTTCACAATACATCACTGGCCACTTCTTCAATGTTTGTTGTAACACATTGGAAGTTGAAGGAACACACATAGCTAAAACAGTGCTCAGCACCATGAGATATATCACTCAAACATTGAGATATAAAGGGTGACAGTTGATAAAATAATAAAATGCTTTTCTTGGATACCGAATCTCAGAGGTAAGATGAAATGATGTACTGAAGACTGAGAGATTGGTGATAAGACAGCCTTAAGCTGGAACCACTAGAACCACAGCACCAGTCAAGCTCCAGAATCGCATGGAGAGATTCACTTCCCACTTTTTTGTGGTTGACATGTGTTCCCTCTCCCCAGAAAGAGAGAGAAAGTTACCTGGAAGTTTGATTGCAAACATGATAAGCGTGATTAGGTTTTGCTCTGTGTGCTGTCCATCCCGTGGACTGTCCTGTCACTCAAAGTTTAATTCCCTGCCAACATGTTGCCTTTTAATAATCATTTTGAAAAAAAGCAGTGGCTTTGTTTACACAGAGAGTTCTGGGAATCAGCAGAACATAGGGAGGAAGAGAGGGTTGATTAATTAACGAATTGGAGACGGCAAATCCTCTGGACATTGATGTCCTGGGAGGAAAAAACAGTAGGCAATGATCGAAAATAAAAAAATTAAACAAATTAAAAATTCACCAGTGCTAACACTCAGCCCCGGAGTCGAAAAGAAATGGAAAGTCATCACGTGTGATTGTTTACTTTGCGCCAGTATTTGTCTGTGAGACACTGCAGTGTAATTAACATTCGTTGAGTTTCAAAGCCCCTCTATTGATCGCACCGACTTGAAAATACAGAGTTGCTGTCTTGAAGGTAGTTCCTTTGTAATCTGGTGTTAAGAGGCCGTGGAAATTATCTGTTGGACGAGTGTCAGAGGCAGCAGTAGCCTGCGTTTTCATGTACTCGATGAGAATTACTCTTAGATTTGTGGTTAACCGAACTTCAATTTCAAACACAAAACGACTGTGCCATACCGGTGTTATATGGCATGTGTAAATCACTGAAACCAGCTGACTCAATGGCAGCTGTCTTTAAGTGGTTGACTGGTTAGTGACAAGAACGACTCTTAACAAGAATTACTGTGCAGCACCCCTGCATTCCGAGCCTTCACAGTTTTCTGTCTGAAGGAAGTTCTAATTATTTTTGTGCAGCTCTGAGCGCCAATTTATTACAGCAATTCAGTCAGGCTGACGCAGTTTCAATTGTTGTCACGTTAATGTGTCTTGTTTTTCCCATACCTGGCAGTTGGGGTGTGGGAAATCTTGTCACGTCTCTCACGGAAAACCAATATGCTAACATTAGCATGCTAACATGCTATAGTGTGAAGTAGCGTCTGATTCAGTTAATTGGGACGTCATAGAGGAAATATCAAATTAAATATTAACTAATTACTTCTAGAAAAAGAAACACAGAAAGGCTTCATTTTCTCTCCACTTGCATTTGCAGATATTTGAAATAAGATAGCATAAAGGTATAACTGGAAGGTATATTTGCAAAGTAGAACATACAATGTTATGGAGAAGATGTGTTCATTTACCTTATTAAACTTCCATAACTTATGACTTACATTTAAATCAAACCCAAAATTAGCATGCAATTACAATTGTACCACAGAAATAACCAAGCCTTATAAATCTCTTTAATTAAATATTTATGAATTAACCTGCCCAGAGATATTTTAAAATACTGAAATAAACTACACTCTACTGAAAGATCTGCAGTAACAAGGTGGAATTTACTGCCTGGAAACTAGCTCTAGATGCAGTATTTACTAGTTATTTGCTTACTGACATAGCTAAAAAAATTACTAATAGGCCTACAACAACCATGCAACCAACGTCAATAGGACCAAAAAATAAAAAATTCAAATAAGCACGACAGCTGATGCAGTTTCAAAACGGGAATTATGCAAACGTGAATTCATTCAACGAACCAGTTTGAAAACATTTGATTTCACTGGTTAGTATGAGATATTGTTTTCTAACATGAAAAGCACCATAATATGAACATTCTGCAATAGCAATTAGTTAACAATGGCAGGCCCTAAACGTCAACCAGACCTCTCTTTCTGCTACTTCCTGGTGCCCGGCCCCTCCCACCCTGCATGCCCACACCTCCAGGTCAGGTCACTTGTCTGTTCTGGCCCCCTGGTGGTGGAATGAGTCAGGACAACTGAAGCCCTACCCATCGTCTAATGCACACTGAAGACTTCCCTTGGCCCTCTTTAGCTATCCTCTTTCTTTTGGGATGATGACATAGACATAGTTGTGTCAAGATGGGTTATCTGTATAGTGTATTTACATTTTGTTTAATTTGTTTGGTTAACAATACAGGTCTTCTGTGCCTTCTTGATCATATCTGTTGTATTCCTGAGACTGACACTGATGTTCTCCACTTCTATAAGTGGCTCTGGATAAGAGCATCCGCCAAGTGATTGTGATGTAATATAATGTATTTATACAGTGTTATCTGTCCATCAGAAGGCTTTTTTTCCTCTGCTTGGCGCGTATTAACGTATTCACTCTCTCTGTTGCATGTGATGTCATTTTAGAAGGAACTTTATCGTCTTGATTTCCCTCCGGGATTCATGAAGTTCACCAAATGGTAGTGTTTGTGTCAGCCCCCCCCCCCAACCGTGCGCCTCACAGCTCTCTTGCGTGTTCCGTGCAAGGTGACGGGGGAGGAGCCGTTGGACAGGTGGACGTACTGTACAAACTGAATTTAGATTTAGGGAAGCACTGCTGGGGTGTTACAGTCTCAGCAGTAGTACTTCTGAACGGGCCGCTCGCTCCCTTTACAGGGCTCCTGTGCCCCAGCCATTCAAAGGGATAAAAGCGCCCATAACAAAGGCCAACGCCGAGGCAAGAATTGACACACGGTGACATTTCAATTTTAGGGTCTGTTGAACAGGACCTCCCAGGGAATTTGTGCTGGAAGCACACATTGGCACAGTATGGAGGGAGACGAGATTGCTTTTTCATATGGAGGCATTCTGAATGAGGAAAATCCTTCTTGTGCCATCAAACGTCTCACTCAAGCTGAGGTTGGATGATTCGCCTGAAAAATGAACAGCTTTTCAAAGACAAAAGGATTCCTCTGTTTATGAATCCTTTGGTTTTACATAGTGTAGTCTGTGCAAATGGAAGAATTGTGGCCAAGTTAAACAAAAAATTAAGCCGCTAAAAACGGATTAGAAAGAACCAAATAAAATTAGTTGGCGGCAATAAATGTTTATCAAATCTGCTTTGTTTTGGAAACTGTAAATAGATTTGACAAACAAGTGAGCGAATTAAACTCAGACAACTTGAGGTCATATACACAATTGTCTGAAGTGTGAGATCAGGGAGAATCTGGATAAGTCACATGATATGAGGCGAATCAAGGGCTGTGCATTCTCAAACGGTATGTTATATTTCCAAAAATGTATTTTATTTTTACTCAGTGAAAAATAACCTGTCACTCAAAATATCATTCTGTACTTATGCTCTCTATTACACTGGTATTATTTCTGCCCCTCTCTCTCCCCCTTTCTCTCCCCCTCTCCCTCTCCCCCCTTTCTTCTCCCCCCTCTCTCTCTATCACCTCTCTGTTGAGAACATAAGTGTTGACCAGTCAGTGCTGAGTGAACCACTAAGTATATGAAAAGCCACCATGGTGAAAATAGGATGCAGTGAATCACATGGTGGTTACAGTCATGGTTTTGACTCTGTGTTTAAGAGAAAAACAAATACTCCTCCTTTTTCCTAGCATAATTTGTAAGGGAAACCCTACACAATTTTGCGCAACCAACAAAAAAGATTGCGCTTGTGATGTCTGCTAAAAGAAAATTCTGCAAAGCGTTCCAGTGTTAACTGTGTTGTCTATGCCATAAATCTTTCAAAAACTGTTCCGGAATGTTCTTGCAGGAGCCAGACTGTTTATTTCACTGTTTTTTTAGAGAATGTCACTATGTAAAACATGACAATGCATGATTGTCCACTCTCTCTGCTCTGTACCAATCTTGGATGACCGAGCATCAAAACAAGTCAGCAAAGTGTGTGTGCGTTTTTAAAAAAAAAAAATTTTATAAGCAGCCACTCACAGCTGAGATTTGGAACCTTTCAGTAAGATCAAAATTCATAAGTATACGTTCACACTTCTGTTGTGAAGAGTAATTCTAACAGTGGTTTTGGTTCATGAAAAGAAGAGTGGTCTCTTTCAGGGGTTCTCTTCAAGATAATCTGTGCTTGGTTTTGGCAGTATTCCAGTACCTATAGTCTGTGTCAAGCAAGGCCACTTTCTTTCTGGGGGGGAATATGCTTCATGCACATCAAGGCTGAGCTTTGCATATGGCTTGTGGGAAATGGACAGCATTGTATAAACTGAACTGCGGTTTCCTTCAATTAAATGTAAAACCCAGCACAATCACTGACAGCCATGTGTCCTATTTTCATACAGACTTTTTCGAAGCTATTGTTTGCTGGGTCGTTTGAACCTTGGGCACAGACATAGCTTTTTTAAAATACTGGAACCAGATAACAGTATGCCATTTTTTTTAAAGTACAGGCCCCACACACCACCGTTGCTGAGTTCGACATTGGACAAGCTTGTTAATTCCCCAAGTTTCCCAGAGCAATGTGCGAATGCAACATTACGTCTTGATCTAATTAATTTCCCACAGGATTATTGTAATTACCACTTTGGACATAGGGTTTTACTAGCACTTCTCTTTTTTTTCTCCTTTGTCTCCTGAAAATTTACCTTGCAGTTCTAAATGGGATTTAGATGACAGTTCCAAACATGTTGTGATGCAGTATGGTTAATTGCTGTTAATTTCTGATTATCTGGTATTTCCGTTCCACAAGTTATAATTTCCCTTTATTTTGACAAGTACTTACATGGAATGTGTGATGTGTGCTTGTGAACAATATATAAAAAATTAATCATAATGCGTAAAGATAACATGCGACCTTGGGTGATTCCAGGACTGTTTAAGACTCCCAGGTTGGACAAAGTGAGTATCAGACAGGTGTAAAACATTAGCCCAGCCAACTCAATATGCTGGAACTTCTCTGGGGTGTAAAGGAGAGTTCATAAATATTCCCTTGAGCTCCTGTGTGTCTAGTGCTATGCGAGGCCAGGAATTGCTCCCAAACCATCCATTTGCAGTGCTATCTAATTTACAGCAGCTGTTTGCATTGGAGGACCCTAGTTTTTTAAGTTGACGTTAACTCTCTGCATACATTGAGCGCAATCTTCACGAAGGGAGCCATAAAATAAAAATACAGGATATCTTTCCTGGGAATACATTTTTTAATATGAAATTGCTGCAGCTGTTTGAAATAGCACACGGACCGATTCAAATTCAGTTTAATACGTTATCCCTAGTCTACCATTTTCTTTATGTGCTGTGAATTCAGATGGAAACTGTTGCATCCAAGTGGTATATGCCACCCCAATGCAGATAACAGGCCTGTGTGTGTGGCTGTCTTATCGGAAGTCATACCACTGCCCTGAACTTACAAAAACAACATTGTTGCTCAACGACATTGTTGCTCAATTCGATGTTCTCTGGACAACGCGCTTATGCTCTGGTTCTCCGCTGCAGGGTGTACAACAAAGTTCAGACGCTGCCGAGGAATTGTCCTCAACCATTGGCTCCTTGTGAGTGCTCAGCTTAGTCATGTGACTGAAACTGTGAAGGACAGGTTCTGACAGGAAGCTCCAGAGCTGGGCTTTAAGTGTGTGAAATTAGTCATTATCATATATGGACTCAGCATTGGAGCATTAGAAAAACCTGCACTTGTCTTTCTTTGTCTTTTATTTTAGAAAACCCTGGAAGTCCCAGGGGCTGAGTGTTGTTGTGCATTTTAATGTGTAAATATTGTGTGGTGCCACTGGAAATTTCAAGTGTGCGCGAATGTAAACAAAGAGCATTGTCCTATTCTCTCTTATATTTTGTGGGAAGAAAATTGCATACCCCTTCTGCACAGTGGCAGAGCTTGCATGTAGCTTAAAACGTCCTTATTAAGTGGATCAGAAAATGAATGAAAAACCCTGATATTTACACATACACAAAATTGTTTGTCTTGTATTATAATGTAGGTCCAGAACAAATGGAAATCTGCTATGCCAAATCACTGTAGCCTGGTATGTCTGTATGTCCCTCATCAGAGGCAGTGCTGAGATCATATTTCCTCTTAACTCAGCTCTTCAACCATAGGTTTCCTGTAATAAACCACAGCATATTTATGCCAATGACAAAATGCTAAACGCATTTTTTTTCCTTCGGGAAAATGATTAATTAAATTGACTCATTTCCTACAGGGCCAGTGTGCGTTTGTTTCTACTACTGATTTTTGATGTCTTAATTAGCCCAATCATATAACCCGGCTCGATATATTTATTTTTAATAAAATAGCATGCAGCAGCTGAATGTCCAACACATATATATTTTGCCGCAGTGTATTTTCAAAAATGCATCCATGGAAATGCGTGCATCTAATTAACTAAATGTACTAATTAAGTCTGGTTAATTGAGTGGAACAAAAACCACTACACTCACTGGCCCTCCAGGACTGGAGATTAACACCCCTGAATTGAAGGATGGATATGCAGTTAACTAATATTTACCAAGCTACATTAGTAATTACGGCTGTCAGCTTACTATAGTGCTTTCGATACTGTATTATAGCACCCATTAGGACTTATAATTATTGTCAGCATTCATTTAATTTATTGAACCTCCTCAATAAATAATTATATACCCCCGTAGACTAATCACCATTTCCTATTAATACATTATATCCACATTTATCCAAAATCCAATCCGTTTACAACCGTGCATTGTGGAATATAAAAAAAATATATATATATATATTTCTGTGACATTTGTGAAACTAGGGAATCATGTCTGTGCTTTGTGGTCATTAGTAGATTAGTTTCTCTCTCACGAAATACACGGACATAGCTATTCACAAGCTCAGCAGGACTTTATTTGATGTGCAATCCTGGGCTACCAGTGGTATCATCTGCCGTGGATACCACAGTAAAGAGAGACATTTTTATGTTTTGTGCTTGTTTTGTATGTTTTCAGTGCATGTTCGTTTTTTCTCTGCGGCTGTTAGTTGTAAATGCTCTTGTGCTGCCCTCAGCTTTGTGTCTCCAGGTCCCTGTTTGTACATTTATATGCAAACAGCGGGTCAGGTTGACACTGCCAGTCACCTTCAGAAGCCTGCATCATGTCTAAATCAAGCATGCCCCATGGTGGGCCCTGTGCCAGGGTTATCACCACGCTGTTAACTAAATCGTGCATTTGCATTCCGTTTACATGCTGTCCTTTTCTCGTCAAGGCAGTTCTCTTGAAAGCATACGCCGTAAGACTGCACTACTGCGCGTCACCACTCTGCTGCTCAGGCCTCATAAAACCTTAAATCCACTTGACTCCTCTCTAGTAACCTATTTTTTTTTGTACCCTGGAGCATTTACTTTTATTCACCTTGTTTGTAATATGAACAGTTTTAACAAACTTCACCTTTAACAACTCGCATGGCAAAAGATAAAAGATCCCGCTAAGTAGCTTCATAATGATAATGACGATACATCCCAGTAATGGCTGTCATGCTAACGAGGTTGACTTCCATTTAGTCTAATTTAGCTCCTTGCCTAAATGCTACATGTGTTTCTGGGCAGGTTTTTACTGAACATCATTACTAGAAAGTCAGCTGACCAAAACTGCAGATGGCCATTTCAGAATGAGCCTGTGCAGAAGACAGGGTATGAGGGTAGGGGAAGGGATGAGTCCTTGGGGAACCTCTAATGGATACAAGGAGATGGTTTCAGCAGCTTTGGCTGTTCATTCTTTTCGCCCACTGGTGAGCTGCAGTCTTATCCCCCTCAGGAGGCGTATGTCTGGCTGTGTGAGGTCCAGTATAAGGTCCAGTGTGAGGTCCAGTGTAGGTCCTCACTGTGACAGTGTGTATCACTGTGCAGTGTGCATCAGGTGGAGATTTATCAGCGAGAAACAGTCTCACTGACGAGTGCTTTAATTGCCCGGCCACTCACGGCTGTGGGCGGGTCCACACCGCTCAGAAAGCCCCGCCCCTCTCATGGCCAAGTGCTCCCACATTAGTGCTGGCTGGTTTCTCTGACCCCAGGCTGTGTCTGTACACGTCCCAACACTTCACAGAGCCAACCCCCGTCTGATTCCCACCCTGGGCATGTCTGAAATTATTTGTATCTGTACTTAAGTGGAAAAGTGTCCTTGGAGTGGTTCAGGCAGTTACAGGGATACAGCCAGAGCATATTGCGTGTGATGAGACTCAAGATTAAGAGAGCTCTGTTTTAGCGAGAGCATCACAGACACACACACACACACACACACGTTTTCACTATCATTGCATAGCATGTTTTGGGGAGTTTCACAGAAAAAAAAACATAATAAATAGCACAATTATGTGACAGCAAAATAATAGAATCTTAGTGCCGAAAACAACAGGTACTGTGAATAGCTATGTGCTTACATACGTGTCTAAGTTAAAAACATAAATAAATCAATAGCGAATAACCCCACTGCCTGGGGCTACAGAGCAGATTGAAGGTGTCCTTTGAGGCGTCTCCTCCTGGAGGTCCAGCAGAAGGGCTGGCAGCCGGGCGTGCGAGGGCAGACGGGGCTGCCAGGTCCCGCCGCCCCGCGGCATTCCTGACTCCGCCGCCATCGTTTCAACTTCCTCTGACCGCCGCGAACTGCAGCTGGGCGCCAGGTGGGAGGGCCGCTTCGTCTCTCTGTCGGGAGACCAATTAAGCTTCATTAGACGAGTCAGCCTTGAAATCTCCTGCGTGCAACCTTGTGACAGGCGACCTGTACGCCACGATTAGAACGCTTTGCACAGAAAGACAAGTGATTAAAGACGATGACCATTCACATCCTTAATACACATATTCTATTAGCAAGAAAGTCTTAGTGTACCTAATCCTGATTGACATTTGAACAGACACACATCCAGTGAGTGTGCGTTTATTAGGCTGTTTTCTCTATGGATTCTTGCTACGGTCATACGGTTTTTATTTTTAATTTAATTACCACTTTTCTCCATTTAATTAATACAGTCTCTGTTTGCTGAATTATTATTAAAAAAAATGTTTTGCATTCAGAGGAAGTGGGTAATGAAAATCTGGCCTGAAATCACTCCCTACCCTTTATTCTTATACGCAGAGCGAGTGTGTCATAAAGCAGAGGTAAATATAGACATATAGACACATGAATATATCACTCAGAGAAAGGTTTAATTACTCAGTCATTCATTAATTAACCTGAGCATGTGTGAGGCTGTATAATTGCCACTGCATACCTTTTATAGATTATAGAGATTGTTAATTCACAATTCAGTCTACCATAGCACCCAGAGCTTTTTTCCCAACTTTCTTTCACTCTCTTTTGACATCCAAACCTCTAATTTCAATAAATCAAAGGTTCAATTCACATGTGTATGGCAGATTAAATTTAATGCTAAGCAGAAAAACCTATTAAAAGCTTTGTGCTGGAAGACTCAAAGCAGGCTTTGATGAGCATGTCTAGGACTTTCATTTTTATAGTTCATATCACTTATCAGGGTGGGATGCAGCATAGTCAAGGTTTGTGGAGAAAAGCTTCAATGAGGTACTATCTGCAGTGTTTTTCCTTTGAAGTCTGGAGGTTTTTAGTGAAGTCACCTTTTGCAGCGCAAACTGCCGTTCCCAAAATTGGAAGCAGGTGTTCAATGTTCCTGCAAGCCTGTGGCATATGTAAGCAATTCATTTTTATTGCAGCGTTGATCATACAGGTAAGAGTCCCATTGGCATTTGACCAATATATCTCAGATACGACCTTACATCTTCCTTTATCAAAGCAGCTGCTAATTGTAGAAAAAGAAGACGGCAGTACATCATTGGTGACTTCGCCTTGAGCCTCTGCCGTCATTTACAGAAACTGTAACACCATGAAGGGAGGCAATTTTGTGGGTTTTTGCAGTTCGCTTGTTTTTGTCTTATGTTTTTTTTAAAAGCCTTTGTTTGTGAAGTGATGCACACAGGAGTCCTGTCTGGGCTGTACGGGCTTGTTTAACCGCACACACAAAACATCCCGGTGTCCCGGACTGATACCTTTAGAGTCGGAGAGAGGAATTCGGGGAATGTTTTCACCTTCCTTGGTGAAAATCGTCTGGGTGGTCCTGTGTCATCGGCTCAACATGAAAGCCGGGGTCTACTGGGCCATTGTGGGTGTTGAGCCAGGTTGAGCTGCGCTAGTGTCTGCTGCCATCTTCAATGCACGATTATGACCTTGTCCGTTGATTATTTTTGTATTTGTACAACCAACATACAGGAATGTTATTTGGAAGTCTGCATCCCCTCCCCCTCCCCCTCCCCTTGCAGCCAGGGATAGTGCCAGAAAAAGTTGGTTTCTGCTGAACAACTGTGGCAGGATTTTTGGCTGGGACTCCCGGTAAATTGATGGAACCATTTGCAATGGAGGCACGGAAAAGATCCTGTCATCCTGACAGACGCATAATGCCGCGAGCAGGAGGCTGCTTCGGAGCAAATGGGCTCTTTCTCCCAGACTGCATCTCTCCTGCGAATGGAAAAGCATTCCTTTCTCCAGCTCTGCCCGGCCTTGGTGTGCGCAGTCAGTGCAATAATCCAGATGGACGAGGAAGGAGTCCCAAGTCATCCTGCTCCCAAATCAGTCTTGAGTTGCCTGAAGGAAGAGTGTAGTTATTAGTCACCATTACTATCTGATTTTTAAAATCTTTTAATGAGCGGAAGAACAGAATGGAAATGGAAATTATTCTCTTTTTTTTTTTTAAGTCAAGTACAATTTAAATACATTTTCAAATAAATTGAGAGAGAATGGGAGGCATTCGACACTTTAGGCAATGTGTGGTGCATTGTGTACGTAGTATAGACAACAGAAAAGCCTCAATCAGCACAAACAAGATGCAACATAAGGAAATATGTGCCCCGGCCTGTTGGGATGGCAATTTGGAGAGTAAGCGGTTCCAGCGACGTAGCTGCGCTTTGTGACTCCTCTAATGGAAGAGTTGAGCTTGTCAGCATGAATCAGAGAGGAATCACAAAGGAGAGGTTCATGCAGGTGGTGTCGATGAGTCATTATCACCATTCATGCTGGACCCCTGGGAACAAAAAGCAAACTTTCTGGTCATGGTATTTTGAAATTACTTAGTTCGCCAAAATTTGGGGATGTATATTTCGGGCCTAACAAAGGCCTTTTACAGGGTGAGAAAAGAGCTATACTCCCAGTAAATGTATGTGGATATACAGTGGCAGTACCGAGGAGTCTCGCAGGACTACATTGTTTGAGGACGTAACTAATGAACCCCAGTTTGTGCAGACTGAAGGGGAGCGAGTGCTCGCTTGGCTACGGGAACTGCTTCAGACACCTAAGAGCAACTCGAGTGAGATCTGCATAGCAATTAGAACGGACTAGTACAGTACGTGTACAAAATAACGTGTACATAATAAATCACTTACACTTTCAGATGAGATGGGGGTTTGTTCAAGTGGCGCCAGTGCCATTCCATTTTAAATTGGTGTGTAGATTTGTTATTAAATTTTTTTGGGATTTTGATTTTCTTTTAAGCAAAGTTGCTGAGTTTTCCCCTGGAATTCAGAAACTGTGCTCTTAAGAGTGTTAGATGCCACTAAAGCTAAATTGGATTTATGGTTCTCAACAAGGTTGCCTCCGGAATTCTGTGAGTCAGAACTGTGGGATCCTTTGCAAAGCCCCTGATCGCAATGCATCTCTCCCCATCTTGAGTTTAGCCAGTGTGTTCCCTGCCGTTGTCTCTCTGAGACCATGTTTAGAGAACCAGGCCGGTTTGTGGCAGGAGAAGGTAATATATCATGTAAATGGCAATAATTACATCCATTAACAGAAAAAAAAATCAAATTTTTTATTTTATTTGAAATGTCACATATGAGACACATGTCACATATGAGATTCCATCATGTTTGGAATCTTTTTTCATTCCAGATGTTGAGAAAAGGTGAGCAATATCAATTTGCCCACTCTTGCTCTTTTCAACTAAACAAGTTTTGAATAAAAACACGGACAGTGCCTACTTTAAGGTATGTAATTTATTGGGATATGGATATCTAGCAGCGTGAAGTGTCATGGCACATTTGACATAGACATTGTTGCCTGACAGTCATTGGTATATGGGTGTTCCATTTGGGATTGCAAACCGTCTGGTGGACACTGCCTTCCCTTCACCTATGGGTAGAATTGCACGATGATTTGTGAACCATAGCCTCTTTTGCATCTCTCTGTCTCTCTCACTCTCTCTCTCTCTCTGCCTCCCCTCTCTCTCTCTCTCTCTCTCTCTCTCTCTCTCTCTCTCCTCTCTCTCTCTCTCTCTCTCTCTCTCTCTCTCTCTCTCTCTCTCTCTCAATTCATACAATTATTGGCATGACATATTTTTAAATGTATATTGCCAAAGCGCAATAGTCAATTATAATAACAATAGCAACAATAATAGTAATAACGACAATATATATAAAGGTTTACATTTTACAGACATAAAATAAAATAATTTCTCTCTCTCTCTATTTCTCTCTCTCTCTCTTTCTCTCTATTTCTCTCTCTCTCTCTTTCTCTTTCTCACGATACCAAAGCTAAAGACTCCGCTGCAGAGCCATCGCCTTTCTGGCCTCGTCTCCTCGGCGTCTGAGCCCTGTACTCTTCGGACGCCTCATTAAGAAAGCTGTGCTGTCAGACTCCTCTTTGCGCAGAATTAGCATCCCAAGCCCCGCCACTTCACTTCCACCACCTGCTTATCCTGCTCAAAGATGCCTGTTAGCAACACAGCACATTTCATAGACTACTGAATGGCCAGCCTTCTAGAGCACTGATTAAAAATCCACCTTTAGGGTCTCAGGACATAATGGTATGAGACTCGCTCTAATTTATGGGGCGATTTCATTAGCATCAATGTGGTGGAAATAATATCTTCCAAATTGCGCCAGAAAGATGACTCAGGAAGTCCTTTTGGCCAGAAAGTAATTAGAGGCCAGGCCTGGCACACTGCCAGCTGCGGAAGGAAACATGGGGCCTATCTGCACTGGTAATCTGCCTTAAATCACCCCCCCGTCCCATAGGGCATCTAATGCCACGACCCTGTTCTGTGGGGCAAAGTCACCGGCCAGAGAAATTGTTAAACTTTGTGCCGTTGCTCGTGTTTTCTTTGTTGATCGTCTTAAAAAAGCAATTTTACTCTGTAATCATTTATTCCAACGTCACCATGTCAGAGGTTTGTGAGATGGATGAGTGGACAGTATTTGCTACGTGCTGATTTCAGTGTCATTGTTAATATTCTTTCTTTTAATTTTAGCCAAAGTTGGAGTTTTTTTTAGCCAAGTAATGAAAGTGTCCGCTGAGATGAGTGAACTGTAAAAGTGCCGGAAGATTAATGCCTAGTAATAAGAGGCCATACTTTTATTTATTTATTTGGAATTGGATACTTGCCTGAAGTTGAATTATTAATGGTTTTTCCTTTGTTCCTGAATTAAATTTAACTTTCAGAAGTATCACCAAATGAATACAGCAATACTACAATAGCGTGGTTGTGTACGGCAAAATGGCACACGGTGTGTAGGCTGCTCTCCAAATTCTTGTGTAGTGTTGCCTGAGCTTGTGAAGCGTTGAGGAGGTGTTCTCCAGCGCCACTTCTAATCTTAGTGCCTCTCCCGTTCTCGTTCTTCTCAG
Source organism: Synaphobranchus kaupii (assembly GCA_029718625.1). NCBI lineage: Eukaryota > Metazoa > Chordata > Actinopteri > Anguilliformes > Synaphobranchidae > Synaphobranchus > Synaphobranchus kaupii. Next base: position 118,123,949 of record CM056377.1, read on the forward strand.
GGGGGGTGTACGCACATGTGGGAGGGACGCCCCACTCAGAGGAGAGTGGCCCGGTGGACGTCAAGCTCTACAGCAGCAGGTGGCGAAGGTGGCTGTCTCTGCCCAAATCCATGGACAATAACAGAGCCAGCCAGGACCAGGACTCAGATTCCGACAGCACCGACCCGGACCGCTTCCCCGGCCTGCTGTCGGACGAGGACAGCGACAACAGCTCTCAGATTGAGGTGCGGCAACCGAATGACCCTCGACCCCCAGCCCCCTCGCTGGGGGGACACGGCAGGTCATTTGAAATGAAGTTAAAGCAATGTTGACAGACTTAAGCCTGGATTCAGTCTGTCCTGAACTTCATAAAAAAACAGGCTTAATAAAAGTGCTTTTTTACAGTTTGGTTGATTTGTTTAGGTAATCCCTGACTTTACCAAACTGTATACTTAAAGGAAAAAAAAAAGCCAACATTGCTTTTAATCTTGAGCAGAAGTTAAGGACAATGGGCCTCATTCACCAACCTTTCTACGAACAAATTAGAGACTTTTTTAAAAACATGTTTATGAACATTCTGGCATTCGCCAATGTTTTCTTACTTGGGATATTTTCTTGGGTATGACAGAAGCTCAGAACGCAAACATCAGGTAATCCCGAAAAGTTTGTAAAAAAACGTTTTAACGAAAGTCTTAAGAACAAAATTGTTCGTAGAGTGATTGGTGAATGAGGCCCAATGTTGACTGGGTCCAGGCATAAATAAATCTTTTGAAACAAAGGGGCTGTGGGTTGAAAGTACTGAGCTGGGCTCCAGTGACAGTGCCACATTGAACACAAGGCCTTATAGAGCGCTGTCAACCTTGGGCTTTTAAAGCAGCATTGAACTTAACAAAGCAATAGCAAGCAGAAAAGGCAATGCAAATTTAAATGTGATTTATTCATAATAATGCTTCCAAAATGGCCTTGAATAATAAAAATCAATTGCAAATATCCTCTTTGTGACCGGATTACATTGCACAATAATAGAAACAAGGGCTTTTGGGCTTTGGGCAACAGAAGAGGGGCCTTGGGTATTAATTACCAGTTCTCATTATATGGAGTATTACATTATCCAAATATCCAGATTGAGTAATAAGGTCTGAATTAAAGAAAAAGTATAAACTCGGGTAAGACAAATTAGTGGATTGGTTTCAGTTTTTAGCAGTTTAATGTAAATAGCTCTGCTTCCTGCTCCATTCCTTTGTGGATGTTCGCCATTTCTGCGGCATTATCAGCAGTTCCTCGCGTGTCGCTTGTAAGTTGATGGCTTTCATCTACCCGGGATGTCAGCATGGCAGTACTGTGTAAAAGCTGCTTTGATCACCAACTCCTCTGAAATATTGCGCAGGATTTATAATGAGGGCTCTAACCAGTATCTGCCCTTAGAGCTATTCTCTGTACATCTGTTCATTTTCCACCCCAGGCCCAGCCGTACTGTGTGACAATTTCTTTGGGAAGGAACTTTCTTATTAACCTCCTCCACAGCCTCCACACGCTTTTATATTGATTCTCTCGACTCATGAGAACCTGCTGGCAAATTGACACCATCAACTACATCCTGGTCCCAGCGACTGTAATGACCCTCAATTGAACAGGATGTATTAGAAGGGAGATCTTGCGCAGTAATGATAGGGGTCCATCTGCGCAGACAGCCGGGATGAATACGCACGTATCGCAGTGCAATCAGGCTAATACCTTCCATTCCAATGTACGTGTGACTGGACTATTTTTAAAGTGCCTGACTTTTATAATTGTCTAGCCTCTGCTGTAGAGAGGTTAGTACAGAATGGGAGCGAGTTCACATAATGCAGTATGAATTAAATTTTTCCTAGCAGTCGGTTTTGGCACATTTGCACTGAAATTTTATCATCTCCCTGGTTGTCCCTTGTAATCAGTGGGCATTCTTATTTCCTTATGTTCTTTTAATATGTCAGTGATGTAGAATAGGGATAGCTGCAGAAACTCATTTATGGTGTTGGCCTAGACTTTGTTTCACACAGAAACAAAAATGGACACACACACACACACACAGGCACACACACGCACACACATGCACAGGCACACACACACGCACACATGCACAGGCACACACACACACACACACACACACACACAAACACAGGCACACACACACACACATGCACAGGCACACACACACACACGCACACATGCACAGGCACACACACACACACAAACACAAAAACACAGGCACACACACACATGCACAGGCACACACACACACACAGGCACACATGCACAGGCACACACACACACGCAAACACACACACACAGGCACATATGCACAGGCACACACACATACACAGGCGCACACATACACACACACAGTTCTTGCGATGACTTTGAGGTTTTTGCTGGTGTTGACGAGTAGCTCTGCTAGAAACAGATGACAGTAGTTTACCTCAGCGAGACAGCTGGGCCATACAGTACCATTTCCCAAGGTGAACAAGTGCTAAACTCTGAGTCACAGATTTCCTCATAACACCCGCCCAGTGAGCGGTGTAGTGCAGCGCTGTGCCTGAGGGCTGGTCCCGTGGCTTTGGGGGCCTGCTGCTGCACGCTGGAGGATCCCATGCCGAGCACGTTTTCCCACACAGCTGTAGCTCGCAAAGACAGGCCCCAAAGTTAGCTGCTCTGATGGAACACCCCGATAAGCTGGCCGTCCTGCATGTGTTCTCCCCTGAACCGAAATATTCAAATATGTGGGGGAAAAAAACCAACCCTGGGTCAAAACAACAATTCAGAACACGTCCTACCTTTCGTACTATCCCCTCTTTTATCATTGCCGTTGTTCCGTGTTTTTATTTATATACTGTATGCAAATTAGCTCCTGTGTACATTATATAAACATCATCAAGATCATCAAGATTACTGTTAAATCCCGACATGGTGGTGTTGCAGGCGTGCTCCTGTTCTGGTGCGTGCTTTAGCCTGGAATTTTTGCTGATGTCATCCTCCTCGAAGCCCTGTGATGGTTGCTGATTGGAGGATGGCTCCATGTAAAATTCCGCAGTGCATCATCAGAGACATAGGGGTCATAAGCACTCCCTCACAAGGCTGTTCAGGGAACTTAAGCAGTGCAGGTTACATTTAGATCGCTCATTCATTCACTTGGCAAACACTTTTGTCTAAAGTTACAAGGTTATCATGGTACACCAGGTGCAAATATCAAAAGCAAGTAAAAGCAGCTCTGTAGAAACCTAGGGCTTGATTTACTAAAACCTTTAAATCCTTTTAGCACACACAAAACTAATGACACAGCCAATGATTGGTGCAAAACAAATACCATGACCAATCATAAAGGTCTTAGTAAATGAAGTCCTTAATGCAAAGAATTTCTGATTCAGACACTACATTAGTGAATTAAGTGGCATATTTAGTTTCTGAGTATTTAACATTCTGCATAACAATGTGCGCTTTAGGTATTAATTTTAGCTGTAGGTAATTTGTTGAATATAAACTTGTTAATCTGGTTTAATATAAAGATGCATGGCTATTCAGGAATGTACAGCACAATAGACACATTGCTAGCTACAACCTCATAAATAACTATTATGTGATTAGCTGAGATGGGCTTATGACATCATTACTGGTGCCAATGAGCAATTATTGCAATTTGATTCAGATGGGTGATTTGTGTGTGTCTGTGTGTGTGCGTGCATGTGTGTGTGTGTGTGTGCGTGCGTGTGTGTGTGTGTGTGTGCGTGTGTGTGTGTGTGTGTGCGTCTGTGTGTGCGTGTGTGTGTGTGCGTGCGTGTGTGTGCGTGTGTGTGTGTTTAGGCTAAAATATAGTCCTCGGGCAAACAAGCCCAGGCATATATTACACAACGATGTTTTGTTGAGTCAGTATGTAAATGGAAAGTTAAGTTATTGTAATGTATGAAATTAATTAGCAGTATATTACAACTATATTGGTAATAATGGCTCATCCATGCTTGAAATTATTGTTTTCCTGTGGTGTTATCACTATATCATGCCTCATGGTTTAAGCGTTCAGTTTTTAGGAGATTACTTTATGCCTGGGGTTTAATTAAGAAGGGCAATTTGCTGCACAACTCATAGATGTATCTGAATAAATAAATTATATTCCTGCATGTGTGTGTGAGTGTTTGAGAGAGAAAGTGTGTGTGTGTGTGTGTGTATGTGTGTGTGTGTGTGTGTGTGTATGTGTGTGTATGTGCGTGTGTGTGTGTGTGTGTGTGTGTGTGTGTGTGCGTGTGCGTGTACGTGTGTGTGTGTGTGTGTGTGTGTGTGTGTGTTTGTATGTGTACTGTATGTGTGGCCTTGGCTTTCCCTGCTCAGTATAAGCTGTAGAAGGAAAGGACAAGAGGAGCGTGGTGTGAGGGTCCACATGGTTACTGTTGCCAAGGCTGCCGGATGTGTGATCCACAGAAATCTCTGTGATAAAGTCTGAATGCAGGTGATTGATCTCAGTCCTGGGTGGAAAGCTACTGCACGGTCACTCATTAAACACACAGCTTTTATTAAACTTGTCCCTTCAGTTCAAGCTTAAAAGAAAACAAACTCACGCTCCTGAATTATCTCACCTTGCAGGCTTGATAGGAGGAGTTCTGGCTTTAATTGATCCTAATTGCAATAACACAGAATCAGAATTCAGTGGACTTCCACTTGAAAATGATGAGTGGGGTAATGGCATATTACTGCTTTTCGATCTAATTAGATTTATTTTGTCACGTTATTTCAGCTGTTTTTCAGACCACCTTCACACGAGCCTGCCCATGATCGGTGCTGTCTGGTAGAGAATCACTCCGGTTGATTCTGTTCGTTGCCTTGTCCAATCAGATGCCTCTACTGTGCTTCGAAACCATCCAGTGCTGGTTTGAAATCGAGCACTTGATTGTTTTCTCCCCCAGTGTAAAGTAAAGCACACTGAGAGGGTGTATTTTCCCTCCTTTTTGAGGCTTTCTGCAGGGGGGACACGACGCTCCTCCTTAAGGCGGGGTAATGTGTCATTCGGAGCTGCAGACGCATGCGCAGCCCTGCTGGACTGTGGCGGGGACACCTGTCTGTGAAGGCAGGTGTTGCACAGTCACCTTTAGTTTCAGCCAGTGCTTGCAGCTCAGATGAGAGATTTCACAATGACAGATGAGAGATTTCACTGACACACCCAAACACACACGCACACACGCACCCACCCACCCACACACGCGTGCACGCACACACACACTCCCAAACACGCGCTCCCACCCACACACACACACACACGCACGCACACTTTTCCGTAATGGAAGATTATGTTGTCATCCTTGGAAATGCAACATTTGCGCAAACAAATTGATTGCCAATCTTATAATTTGAAAATATGTCTTCATGGACAGATTACAGTATACCACAATGAAAATGTAATTGCACACACCCAAATATCCACACCCATTGTGAGCAGTGAAACTAATATTGGCAAGCAAGACACTTATCCTGGTATGTGTTAAGCTATAGACTTGCCCAGCACATTAAAATGATACTCTACCAAAAAACGTAAAATTTAACATTTCTGTTATGCTAGAGCTTTTTCAGCAGAATATCCAAAGTTTGTATTGTGGTATTTTTGCCAGGAGCTGGGAAACTGGCTCAACACCCACAGACAGCTAGTCACTGCAATCATGATTCTGGCTTCCAATCAGAAAAGGACAGACTCAAATTTGGCGGCCCTTGCTGAAAGATTATCGCTATCCATGATTGTGGCCGTCTGCTTGACTGAGTTGTTTGCGGGGAACAAACTATTCCTGCACAGCTAAAACCTTGGGTTTAGAAAACAGCTCAAGTGTGAGCGCTTTATGTAAGAGTTTGCTGCATGTCGATTGTATTCTGGAAACTCCCAACTGTGCATTACTTACAGGCTGTCAAAACCATTGATATTTAAGAGTTTGTTTTTTTGTGGTTCGTACAACTTTGGCTTCAGAAATAAATGCACTTCACCCTTCCCATTATTGAATCCGGCCGACGTGTCTGGAACATGATCTCAATGGCCGTTATTACGCTTCAGGCCAAGGGATACAGCTGATATGAGGTGTCACATTTATGCTGTCAAGTGCCGTCAGGCCCAGTGTTGGAGACGGGACTTGTTCCGCACTTCCCAGCAGCACTTGTGGGATCAAATTACCGCCTGACTTTACATGAGCTCATCAGGATCCCAGGTGAATGAGCCTGTTAATTTCTGTGCCCTCGAATAAACTCAGAGGCACCACAACAATTTATTTTTTATCTTTTAACAAATCTGCACATTCTAAATGTTGTCCTTTGTACTACTTTAGCTTGAGAATATACACTGCACGGCCAAAAAAAAGATTGCACACTCTAATATTTCGTTGGACCGCCTTTAGCTTTGATTACGGCGCGTATTTGTTGTGGCATTGTTTCGACAAACTTATGCAATGTCACAACATTTATTTCCATCCAGAGTAGCATAAGTTTTTGGCTGAGATCTTGTATTGACGACGGGAGAGTCGAACCACACCGTAAAGTGTTCTCCAGTACATCCCAAAGACTTTCAATGGGGTTAAGGTCAGGAATCTGGTGGCTAATTCATGTGTGAAAATGATTCCTCATGCTCCCTGAACCACTCTTTCACAATCTTGGCATTGTCATCCTGGCATATGCCCATTGATGGGATAACCTGGTCATTCAGTACATTCAGGTACTTCACTGACTTCATTTTATTGCTGCATAACGTTGCTGAGCCTAGACCTGACCAACTGAAGCAACCCCAGATCATAACACTGCCTCCTTGTACAGAGACTTGTACAGTGGGCACTATGCATGACGGGTGCAATGGCGACTTTTCTTTTGGCCGGGCAGTGTACTACAGCTTTCTGATTAAACAATATATCTACAGCTGCAATTGGTGCTTTGTTGGCCAAGGACTTTCTTGCAGAAAACATCTATAACCGGAATGCAAAGCTCTTCTTGAGCATTTTGATTTATGGTGCAAAGTGTTGATCTAAAAGCTTCTAACATTTTATACCGCCAGGACACAAAACATGTGTGAAGGGATCATTCAGTGTTTTACTCAATTCATACATTACATGCTGATGATTTCTGAGCGGCCTTTGCACATACCATATGCATATTCATACAATTAACTAAATATTCATCTTAAGCAGTTTCCTCAAGAGAACAAGAGCAGCCCCGTACCTGGAAATCGCACCTGCACCTTGCCCCTAACCGCTACGATGACTCACACTGAATTTGTTCTCGAAGTGATGCACTTACAGAGTGTTCCCATTTCTGACAACTCCTCCGGAGCTGCTGTTTGAACGGTGCGAGCCAATTAAACCCCCGTTTTAATTTGCCAGTAAAAAGGTTTGGCGTGGTTTAAGATTTAAGCTGCGTAAGCCAAGAGCGCATGCAGTTGCAGCCAGGCTGCATAACAGATTATGAGTAATGGATCACAGGTATTATGAATGGAGAGAGGATGTGGCGTATAAATATCACCTTCCTTAGGTTCTAAGCATCACATCCTGATTTATGTGTTTGTTTATGATTTCCATTAGAGTGGCAGTTGAGTGAAGAATAGACTGTGAGCTTAAACGAATATAGGTTTCGCTCCGGTGTGTCGGTCCTGATGGAAGATGAACCCAGAGGCTTCATTAATTATATGGGGTACAACGGAGCGCCACATGTTAAGAGTGTGACATGAGGTTTTATGACCAGGTTGGAAATGTCTTTGCACGTTAGGCCTATATCAGACATTTTATTCAACATCATACAGAATGCACTGGACTCATTTAGACAATGTTGGGCACCTATATTTCTAGTGACACTTCACTAGTGGTGAGGTGTTGAATTTTGCAGGGAATTGTATTTGGTACTGGAAAGTGTTTTTTTTGTGTGAAACAATAGTTAAAAAATGTCTCCAGTGGTTTTCAACTCACAAAATAAGCAAGGAAGCAACCTACATGACAAGAGGGAATGCCTAGCAAACATCAGAAGAATCACATACTTGAAGCAGAATCAAAGGCAACAACCATCTCTCTGCCACGATAAACAGCTGCCTTCTCTCACATCACCGTTATGAGTTAGTTCTGTAGACCTCATGTCCTTCAGTAAGATGATAGAATCCTCAGTAACCCACTCCACTGGGTTTTGAGACCATGTTATCTCAAAACTAAGCTGCATACTGTGTAGTACACTGCCATTAATCAGTGTGCTGGAAAGAATTGTCAAACAATTTTCTACTTTTTTTTTTTTTGGCTTATCCACTTACTTTCAAAAACATTGTGAAAATGAATTCTCATTAAGGCAGTTCTGTAGTCCACTGATGCCATATGCACATTGCTTGAAAAAAGTTAATTTCTGTTCAATTTCAAGGATTTTCAGAACCCGAAAGAGAAAAATACATTTTGGCCCTTTCCTCTGGTATCATATGTCTCTCTTTCTCAACAGGAAGAGGAGAAATGTGACAGTCTGCAGATTCCGTAGCCTCTCCCTCACAAGTCTGCTCATACTCCTGAGTCTTGGGTCGGAATGAGGCCTGTTTACAGAAAGGTTTTGGAGCGATGTGTCTGTCAGGCAGGTGTGAGTGAGCGCAGGAACATTTTCTCCCTCTTCACATACAAGGAATCCATCACCGGATCAGGCGAGGGGCTTTTTATTTCATAACTCATAACTTAACAGGCGTTTAAACAGCCTAGGAACGAACTGACAGATGTGCAGTAAATATAATGAAATGGCCATTGCGAACGGTCGGGAAGGTGGCGTAGAAATAGATAAAAAAACTGAGAGAAAAAAACGGACAAAAATAATCAGTCCGTTTCCCAAACCGCAGCGTGGATGCAGTTGTTTATGTTGTATGTACGTGCAACGGTATCAGTGTCAGTTCAGCAGAACTGAGTGGGACAAGAAAAATAGCGAATACACTTTAGATTAATTTGTCATGCACCGCAACTATATTCCATTTTGACATTTAACCATCACTGTATACCAGTGGCGGCTCCTGAGCTGAAAATTGGGGAGGCAGAAAACTTCCCTTTAAACTGATTATTGGTCTTAATCATTTTTCAATCAGTTTCCTTGATTAACAATAGGCTACATCAGCGTTTAATTCACCAATTACTCAATGCCATCAAATGTAGCCAGTTCTCCTCAATTAGGCTATTAGGCAAGTAATAAAATTATTTTAACTTGCATCGCAAAATTGTGCACATTTTAATCAACATTATAATTGTGGATACATGTGCTCTTCGTTCTCCGCACTCTTAATTCCGAAAATATCCATGGAAATTAAACGATCTTAAAGCTCAGCTTTTGTTAGATAATTTTTTTAATTATTTTTTTAAAATAATCTAACAAAAGATGAGGTTGTGCTAAACCTGCAATAAAAAAGAATCTAACAAAAGCTGAGCTTTCAGATCGTTTAATTTCCATGGATATTTTCGGAATTAAGAGTGCGGAGAACGAAGAGCACATGTATCCACAATTATAATGTTGATTAAAATGTGCACAATTTTGCGATGCAAGTTAAAATAATTTTATTACTTGCCTAATAGCCTAATTGAGGAGAACTGGCTACATTTGATGGCATTGAGTAATTGGTGAATTAAATGCTGATGTAGCCTATTGTTAATCAAGGAAACTGATTGAAAAATGATTAAGACCAATAATCAGTTTAAAGGGAAGTTTTCTGCCTCCCCAATTTTCAGCTCAGGAGCCGCCACTGCTGTATACAGTGTTCTCTCAGTTGTTTTGCACCTATATTTTATGACTCAGATACCTACCTGTGGGTAAGTGTTGGGATCCGTAGGCCTGTTTGACTCAGTAGGGGCATATACACGTCCTCTCCCCTCCTCTGGTTCTATCGCTCCTCCTCCTTCTGCCAAGATGACTGACTTCCAGCCTTCCACATAGGCGTGTGCTACAGGGCCCTGTCCCTGGTCAGTGGAGCCCCTTTCTCTGTCCAAATGCCCAGCTGTTGGGCGCCAGTCGTCCCTTTCCCCCAATATCCTGTCTGTAGCCAAGAGACTTCCATCTGGCCCTCCTACCCCCTGCCAGCGGATTGGTCTCCGGTTAAGGAATGGAAAAATTTCCCTGTTGCTGATGCCCCAAAAGTTGAGCTCATTTAATTTGTGGTAGCTTGTTTTGTTTGCACTTGAATTTCCTTCCATTCAGAAGTGGTATACTGGGACAGTGCTATCTGCTATATTGTTCTTGTTTATGATAAAATTTAGATTAAAGGCCTGGGGCAGTATTTAGTGTTGCCAGTTAATCTAAAGTAATTAATTTCCCTAAAACCTAACATGATTAATGGCTGTTGATGAATATTAAGCCTTTCCTGTTCCGTGGAACTTATTAGAAGAACATTTTTCATTACATGGAGGATTACTACTTACGGCATCGTATTATGTGTCAGCATCTATAAGTTTGCAAATAAACAAATACTGCATATGTGGACTCAAGCTAAAGTTCTCAAAAGGAGACTCAATAAGCAATAAGCCTAGTTTTATTTTACTTTGTCATCTTGTGGTGTACAGTATATTTGTTGTAAAAACAAAAACAAAGACTATTGTAGATGTATTGTATAATTCAGACATGCATTTGTATGTCTCAGATCTTCTCTTTGGGCCCAGTGCATCAGTACAATTTTATACAGTATGTACAACTGCTAAGCTTTGTCTTAATAAGGTGAGTTGTGATGTCTCTTCTTTGGAATCAAATTATACATCGAATGCTATGGTTTACAGAGGAATGATAGTGTAAGTCATTATTGATACGCTCGATGTATTTATTGATTTTTTAAACGTATTTAATTATTTTTGTGATGACAAGGAAAAAAGACCCATAAGGCCTATAAAAGTGTATTGCTGTTAGACGAGGGGCCCCACGGACCCCTAAATAGATGCAGTTAACACTCATCATCAGTATCTCACTGATTTTAACCAATCATACCATTTTGCCGTGGACATTAAAGTCCATTGATTGATTTGTTCAGTGATTGCCAGTCATTTCTGCCTGCAAGTGATTAGCATTAATACAGATTGGAAGTAAATTTAGGATTCATTAATTTTCTCATAATTATTTCTAATAATTTCTAAATGAGGACCTGAGTCATAACTGAGGCCACAGCCTCTGTGGTTTACTTGGCAGATTCTGAGAAAAACAAAACGTTGAAGAAACTAATTGAATTTAGTCGTCGAATACCTCGCAATCAATGGCACATTTCTTTAAAGGATTTAAGGCAGGCATTTTTCAATCGATGATGCGTCAAGATAAGCTTAGAGAATGGGACCTCAGGCACAGCAATGGCAACCGGTGGTGTGAGGCAGGCAGATATATACCCCTTGAAGAGGGAGCGAGTCCATCTCTGTGCCATTCCGCTAATCGATCCACGCTCCTCTGAGTGCAAAGTAAAGGCAATGGGCGTCGTTTTTTAAAGCAGGGTGTCAGAGCGGATTTCTTTAAACGAGGGGTCACGCCTCAGGCCTGGTGACTAAGCGCACAGATAAATTCACCCAGTGTTTTCTCTCAGCAAAGCTGGGTTTGGCCTTCGTTTCCCTATTCCATGGGTCTCATTGTTAGCTGGTTTCATCCGTCATGCAGACGTGCAGCGTCAGTGGGAAGATTAGATAAAGTGCAAGTAGCGAGACTCATTTAATGCGGCGGATGACACGGGGGAAAAAAGAAAAAATCCATCGTCATATCCTTTAAAATGGGGATGTTGTCAATTACAATTACTTCGCTCATGAGTTAGTGAATCCATGGTATCTTAGTCTGGTAATTGATTGGTTAATAATTGATTATCTACCAGATTCCTTTTCAAGTGACTTTGGCCCCAGATCAAATCATTTGAAACATATGTTCTGAAGAGAACATGAAATGTGATGATTATGAATTTATTTATCATCCAATCTGGGACCCTCTCAAATTATGAAATGTGTTTAATTAAAACCCATATGTTTCAACTGACAATATTGATATTGATAATACCTGAGTCAGAGGAAGGACAGAGTCTTTGTGTGGGCTGAGTCGGTTTAGCCGTGGTATCACTCAGACGCATGTTTATTCAGGATCTATTGATGAGCAGTGTAATTTCACAAGTGCATGTTTGACATAAGCACTGGGTCATGAAATGAAGAAGTCTTTTTTGCAATGCTTCAGTCAACAATACTACCTCCATGCTAAAATGTATGCTCAATGTGGCAAGTATTCCTGATGATGTCATGCTTCGCCCAATTTTAATTCAAAACACGTGCACACTTCATGCACACTTTATTTATTTTTTTTGTTATTTTTTCTTGAAGCAGTCTAATCAGATATAAATCAGCGTCATTCAGATCTCAAAAATAACACTGGATGTGCTTTGAATCCCTGCAAGGGGAATGAGGAAAATAATATTATTTACAGGGGTTAACATCTTACGTAGAGTATGTCTGATGTGCTGTGACTTAGGGGGACAGTGAGCATTGGAGCCTAGATCAATTGGCAGGGCCAGCCCATTGGTTTGGTCCCTGAATTGCGTTCTCATTTTATTTGAGCAAACCCAGATTTAATTTCAGCCCTGCATCAGAAAAAAATTAATAAAATATCCACCAGTCGCGCAGATGTCTGTCATGTTGTAAAATAGAGCCAATATATACAGTCAGGGGAACAGGATTCAATTTGAATAAATCACCACACTGTAAATCACCACACTGCGGGGCCACCTCCATTTACACTTACTACTTTATTTCTGCGCGCAATGACATTCATCCTCGGCTTTGTAATAAGTCCTGGGTGATGGGGGCGCAGACATCGCTAATTGAAAAGGTTTGGTTTGTCATATTTATGCGCACTTTATTTTGTGAACAGGAAGATACGGATCACAACTACTACACGTCGAAAATGTTCGGGCCTACCGACCCCGCTGGCCGAGACATGTGGGTCAACATCGACCAGATGGACAAGGAGAAGGTGAAGATCCACGGCATCCTGTCCAACAGTCACCGGCAGGCCGCGGTAAGTCCGCCGTCGCTCTTCTTCTGTAATTTCATTTTGGAGAGTGGATATAGTTGTGGGGCTGTTGTGGGAGGAGAAAAAAAAAAGTAAAGATTTGGAATGAATGGTGCTTATCTTGGTTGACTTGACTTGTTGGGGTAGTGATTGGAAAGATTACGGTGGCTTTATGTTTATGTTTGTGACCTGTAATGTATAAGTGCCATGGTTTTCTAATAAAACATTTAAAAAAAAATTTAATTAAAAAAAGTCCACCGTCGCTCAATGTCACCGCAAGGTCTCGGCTGGTTCTTCATGGGATCTGAGGATCTCACGTTTACACTGACACTGACTTCCCTCTGCAACGGTGTGTTTATTTATAGTGCTGTGTTCAAACTTAACATGACTGTCTGGTCGCCGTGTCTTAGCCCTGTCCAACATTCCTTTCGCATAACGCCGGAGCGGTCGGGTTGCCTGAGACGTCATTTGATACCGATGTAGTGCAGATGGGGTTGAGATTCAGTTCAAACTCATGTGCAGTTGACTGACTTCGCTGGGAAATGTTATCGGCAAAATCACGTTGCTGCAGTACAGTTTGTATTAGCAGGATCCAGCTGAGTGATCAGAGATTGTCTGTTCTTATGGAGCACAGGGCTTTGAGTTGAGAGGTTGTGAGTTTGCGAGGGAGTGTGAGTGAGAGGTTGGTGAGGATGAACACAGAAAGGAAATGTGTGTGTGTCTACTTATTCTTTTCTTGTGCAGCATGTTGCATGTGTATGTACAGTATCATACTTCTGTGATACGTGTTTGCACACTGAAACTGGACAGATATCATTGGGTATGAGTTGGTGGTTAGTGATCAGCCATGAGATGACCATGGAATCTAGGGTGATGTTTAAGCTATATGTCTATGGGGAAACATAGCACTGTGAATAGCCTCTGTTTTCCTCTGTATGTCACTATGAAAGGAGGGAACTTTGGGGAATTAATGTTTTTTTGTTTAGTATATCTGATATATCACTCCTTATTTGTTTATTTATTTAGTTATTTGTGGGTGAGGGGTGTGGGGGCGGGGGGTAGTTACTCTCCACAGTATCACAACAAAGGCTATTTGTTAAATTCCCAGTCCATTGGCTCTCATATAGATTTCCATTTTAACATCGAATTTTGCAGCGCATTTGCATTTTATGTTTCTCAGCATTAAGATAAATCACATATCACATCATTACATGAAAATCATTACTGTTGAGGTGCTTATGTAAATCTGCAGTATACTCTATTCATGTAGGAGATACGTACATATCTGTATCTCAGTTCTTGTATGAGAAAAGAGAGCCCAGAGAAAGGGCTTAAATTGATGTATTTATCCAGTTTACCTCTTTTTGTATGGGCTGCCACATTTACTTTGGAGATAAATAAGTCCACTGAGACATGTCCAAGGGGTTATTTTTCAAATGCTTGTGAACCTTTTTTTCCCTGGAAAAGAACGGCCAGCTTGACTCATACTATTAATAAAATAAAATAAAAAAAGGAAAAGAATCTGCTCAGTTTCATAGATACGATTCCACAGTTCAGTGAAGATACAGAACATTCACTGAGATATTCTGTCTATCTTCTCCAGTTCTTGGCCAGACAAGCCTAACATATCTTTGTCTGACAATTACCCATGCAGGTCATCCAGTGGCATGCATGCTGTGGTTACCATGGAGTCATGGACACAGGGTTCCTTTTTTTGGTAGATACGTCATGCAGATATGTACTGCAGATCACACCCCATAAACTTTCCATAATGTTTCATGCACGTTATGCCTTCTTGTCACAATAATTTAAGAGTTGCATTGTACTGATTTCATGATTTGAAACGTACCTGTATGGACTGTAGCTTGTGCCTGTATTTGGGAGGGTGCTTCAAATGAGGATAGGTACTCCTCCTTCCTGCTATTTGTCCCCTAAGCGGCTTCTTGTGAGTGGCCTTCTGATTAGGAATGGCACACTCGGAGCATTCTCTCAGACCCACAGTCTGGACATGGTGATAAAGGCATTAAGGGCCACAGCACTGGAGGCTTGAGAAAACGGCTGAACGAGAAGGACAGCGCAGAAGACCCGTGGATGCAAGAATGGAGAAGGCCCGAAGGCACGATGAGCATTCTCCCCGCTTTTTTGTCAGTAAATGATTAATTAAGCCATACAAAAAAACCCGGGCCTGGGCTTTTGCTTTAAAACTGAGGGAACGTTTTCACGGGCACTGCCTGCGTCGGGAGAATCAATACGTTGGAAATAAATGTGCCGGCCGGCTGAATTCAATAGCCATTCAGGCGAGTGAGGGGTTGGCTGTCCAGCTGAATGGAGAGTCGGGCATGGACGATTTGGCAGTAAAAGCTAATCTGCCTCCTGGCTCATTCTACAGACGTGATGCGAAAGTGCCATGGAACACAGGGATATACTGAGGAGAAAAGGAGGCATGGGCCCAATTATTCTGCACAGTGTGGAAGCGCTTTTTGGTAGTATCTTGGGACACGTGAGAGAAAAAACAAAATAATTTTGTGTCCATTCTATCACAGGGTTTTGAAATCTGACAAATATACAGCGAGCACCATAATTCATTGGACAGTGACATATTTTTTGTTATTTTGGTCCTGTACTCTAGCACTTTGAGTTTGAAGGGATACATTGACAATAAAGTTGAAGTGCAGACTGTCAACTTTAATTTGAGGGTATTTGGATCCATATCGGATGAACCGTTTAGAAATGATAGAACCTTTTGTACATAGTCCCCCCCCATTTTAGGGCATCATAAAATATTGGACAGTTTAACATAATGTAGAATAAAGTAATAATTTTTAATATGTGGTCGCATATCCTTTGCATGCCATGACTTCCTAATGTCTGTGACCCAACAATATCAAAAGACTCTTCATATCTTATTTTCTGGTACTCCTACAAGTGATACTATAACCTCTCTGCATTTGAATGGATCGCTATGGGAATTGGGGCGTGGGACTAGATTTAGCTGTAAATTGCACTGGAACAGTATTGAACACATGGTTGGCTAAATGGTATGAAAGTCATCAAAGTCATCAAAGGTCTGAGGTATCAAACGAGCCTCAAACCATCACTCTGCTGCCAGATATGCAGTAGATGGATGGATCACTTTAAGGGTTGTTTCTCCTGACAAATTTTCCTGTTGAACTCTATGGAAAAATAAGTAATTGTATCCTTTCAAACTCAAAGTGCTAGACTACAGAACCAAAATAACAAAAAATGTGTCCCTGTCCAATGAATTATGGTGCTCACTGTATATGTATCATCACCCAATTGGTCTTTTAAAGTCTGAAAACCGCATAGGTCAGCTTCAGCTCCCAACCTTAGAATTACTGAGCGAAGAAATTTGCTATGGTTTGCCACAATATACACAACCAAAATGGCTTAACTTGGCTTTAAGTAAGAGCATATTACAGTGTTTGTTTCAGTGTTTGCCTTTATGATATTTTATTTGAAGGGCTACATATCTCTCTCTCTCTCTCTCTCTCTCTCTCTCTCTGTCCACACTAAAGCTGTCCTGAGTATCCTGTTCATCATTTCAGCTCAGCAGAGTGCATTCTGGGGAATTATCATTTATCAGACCTGCTGCTTGGTGACCTTTGAATCATTCAATGTAAAAAATTGAAAGGACTCCAGCAGTCAGGTTGAGTGAATCATTTTAGACCATAAGGAAATTGTTGTTGTAGCTTGCTTCCATCTGCTTTTTTGCTGAGATGTATTTTTTATTTTATATTTTTATGCGGTCAGTTGTGACGCTGCAGAAATATAACACTTTATTTGAACCAAGGGGCTTGGGCTCCTATATGATGTATCCATGTGAGAAAATGTGTTTCCAGTGCAGTAAAGTGTTCCTCCTCAAATGATGATGGCCAGTAATATGATGGGCAGACATGAGTAGACACTGAAAATAGAGTTTAGAGGATTTATGACAGGCGCCAGTAGACTAATAATAATAATACACTTTATTTGTATAGTACATAAAATGCAGCCCAAAGTGCTTCACAACAATAAAAACAAAATACAGAACAAGAGCAATAAAAGAAAAATAGACATAAAATGAACATAAAAACAGAGATGGAGTCCCATAGTTAATGTAAAATAAAACCCACTTGATAAAAATAAGATGAAAATTTAGATGAAAATAGAACACATAAAATGCATAACATAAGATGGAAAAAATAGAATACATAGAATGCATGAAATCAAGTAAAATACAACATTTTAAAAGAAGTGCAGCAGTGCGAACAAGTGCAAAACATTTTCAGGCCTGTATCAGGAAAGTCATAGCTAGTTAAAGGCTAAAGTGAAGAGATATGTTTTTAGCTTTCTTTTAAAAATATTTAGCGAGCTGGCTTCCCTGATATCTATAGGTAGTGTGTTCCATAGCTTTGGGGCGTAATTGACAAAGGCTGCGTCCCCGATCTTTCCCGGCTACTGTGTTAATGCGACTTCAATGCATGTTTTAACATGCATCCATTGATTATCTTTCTATAAAAATATTTACTGCTAAGCCTGCAGTGAAATTGTGAGCTGATCATTACACAGCACACTAAAACTAGGGTAGATCAATCTACCCTCTTTATATGTTACAGGTACTGTACTGAGGTTATTGTGTATCGCTCTCTCAACCTGTGTGTAGCTGCACATAATGAACCCCCCTATTATATATTTTTTATATAATTTTATGACACCAACACAAAATTATATTAATAGAAAGATTTTGACACTTTATCCCTTAATATTAAAAATCTGTGAGAAGTGAAAGTGAGTTTGTGAAGTTTAAAACCTGTATGGGACAGTACCCGGAATCTCCCACAAAGGAATCAGTGATAAAAATGTAAAAAGGTTATATATTTTCTTATGTTTCATACAGCTACAGAGCCTGAGGGTCACAATGACCACACACAACACCTCTGTATACAATTTTGGTACAGGACTTTTAAAACCATCTTGATTATTTAATCCCACCAAATTAGGAGAAGTCATGCAAGATGAAAAAATAATGTTATGTGGTTTTAAGAGATGTCAAACACTGAGTGGGGTCAAATTGACCCTAAACATAACAGGAGGGTTATTAATAGGAGCTTGTTAATATTTATTGTGGGAATGAATTGTCTAGCGGCATTAGTACACATCTCCACACATCTATGCTCTCGGATACTGCTGCTCATCATGCAGTATGTATTGCCCTTATTGTGCTTCTGTGCATTTGAATAACTGTGCTTTCCTCTTGCTATAATTTCTTTCTCCCAAAGGACGATTGCTTGTCAGCTTTCATTTAATATGAACTACTGTATATTAAAATATGTCATATAAATGTAATTTACATTTCGACCTGTACATTTTCCTGACAGATACATTGTACAATATATACTGCATACAGTCAACTCCAGGATTATTGGCACCCTTCATGAAAATGAGCAAATTTTCTTGTAAAAATAGACAATATACATAATGATTAAAAAAATCTGCTCAGACATTTGGGGAAACTGCTTATTTTCACTAATAAAAATTTTTTTTCTAAAAAACTTTTTTTCAAAAACATAGGGGTCAAAATCTTTGCCAACCCTGAAGAATCTCTATCCATCCATCCATTATTGAAACAGTTTATTCCTGGCCAGGGTCATAGGGGGCCAGAGCCTATCCCATAATGCTTTGGGGGCGAGAGGCAGGAATAACCCCTAGACAGATCGCCAATCCATCGCAGGGCACTCACAACATTTATTAACATAGGCAATTGTGTTAATAAATTTAGAGTCAATTTAGGCAATTTAGAGTCTCCAATTAGCCTAACCTGCATGTCTTTGAACTGTGGGAGGAAGCCGGACACATGGACACGGGAAGGACATGTAAACTCAACACAGAAAGGCCCCTGGCCTGGATTCAAACCCAGGACCTACTTGCTGTGCAGCAACAGTGCTACCCCCCTAAAGAATATTTCAAATAAAACCACCAAAACGGTACAAATATCAGGTTGCGCACATGTAAAATTCCATTGTCATCCATCACCATGGAGAAAACCAAAGAACTTTCAACTCAGAAGAGACAGATGGTTGTTGACCTATACAAATCAGACAACGGATATAAAAAATACATAAACAGTTGAAAATACAAACAGTTGGGCAATATTCAAAAAGTATTCAGAAGTCTGGAACAGTTGCAAATTTGCTAGGGAGGGTATGCATGTGCATATTGCCCCCATGCACAGTGAGGAAGATGGTGAGGGAGGCAAAGAAGAACCCAAGGTTCACAGTTTCGGAAATGCAAGGTCTAGTAGGATCTTGTGGTTATCAAGTTTTAAAATGAACGGTTAGACGCCACCTCCATATCAACAAGCTATTTGGAAGGGTTGCACAAAAGAAGCCCTTACTGAGAGCGACCGATAAAGTGAAGCGCCTGAACTTGGATTTGATCATTGCAACTGCGGTTGGAATCATGTATTGTGGTCAGATGAGACCAGAATTCTACTGTTTGGCCATGCACACCATCAGCATGTTTGCCAACAGAAGATGACTGCATACCAGGAAAAAGCACCTGACACTCACAGTATGGTGGCGGATCATTGATGTTTTGGGGCTGTTTTGCTGCTCGTGGTACAGCGTCTCTTGTTAAGATCGATGGCAAAATTAATTCCACTACATACCAGGATATTTTAGCTCAAAACCTGGTTGCCTCTGCCAGGAGGTTGAGACTTGGCCATAGATTATCCTTTCAATAAGACAATGACCCAATAAAAAAATGTACTACACAATAAAACGTTTTGTGTTTGAGAATAAAAGTAAGAAGTAAAATAAACGTATACGGCTGCCCCATATGTTACCCATATTATGTCTCCAGTATGTTATAAAATATGTACATTTTTTACAGCCATTTTTGAGAAAGAAAGGAGGTTTAGTGACAGTGATACTAACCATAATTATCATCATTGTGCTGTACTCAAAGTGGTATGATAGTTCTACACCTTACAAAAATAACATGACTTGTGTTTTCCTCATAAAACATAAAGTAAAAGCACTCTCACTGTTATCAGTCTTTGTTGACCCTGTCAGTGAAGGCACTCTCACTGTGTTATCAGACTTTGTTGTCCCTGTCTGTGAAGGCATTTTTCTGACTTCAGCTCTTTTCTCGTTCCTTGCAGCGTGTGAATCTGTCCTTTGATTTCCCCTTTTATGGGCATTTCCTACGGGAGCTCACCGTGGCAACCGGCGGTAAGTCGAACATTCCATTTGCGGCTGGTTTTCCGTTTTAAATGGGATAATGTGGTGCACTTTTTCATTTATCTATTTCTTCATTTATTGTGTGTGGTATATGCTGAGATTACATTGTGGATGTACAATAGGGGGTGGATGTGTATACTGTGTTACTTCACAGCAGTGTGTGGATGAAATTGGTGAAGTGTGTCAATGCGTTAATTAAAAAATTTTTGTAGCCGCAAAATGGGAGTACATTTATTTTATCGACAGACTTTGATTCTGTCTCTGTTTTGATGCAGTGCATGGCACATGGTGTCTCATACGGATCCTCAAATCCATCCCATAGTTTAAATTCCATCAAATGAAATGAGTACCCCCCCTTGCTTTTGAAGCATTTGAACTAAATAGTTGTATGAACCTGCCCCACAGCCGGGCCCTCGAGTGCAGGGCTGGAGAAACTCTGGTGGATCTGGTATTAATGATGAGGGGGGAGTGGGTCACACACAGAGTTATTTATCTTGCCTTCAGAGCTGGAGAGCTCAGGCCTGCCAAGCCAAATGAGCGCGGCTGCAAAGCTCTCGTCTGGCATTGACCACAGTACAAAACCACTTACAGCATTCAGCATTACTGGGCAGGCTTCAAGACTGGGGTTTGAAGGGGGGGTGGGCGTGAGGCGTCAATTTGGACTGGGAAAGGGGGATCACGTTGCCAAGTGTGGCGATTTCCCAGACATGAGGAAGCCTTTCTAGACACGAGGAAGAGAGGAATAAGGTATAAGCTATGGGACCTATGCTTCTGTTAAAGATGCAGGGATATGCAGCCTAAATAACATGCAGTCTAATGAGTTCTACACAGTCTACAGTGTCTCTGGCTGCTTGAACCGGTTGGGTCCCGTTGAAAAACAACATATCCCAGTGTGCCTGGGAGAGATTACAGGAATAAATGTTTTCCCAAGAGGGGCACAGGGGAAACCACATAATGATTCAAGGTTATTATCACATCAACTTTTAATTTGTAAGATATGGCCTTATATCGCAATTGGGTTCTGCTCTCAATAAAAGCGTTTTTATTTTTAGCAGGTCCAAAATAAAGGAATTGTGTTAGGCATGTCTTCATCTGCTAGTGGCATTGATTCATATTCAATATCAATAAAGTCAGAATTAATTTTAACAAAAACAAGAGGGAGCCACACACATAGCAGTGGTACCCAGTTCTAGTTTTGGAAATTGTTTCTATTTTATAGTACTTTTTAAATATAAAACCTATGATTACTTCCATATTCTTGAATTCCAATTTCTCTTAAAAAGTGTTGCAATGTATAAAATGGCTTGACTGTGAGCAGTAATGTTTGTTTTTTTTTGCTGTAAGAATTTATTGGCTCCATTTACCTAACCACTAAAAATACCTGTAAAATCAAACACTCATATTGACATTCAAATTGAAAATGAATTGAGTTGCATCATTATAGCTGAGAATAATTGCTCTCAGTTAAACCTTAGAGGATGGAAACTTCCATAAATAATTAATAAACCCACTTGCTAGAAAATAGCTGTTTATAACTTTGGTGATCTACAGCTGCATGTTAAGTAGGTCATTGATGAACGTTGTTGATTCTTTGATTCCTCGCATGCAGTATTTATTTAGTCAATGCCAATTAAAAGTTAGAAATTTCACACTTGATGGAGACAGTAGGACTAGCCCTACTTAAAACAGCTGACTAGGGAAAGATGTGATGTTGAGAATTCTGGGAAATAATGAGCTCCCATACTCTCAGACCTGGGACATCAATCCTCACTTCCCGGTGTGCACCTTAATTAGGTTTCTGGATTGTATACGATTATGCAGTGTGTGTGTGTGTGTGTGTGTGTGTGTGTGTGTGTGTGTGTGTGTGTGTGTGTGTGTGTGTGTGTGTGTGTGTGTGTATGTGTGTGTGTGTGTGTGTGTGTGTGTGTGTGTGTGTGTGTGTGTGTGTGTGTGTGTGTGTGTGTGTGTGTGAATATGCGTGTGTGTGTGTGTGTGTGTGTGTGTGTGTGTGTGTGTGTGTGTGTGTGTGTGTGTGAATATGCGTGCGTGCGTGTGTGTGTATGCGTCTGTGTATGTGTGTGTGTGTGTGTGTGTGTGTGTGTGCTTGCTCGCTTGCTTGGAACGCAAACTCTCATCCACCCCAAGCACACACACACACATATGCTCACACGCATATCATATATCTGTGTGTGTGTGTGTGTGTGTGTGTGTGTGTGTGTGTGTGTGTGTGCGTGTGCGTGCGTGCGTGTGTGTGTGTGTGTGTGTGTGTGTGTGTGTGTGAAAATAAATTAATTACCACAGTGGCTAGCATTTCCAGTGTTGTTGCAACGTAATCGATAAGGTCATTCTCCACTGCTTTGGACATTCCCAGAGGCAAAGGGATTGTGAGGAGATCAGCTATCTTGTCCTGCTACACGTCTCTGAAACCTTTGCCTAAATGCCTTAGCTTAGCCCCGCTTCCACGTTCTCCTCCAACTTCATGCAGTTAAATAGTGTAAATGCACTAACCTGTGGCTTAAGCAGTAAGGGGCCCTTGCTGAGAGGATATTACAGACAGTTTATACTGTCAAGTATGGTCAGGAATGGAGATTATATTTGAGCTGTGTCTGTGTTGGCACATATTGCTATGGTGAAATATAATCACTTCATTTATTTTTGCATTTATCCTACTTTGTAGCAAGTTGTTTGTTTGTGCATGCGTAAGTAGATGTGTAAGTATAACTACACATCATTGGCGGCTCCTGAGCTGAAAAGTCAGGAGGCAGAAAACTTTCCTTTAAACTGATTATTGGTTCTAATCTTTTTTTCAATCATTTTCCTTGATTAACAAGTGTGCCAATGATCTGAATAATCCATTTGCAGGTGAAGACACAGCTTCATTCTTCACATCATGTCGGGGAGATTAAACGGAAAAGTACACTTTACGAAAAAAGCACAACCTGCAATAAAAATAATCTAACAAAAGCTGAGCTTTAAGATCGTTTCATTTCCATGAATATTCTCGGAATTAGAGTGCGGAGAACGAAGAGAACATGTATCCACAATTATAATGTTGATTAAAATGTGCACAATTTTGTGATGCAAGTTAAAATTATTTAATTACTTGCCTAATAGCCTAATTGCGGAGAACTGGCTACATTTGATCGCAATGAGTAACTTGTGAATTAAACGCTGATGTAGCCTATTGTTTATCAAGGAAACTGATTGAAAAATGATTGAGACCAATAATCAGTTTAAGGGGAAGTTTTCTGCCTCCTCAATTTTCAGCTCAGGAGCCGGCACTGCTACACATGCACATATAGGAGAAAGTAAGCTGTTTACAGTGGGGACCAAAAGTTTGAGGGCAGTTTTTGTTGTTTTGGCTCTGTATTCCAGAACATTGGATTTGAAATGGAACAGTGTTCATTTCATTTAAGTTTATGTTAACCCCTTGGTGCAGATGGCAAATTTCACCTATTTAGGGGGTGCTCTGTTTAAGGCTTTATAACTCCAGGTGTGAGCATCACATAAACTTGGTAAATGGCTGAACCCTTGTGTGGTGTTTGTGTTTTTGTTACTCACCCAGTGTTCGCGGGTCTGGTGGACTCACAACATTATTGGGTTTTTAAAACAATAAAGCCATAACAATTTACGTAAAAATACTCCACAGTTATTGACTTTATCTCAATTACAAGCAATATAGACAGCATATATGGTTAATATTGACCATTTACCTCTGCTAGATCACATTTATCAATAAAAGTGATATTTGTTTTTTGTGATAAAATGTGATTTTTGTGTTCTTTTACATGTTCATCACAGAAAATGAGCCAAGGCCAATGAGTCTCAGGTTGAAAAAATTATGAATTGTATCATTTTTCTTTTAGTAAACATTGAATACGGGTCCCACAGACCCGAACACCACACAAGGGTTAAATTAAACAAGACAGGTGTACCATTTACAATACAAACTTAGATTTGTTTATTTTCATAATTTAAGTCAAAATAAAGTGCCACAAATGCAAAAAAATAAAAAAATGTTTTTCTTTAGTTTGCTGAGAGCTACATAAGTGAAATTTCCTGGATCATAAACTCCATGTCCAGAAGTTTTGCCAAATCTGAGGATGATATGCAGAACTACTAGGTCTATGATGCAAAATATAGCACCATTAGTGTCTCCAAATCTGTCCAAATGGCTAACTTGTTCACTGCTGTAAATAAAAAGAATTTATGATATATTTAACTACAAATCAACAGTTTTGGCTCATAAAACTCACTATTGCATAATTTCCAAGTGGGAATTACATATTTTCCAAGGAAGTTTTTACCTTAATCTACCACATATCAGCGCACAGTAAATTGGAATGAGCAATTCTCATGCCCTAAGAGACAAGTATATACGCCATAGCTTATATTATAAAACGGGCAATTCTGACCACGCATTATGATTGGTTGAGAGGCCTTCAAAGCTGTGTCTATATTCGTGATATAGTACCCCTATGATGCAATAATGCACCTGTTTACCTGGACGTTTTAATTAATATCACTCCGCACATCCGCAGCAAAAACTTTCTGATGCTGGGCTGGAGAGTAGAGAAATCATGTCCGTGTTAAACTTCACATTAGTACTGCCATACAAACAGCCTGTTAATTTGTCCAATTACATTTTGTCCTCTAAAATGGGGGGGGGGGGCTATGTATAAAAAGGGCTACATGGTTCACCTGATATGTATGTTAAAAAAAAACTCAAATTAAAGCTGAAAGTCTGCACCTTAACCTCATAGTCACTGTTCCATTTCAAATCCAATGTTCTGGAATACAGAGCCAAAACAACAAAAATTGTGTCACTGCCGTCAGACTTTTGGTCTCCACTGTATATGTACAGTATGTGACTAGTCAAATGTTTCTACCAATCTAAGGACAGAATAAACAGGAGCTGTAGATGCAGGGTTATTTGGGCTTGTGCTTCTGGGGATTAAGGTATATCACCTGATATAGAATCCATCCATACTGATGGTGTTGTTGTTTTTGCTGCTGCTAGTGCTGTTGCTGTTGCTATTGGTCCTGTCGTTTTGTTATCATTGTTGTTGTTGTTTCCCTGTTGGGTTTTTCCACGCCCATTTCTCATTGCCTGATCTGTTTTCTAAACGGGGCTAGACTCTGGTCAAGCGTGAAACCTGCATGCATGTAAGGAAAGCACTTGGTCACAGGACAATGTGGAGTCCCAAAGACGCTTTAACAGTTTCCTGAAAAGGTAGCATTTGCTGGGGCTGAATGAGATGCCAGCCAATGGGAACACAGAGAGAGGGGTTTTCAGAGGCATGGAACCATTTAGAGAGCAACCATGACCAAATATTTGGCACCGCCACCGTATTGTATAAAGTGGTGTATATGCAAAATATTTGGCAGCAGACTTACGTTACAGAGGGAAAAACAATCAGAGGAATTTGGGGAAAATCAAGGATAAGGGTATGTTTGCATGACAGGGGTGTGAGCCTTTTCATGTTTTTCTCATATATGTCTCTGCAATCTACAATGTAGGCAACGGCCTCTGATGTCACGGAATTTAGGAATTCCCTGCCAACCACAGAATAACATAATTTATTCTCCATTCTTCTTCTTTTTCTTTCTTCTTTTACCATTTTAAAACCGCCCGAAGGCCAGTAAACTGAAACTTGAAGTGTCTAATAGTTCCTGAAGTGTCACTCTTAGTAATAGCTAGACTGGTCTTAGTAATATGCAAGCATGTCCAAGCAGAAAATTGCTTGTCGTGTAAAGTTTTTGGAGATCCCGTCAGGCATTCACTCTGCGAGATGAACATCACGCACCTTTTCTCTGAAATTCAGTTTTTCCCCGACTGAAAACTCGGATGTTAGACTGCAACTGTTGCGATTGAAAGTGCAAGCCTCTCGGAATTGTCCAGAGAGCAGAGGTCACCGCCTGCCACGGCTGGAAGTCAGGATCAAAGAAGCTAAAGCATGGCTAGTCTGTACCAACCTCCACCCCACCCGCCGCCCCCCCAAACCCTACGCCCCAAGGCCATCTAATGTTTGCATTTCCAGGACCCCGATAAGCAAAAGTCAATGCAATTATGGCTGAATGAGGGTTGCTGTTTCCTTAAATAAAGAGGTGGTTATCTCTGTCTGTGCTTTCAGAGATAAGGTTCGGTAGCAGTGAGGGTATGTTCACTCAGGCAGCCGGCTCTCTGCGCGGGGGTGCGAGGGGCCGTTCGCCCCTGCAGTCTGCCGCGAGTGTGCCGCCTTTCCTCCCTCCTGTGCCAGACCTCCGTTTGAAGCCTGGAGGAAGCATCAGCTGTGTGCTTTTCTAAAGCCTTCAGTCTATGTGCTGTTAGACACAGTGCATTTCCCATCCTGCGTAAAGCATAGGATATAGATGGCAGTGAATAGGAAGAATATGTGTCTGTTTTGTGTGCATCTACAGGAAGGACCTAATTTACTTACCTTACTTACCTAATTTAAGACCTTTAGCATGCGCAAAACATTTTAGCACAAGCAAAACTAATAACACAACCAATGATTGGTGCAAAAAAAATAATACCATGACCAATCATTAATCATGTTATTGGTTTTGCATTTGCTAAAATGTTTTGCACATGCTAAAGGTCTTAGTAAATCAGGCCCTTTGTGTGGTAATTGTACTGCATCATTCATTTGAAATCCAAATAATGTTCATTGCTAGTATATTGGGACAACAGCAAAGCCAGGATGTAAAAGATCTTGGTTTCATATAAAAGACAGACAGGGGTGAGGTGCAGTGTTCCTTCTCATAAACCCTGATTCATTCCACTCATGTCCTGTTATTCTAGCAGGATGATGATAGGCTTGGATTTGACTGCTTGGCCATTGAGTTGCCTTTTGTGCAACCACTTTAAAAGGCATTGAAATGCTGTCTGATTCCTCCAATGCTGTCAGTGTGTGCTTTGTGACTGTGTGTGTCTGTGTGTGTGTGTGTGTGTGTTACAGAGAAAGTGCTATAGATAATAGTGTCAGATGTGCAGTGTTGTTGTGCAGTAGACAGGTGGAGTGACACTCTTCCAACCAGAAAAGGATAGTATAGCCTGAAAGCAGCTCTGTGTTTGTGTTCATTCGCCATATGTGTGTAAGACTTGTGTGTGTGTGTGTGTGTGTGTGTGTGTATGCAAGAGAGAGAGAGAGTACTATAGAGTAGATAATAGTGTCAGATATGCAGTGTTGGTCTGCAGTAGGCTGATGGAGTGACACTTGAGAGTACTATAGAGTATAACAGTTGTTTGTTCCAGTCTTAGGCAAACAAGCAGGGAGACGGAATGTGTCTGAGAAGCCATGATTTGTGAATTTGTGGAAACGCTACGGCGCATTGAGCAATCAGATTAAAACGATAACGGCGAGGAGGCGGCGGTCGCCCGTTCTCCTGTCCCGTCCAACTGCCATTCTTTATCTGTCATTTAAAAGGCTGGCATCTGGCTTGCGCTCCCGTGGCCCATCCTCAACCGTCAACATCATCATCATCATCAACCCCTCTCCCACCTCCAATCTTCTCTCCATTACTAGTCAATGTGCTTCAACGCAGCGTCAAACACTGAACTCTGAGTGCCCTGCTTACAATCCAAATTGGACGCATGCAAAGAGAGGGCCGCCTTTCCGAGAGCACAAAAGCATCATCCAAGCAACAGAACTTTGTTTCTGCTGATTTCCACTTTAGAAAAATATGCTGCTATGAACAAAGGGAACGCTTTGAGTTACAGTATCTCACATAGCTACATAGATTAACAAATTGACATCACTAAGCTTTAATACAGCATGTCACAGTTGAGGAGAATTACCCCACAATACGTACGTGCGCTTTTCACTGGACTAAAATCGAAAACGAAAAGCCGATCGTTCTTTTGCCTTTCTCTCCAGACTGCGTGTCACACACAGAATAATCGCTGATTACGGAAAGCATTGGATTCATGCTCTGCTTCGCTCGTCTGATTATACTGAACTGTATTCCATGCACACTACTTCTGCTCAAATAATAAAGAAATTGTTATGAAAGGAAAGTGTGAACAGGTCATTCGTTGTCCCCGCAGTAACGTTATCTGTTTTATTGCCGGTGCTAATGCATCTCCGCAGGATAAAAAATGTTTTCCATTTCTCTCCATTTCTCCCAGCGTGCCTACAGGGTCCAACCAATGAAAAGGCTCGCTCGCTAAACACGGCAATGAGAGCTCAGTGGTTTGGCCATTGTTCAAAAATTAATTAATCACAAAGCTGGTGAGATTCGCAGCATTACCTAAATCTTGTAAACAAATAAATCTATAGGTCAGCATTCAGTGGACTGAATTATGATTGCGGCGTGGCCAGCTGTCTAACCAGAATTCCCTGGTGAAGTAATGGTGATTTAACTCCATGATGCCAATTCAGCAGCTTATTCCTTAAGAAAAACTAAACTCAAGGCACTCTTTAAAAACCCATAAAAATTAAAAAATCAGTTTGTTGCTCGACTCAGTATTTTTTTAAATGATGCAACAGACAGTGCATTGGCTGAAATACTTGCAGCCTGATAGGGCATGATTAAACGGGATAGGGCGGGATAGATAAGTCCATCCATTCATGGACATTAGGACAGTGTGGAAAGGGTTAAACATCACGTGACCCTTGGCTATCAACTGTGAGGGAATGAAAAGGAGAACAAAATCATATTCTCGCTAATTATTGCTTAAGGAGACAGTATGCTCACCTAAGGGCTCAATAGAGCTGTACTACAGAACCGATATACTACACAAAACCAAGCTTGTTGCATCGCACAATGCAGAAGTCACCGGCCTGGTTATTGTGTAGTGTTTGTACTGCTCTTGCCCTGCCCATTTCACCGACACCCTTCTTTCAGTGGGCTTCACAACCAGGGACCCACACTCAAAATGAAATCGCGCAAATATACAAGCCGTCATTATTGCCCTGAATGACTGTTGCCGTGACGACAATGCACCCTCCCACCGGGCCTGTACTCGTTTCCAGGTGACCAGTAAAAAACAGAAAAGCAGTTATTCTAGTATAGCCTCTCTGATGTAGCCTACACATTCAGACTTATAAAAGGCAGTGCTGACAAGCCCTTTATCGAGGAAACCGTTTGTTTCAGCAAAACAGCATTGTTGAAAGATTGGAATGAGTTCTAATCTAAGGTTTTTGGTGATCAGTTAACACATATGGCAGCAAGAAAGGGGTAGTGGACGCGCATAGGATAAAACTAGAAGAAAATAAACAGTAGCCAGGAGAAGAAAGATTCTAACTGATAAAGTGCTGTTCTGCCATCTCTGTGGAGTGCCCATATCACAATATGCATCTCTGGAGCTTGCTATGAAGTCTTAAAAGTCTTATAGATTTGATTCATGGCAGGATTTGTGCATATGAGTCTGAAGTGATGAATGTGTTTTTGAAACCATCTGTCGTTTGGGAAGACGTAGCTTATTATGTGACTTTTTGAAATTGCAAAGTTTGGACCGAAATATTTCAGGTGGTTGTTTTTTTGTTGTTGTTTTTTTTGGGGGGTTTTTTGACTGAGCTTCCTGGCCCGGAGTGTTTCATGTCTTTGTAGTGATTAATGACCCGTCTCTGCTATTGTTGTCGGATACAGAAACATACAGGTGTCTCTAACAGTTTTAAACTTCCAATTTTACCCTTACCTAATATATCTAGGAATGTGTGTGTGTGTGTGTGTGTGTGTGTGTGTGTGTGTGTGTGTTTGTGTGTGCAGTAGTATGTGTAATCTTGTTATTTGTATTAGCATTTCATCACTGCAGTAATATTTCTTACAGTACAAAGAGCCTGCGTCGAAGGCAAACAGTGGATGTTGATATTTCACGGGATTCCATTAATAACCGGGCCAATTGGCACATGAAGACTAAATAACACAGTCCGTCTCCATGCTAGTATGTCATAATTAAACTGCACTCCGCTGCACAGATATACATTTAGCTGTGCATTTGAACTGACGCATAAATTGCGGGGTATGCTCGGCAGAAGAGAATTTCCTCCGATGCGAAGATTTAGCGTTTTATAACGGTCCTTTCGAGTGTTTACCTCCTCTGTTATTGGCAGACTCTTGTTTTGTACATTGCAGCAGATGACCCGTTTCCCTGCCCCGCACTTCATTGGCTTTCTGGCTGCCGAGCTGCTTCTGGTTGTGTGGCTGGTAATGACAGAGTTTGTGGAGTGGAGGTGGGGGAGAGATGGTCGTGGAGGACAGGTTTTAGTGGCGGCGGCTAATGTCGTAGTAGGCTTAACCCTGGATCAGTGACCCCCCCTCTGGACAGCGGTGTGTTTTTCTGACCTCTGACCTCAGTATCTCCATGAGGTCTTTTTATTTTATTTTTTTTACCCTTTCACTCTTCACGGGTGGATTGTCTTTATCCAACCAGGCAGACGTTTCTTGGCAAAAAAATGCTGTTATCTTTGGCCACCTGAAACACATTCAAAAACCGCTGACCTTCTGAGAAAGCTGTTGACAAATGAGAACACGCTCGCGGGATGCATTAACGCCGCGGCATAAAAGGAAGGGCGCTCGCCCAAAAAAAATAGCCGAAGTAGTCCCGATGCTCTCCTGACGTGTTTCATACGGGTATTGGTCTCATGCTTGGCCATGTAGAAGGTAGAATATTTAACTCTCATCCTGTGACCGAAGGATGTTAAATCATATCCTATGCAGAGCAGTGGCTGTTTGCATGCTAAGTCATCCTCTGATCCTCCGGTCTCTTTGCGTTATTCAGCCTGACAGAAAACTAATATGAATTAATGAGGGTATAAATCTCAGGGGGGTGCGCTTCTCCGGCCCGGGGCTGATGCGGGATCTGTTACACGTCAGGGCTTTCTGTCCCGTCCCTAAAACACGCCCCCTCCCTGTCGCCCCAGCCGAGAGCCTGCTTTTACCCGCGGCGCGGCCTAGAAAAATAATACCTGTGGCTTTCTTCGCGATCCGCGACCCCTTTTTGGAAAAGCAATTCCATAAATGCTATCTTGCAGTTGTTGTTTTTTTTTGTTTTTTTTTAAGACGCTTGTGCAAGAGAGTGTAATTTCAGTTACAGCTTCAAATTGAATTGTATTTCATGATTGTGCAAGAGAGTGCAATTTGAGTTACAGCTTCAAATTGAATTGTATTTCATGATTGTGCAAGAGAGTGTAATTTGAGTTACAGCTTCAAATTAAATTGTATTTCACGATTGTGAAAGGCAGCAATTTTCTTTCATTTTCATTTACTGGAGACTGTGACCCAAGGGATCGCCTTCAAATATGTAACATAGCAGGCGGTAGCTGTTGTTGGCTGTTGCTGACGAGGGGGAAAAGGCTCGTTATTCTGTTGCTTTTCTAAAAAGATACAAACAAAATTCCACGTTTAAACACAAGAGACTGTAAAATGGCATTCCGTTAAGGAATTTAAGACTCCATTAACTGGTCTCCTTCATCATGGATATAAATGTTTGCTTTTTTTTTTTTTAGTATTAGTCTTCTTTTGTTTGGTATTGTCAGAGAGCCAAACCGTGTTTTGATGTGCCAAACTGTTTTTAAACTATTCAAACATTTGCTTTTAATAGTGAATAAAATTTTAAAGTTAAAATTAATTGAAATCAAAGCCAGATGCTTGTGCAGGCCCCCGATGAACTTCATTAAGAAAACCGATGACATCATGATGTTGGTTTTATCAATAAAATGAGATTCCCCCTGAATTATAATAATTTTCTGATACAGAATCCTGGATGAGCATTGATAGCCTCGCTAGCCTCATGTGTCGTATAATTTTTTGTACCTAAATCATGTTTTCTGACATTGAAGGATATATGTTTTAAATAAAAATAAAAAAATGAATATCAGTTCATTCATGAGCGCAATTTGTTCTTGGTGTTGTTTGTCTGTTCAGGGCAAACTACCAGTAAGTGTTTGGTGTCAGGTTTAATGACGGGACTTTAAAATCCAGTAGGAGGATAAGGTCTGTAATTCATGTTGGGATGGAAGGCAGTCTTTTCATTTGAGTGTCACAACCTGCTATTATCAGCTATTATTTACCTTAATAACACAGACGGTTCTCACAGCCTGTGCCCTACGTGCACATTAAACACGTTTTTGAACATAAGGGGAACTCCACTGGATGATCTTACCGCCGTTTATCGTCTTTTGTGTTTGGCGCCAGGTTTTATCTACACCGGAGACGTGGTCCACAGGATGCTGACCGCCACGCAGTACATCGCTCCCCTGATGGCCAACTTTGACCCCAGCGTCTCCAGGAACTCCACCGTCATTTACTTCGACAACGGTATGTGGCGGCCTCTCTGTGCCGAAACGGCGCTCGTGCCCAACGTCGCTTTCCGCGAACGAGGCCGCTATAAAAGAGGCCATTGTAAATTCGGTTGAATTGACATGGACACGGTAGATTATTTATAGAAAGAGTAGGGGACATGCTGTGCGAGACTGCCTATGAACTGATCTTTGACCTACGCGGCAAAGCAACGGGAACACAGAGAGGCGGTAGGTGAATGACCAGTAAATCTCACAGGCTGTATTTATCAATCTCTTGTCAGTGAATCCCTTGATTAGAGGGCACTCGTGTAGTTTACCACATAGTGCTGTGCATCCCCAAATAAACCCTGCTTTATGGTTGCTGTGTGAAGCCTTTCAAGGCATTACTAATGGTGTGCATATCCAGAATAGGCACAATTTAACAACTTCAGTTTGATCACTGAACACTGCAGAAACGGTGTCAATCCCTGCGTGACAATGAAACAGATGAATCCCTTAGTATTACTAACGGTCATAATGCAACTTGTCAGTATCTTATATCGAAAACTCTTATGTAATGTCAGAGCAACATTGGGAGAGCGTTTCATGCTGGTGACCGCTGGGGGGGGTGGTGGGGGGGTTCCATTGAGTAGCCTAATAATAATTACAGCAAATATAAATGTCTATGATTTCCTATTATCAGATTGATGTACGGATCAGTACAGACGTACTGTAATTTGAACCGCGTCTTGCTAAGAACAGGGATTACGCCATAACTCCCATTTGAGGCGACATGACTGATTACCATGATCTCACATTGTCATTTCCTTAATGCTTTACTATTTGGTCTGCTAAGACACATAAGTGCTTTTAAATAGACTAATACATGTAGTCGTGATGAAGACTAGGGCCTGATTTACTAAGACCTGTTAGCCAAACCTTTTAGCACACGCAAAAGTAATAACACAACCAATGATTGGTGCAAAACAGATACCAGGACCAATCGGTGGTCTTGTTATTGGTTTTGCATGTGCTAAAGGTCTTAGTAAATCAGGCGCTATGAGTAATAAGCGGTATTCATATAGCACTATTCACGCTATCATAAGAGACTTAAAATGTTTTGAATTTACAGCCAGGTGTAGCACCCATCTGGGTGATGTACAACAGCTACTTTGGACCAGATTGCCAATCATACAGTAGTGAAGGAGGAGAGGCATGGATTTATGTAGACAGTTAAACACAATAATAATTAGAAGAGCAGATTGAGAGATGAAGATTGGAAGTTTGGCTTGGACATCGGCGATAAATGCCACAGGATTTTTCATTAGCGTAGCGAGTCGAGACCATGTGAAAGACGTTTTCAATAATTATTTACATTAATCACTGTGATGGCTCATCCTTCATAAAACTTCTTTATAGTTCTATTTAAATGTTAGCTTAATGATATTTATGGAAGAATATTTCATGCAAAACAAATTCACATGAGGGTAACTGGCCTTTGATATCAGGGCTCAGTGCTTTTGCTTTATTCACTGATATAGACTGCAGTTTTATTACCATCTCCTTCGAGCTGCATTGCCAGGAGACATTGGCTTTTTGTGCTGTCCAAAATGCATTCATTTAGTGAAGCAAGAGAATGAGGTCAGTGCATTAACACATTTTATGATGGTATTTTTAGTCAAGGACTAGAAGCCCAAGATGAATGGACGTTTTCTTTGCCAAATTCAATTGCATTTGAAGGTTTATGATTTTAATTTAGGTTTACCTTTGCACTGGCGGTTGGCTCCCACTGTGCCACGGAGGACCAATACGAACAGTCGCCGTTTGACCTTTCACCCTTTGCTCATCCTTCATATCACTTTATGGGCCCATTTTATGACAGGGTACCTCACCCATAATCCAATGGACAGCAAATATATAGTTTTATCTAGAGCATTGTGCTCAGAGTCTCAAAATCTAAAAAGCGGTGCAAAATCGCCCTATTTTAACCCTTTGTGTCAGAGAACGGCTCCTCCATGGAGGGAATGTTAGATTTTAAGCCTGACTGATAACTGCACAGAGAAGCAAAGGGACGACACAGCATTTAGAGAGTTAGCCTTTAAAAAAAACAATGACTTGTTTTGAGTTTTGAGGTTTGCTGTTGTTGCTTCGCATCCAATGAATGCGGCAACATTTTTATAGACCATTCTTCTGTTATGCAGTGTTATCTTCAACGTACCATTAGCTTATTCCCCCTCCACTGTGGTCACTTAAATTTCCTTTGCTTATTGTATGACACTGACTGCTAAATTTCAAGTAATTATCGGATATATTTACTGCAAAATCCATTCAGGGCCAGGGGAATGACAGAAGATTGGACAAAATCAAAACGCAGGAGTGAGAACACCAGGAGCTGTACAGCAAAGCTTGTGTCAGTCCGCTGTGTGAATAGTCCATTGGCCTGCCGTAGGATCTGAGTGGATTGTCTCTGTGTTGGATAGGCACTGCCCTGGTGGTGCAGTGGGATCACGTCCATCTGCAGGACAGTTACCACTTGGGGAGCTTCACCTTCCAGGCCACCCTTCACAGAGATGGGAGGATTGTCTTTGCCTACAAAGAGGTAGGCATTCTCTCTCTTTCTCCTTCTCTCTCTGTTCCTTCTGTTCCTCTTTCTCTCTTTCTGTCTCTCAGACGGTCTCTCGCTCTTCTTTACTCATTTATGTGCTGTCACTCTCTCGTCGTTGCTCAGCGTCGCTCTCTCACCTCTAGTCTCATTGTTTACATCGTTTACATTTCGTATTTTCATCTTTCATTGAAGCGGTGTTCTCCTGGAACGCTTCAATATGCCAGCCGTTAGTAGAAAGTATTCTTTAAAATTTGTAATGTTTTGAACCTCTCTTTCCTAACAAAGATTTATGCGACACCAGAATGACTGTTGCAAAAACAATTCACATTTACTGTGAAACTATTACCTAATCTCCCATACAGTGCGCATAATATGTTTGATGTTCAGTGCAGGTTTATAACTCCAGGGATACTTTTTTAGATATAACATATTTTTTTATAACATATTTACATATTTCTTCTTGACAAAACAAGTAGACATTCAAAGTAAAATAAAAAAGTGTACAAATATTTTATGGAATGTTTCCATCAAATAAATACTTTTAAAATGTACTTATTGAGTACTTATACACATTTCTACATAGTGTGGTGGTGGCAGAAAAAGCTTTTAGGCAAGAAAATTGAAAATGCAGTAAAATAGAAAATGAGTCCATCTTTTTTTCATAAAAAAACTATAAACTCTGGGTCTGGAGATAACTAAATACA
The DNA here is from genome assembly GCA_029718625.1 of Synaphobranchus kaupii. Classification (NCBI taxonomy): domain Eukaryota; kingdom Metazoa; phylum Chordata; class Actinopteri; order Anguilliformes; family Synaphobranchidae; genus Synaphobranchus; species Synaphobranchus kaupii. Next base: position 118,159,704 of record CM056377.1, read on the forward strand.
TTTTATGCAATGTGAAGGATTTGTATGAATATACATGATAGCCAAAACATTATTAATCATATACCCACCATCCATTTATTTATCCTTTTTCCTTTTTTTAAATGTAATTTTTAAGCATTCCGTGACTTTGCACTTTCTCTTACAGCACAATGAATTCATATTTCTTATCTATTGTTTTATTTTTCTCTGTGCTTGATTTAGATTCCTTCCATATCCCCTACAATGCACACATCTGGCTGTGTGATTTTTAGTCTCATGCATTCTATAATGTTACTACATACAATTGCACCCGCACATCAGGTGACGGTGAAATTGCAACACCCGATACCCCTCTAAAACAGACTGTTTTTATGACGTGTTGTATTCTGTTTTTTTATATCACTTATACAGCACGCTTCTATGCCTTATATCTTCTTGTTAATTACAGCAATTTCATAGTGGCTTGTTTTTCAAGCCTGTTATTCAGCTGTGCTGAAGTCGTTAGGCTCGGAAATATGGGGTCAATGGTTCTGCCTGGTGTTCTTAAAAGTGTTTTTTCTTTTTCTTGTTTAATGATAATCTTCTCTGCCTTTTATGAGCACGAAGACACTAGGAGAGCTTGTTGATTTATCCCTCTCCTTTTACAGATTCCCATTTTGGTGACTGATATCAGCTCAGTCAATCACCCTGTCAAGGTGGGGCTCTCAGACGCCTTTGTGGTCGTGCACAGGATTCAGCAGATACCCAGTAAGTGGCAGCTCAGTTTTGTCTGCACATGCACTGTTTCGTTGGCCCGTTGGTCCTCCTTACAGGTCGGTGTCGGCGTGTCGCTCTCTCCTCCCATGCTTTGTCTGTAATATAAAGCAAATGCGATATTGTTTCTCCCGCCATCCTCAGTCAAGGTTTTGCAAGTCACAGAATGTTCCAGAACAGTTTACGTGACCTTTTTTTTAAAAAGTGCAGGTTGGATCATTCCTGCGGGATGAACACTCAGCACAGGGTTTCCAGAGGTTCTTGGTGTGTCTTCACATCAAGGCCTCACACACACACACACACACACACACACACACACACACACACACACACGCAAACCCTGGTCTGACGGCTGTGATTCCATCAAAAGCCCTTGTTGTAATACCTTGTAAATAGTTGCCAGATTTGGATCGACATTGCATCATTTCAGTGAGATGTTTGGACTTTTTTGTAAACAGCTGTTGTACCGAACTATTGTTGCTACAGTAGGTCTACTATTTTTATTGTGGGAACAAATACCACAACTGTACTATTGGAGTCTCTGTTGTGATGAACATCAGTAGGCTTGTGTCCTTGGGTTTACTGTTCACTTTTATGATAGCTAAAACACAGCTTAATGTTTGATTGTCTGAAATTTCAAAACATACTGCACTATATAATGTTCTGAAGCACCCCACAAGCTGCTGTGTGTATTTGAACCCAGTCATTACACAAGCACACACACAAAGGACCTGCATGCACTCAGTCCTTCAAAATTCCACTTCCATCTATCAGTTGTTTTCAACTGGGGTCCAATTCTTAAAAATACAAAAAGAAAAAGAAAAAATTGATTTCTGCAAAGTAGAGCACATGTCTGACTGTCAATAGGGCACTCTTTGGGAACCCTCTTTCTCTTGGAAGACTTAAATAGGTGTTCTTTGATGCTTCGATAACATTTTCCCAGCAGGATGAAACCAAACTCTCCTGGTTTCAAACACTGAAAAAATAAACATCTTTAGGGTGGTGCGTAGGTGGTGGCGAGTGGGGGCTGAATGGTGTCTGTCTTAAAGATGAAAGATCACGCTCAGGCGTTTACATTTTAAACTCCCTCGGGTGAAGGTCTAAAGCTGCACGCAGTCCCAGAATCGCTTTTTGCCTGGTAAGCTTTTTAAGAAACTTAAATGTTTGGAGCCATTGTGGGCCTCCTTGAGGGATGCAGGACAGGTTTGATATCCACTCTAAAGGCATTTTTTGACTTGTTTTGTTCATTGGGGTAAATCCACACTACTTTGTGACCTAAAGCTGGCTTCCAGAGAAAATGAACAAATATTGTCTTAAAGGACGGCTTATTGTTACTTTTCCAACAAAATCAATGTCTTGCTGGATGAATGCAGATGGTCTGACTGTGCCTTTAGTCGATTTTCACTCACATCTCACTCAGATTATGTCAAACAGGTTTAACAAAAAGTCACTGAGGCACCATTGCCACAAATTGATTCATTTTCTTATTTACATTTTTATAGCTCTGTCTCTGTGCTTCATTCAGCTGCCTTCTGTAACTGAGGAAAACAAGACGTGCGTGCACACACGCGCACACACAAATACACATCGCGCACACACAAATACACATAGGTACGTGCACGCACACATACACGCACATGTGCAGACATACATACACACACAGACACACATGCATGTGCACACCCACACATACGTGCACACATACACACACATACATGCGCATGCACATGTGCACACAGATACACCCACACACACATGAACACACACGCACATATACACACACAAACACATGTATGCACACGCGCACACATACACGCACATGCACACACACGCGCATGCACATGCGCACACACACACACACACGCATACACGCACATGCACACACATGCGTATACACACACACACAAATACAGGTACGCACACGCGCGCACACACACACACAAACACAAACACAGGTACGCACACACGCGCACGCACACACACGCGCACACACGCACACACACACACACACACTAACGCTTTAGAGCTGGTAAAGAGGAATAGAAAGGACGGGTGTTATGTAAGACGCAGCAGCATACGGCTGTGATATTTACAGATGGCAGACCTGCTGATCCTCGTCGCTGCAGTCAAAGGGCAGAATTAGCATCCTGCAGGCTCCAGCTGCTGACAGCACAGGGCTTGTCATATCTGCCCCTCCTTACCAGAGACATGATATAGTGCTAGGCCAAAATGAGTTTCTGCTCGACGGCTGCATGGATATACATCTGCTCATAAATATCCCCAGAGAGGTGACGTTATTTCCAGACATAATAATCCAAATACAGGTCGTCGTAAATTTATGAATTATATTTGGGTCCTCTTGCTGGAAATCACTGTGTCATTTTGACCCGAAACATATTTTTTGCAGTGAAAGTAATGCTAAAGCATTTTAACACTACGGGCATTTAAGAAGGAGCGGGATGGTTGTGCTTAGTGCATGGACACATAATGCCCAAGTAGATTAAACTATGGTGGGAAGGAAATCTAATAGCGTACACAGTAAGGAGTACACAGTAATCTAATAGCGTGAAAAATGTGGTATCTTGTGTTTGGTTTCCGCTAGTCTTGACAATATTTATAGGGAAATTACATTCAATGAGATTGGCTTTCTTGGAATCTGATTGGTTCTAGTTTTTGGGTTGCATTATCTTATAGGTCAGTTGTTAAGCTGGCCTGAACCACTGTCACTAAAAAAAGAAAATTCTTCATTAGTAGAAGTTGATATCAAGGCATCGCACACACACACACACACACACACACAACCAACCCTGGTCTAACGGCTCTGATTCCATCAATGTCCTGGAACTCTGATCATTAATGTCACATTCTCCCAGGAATTGGCTTATTTGGAAAGCAGATCCCTGGAAGTTGGCCTTATCTCACACCAGAGTGTCAGCTTGGTCAGGCTCATAGTACCGTAAAGGACAGGTGACACTATGGTTGCGCCAGACAGGGCAGTGATAGCCTGTATTATTTTAAGGGGAGACAAGTTCCAATCGTCCCTGAGGAAGACAAAGGTACTCAGAATTCAACAGTTTCCTATAATGACGATCTAATGGAAGTGTAAGTCAAAAATAATTTAGAAATCCACCTGGAACACAAAGACAGGCATTTGTCTATGAATACATTGTATGCATGGCGTCAAGACACACTACTTGAAAAGGGTGGAAACATATTGCATCCTATGCATTAAAGGTAACTGTTACGATCCTGATACGGGACGAACCCAAGTGCAACGACCAGGAGGCAGATTCAAGAAAAGGGGATATTTATTAAGCGTTGGGGTAGTCCCAAAGCTGTACAGGAAAGTCAAAACAATATATATACATAGAACATAAATTAAGTCCAATACGGACTGCTCCAAGCCGGAGCTGGACTTTAAATCACGGTAGGTTCCAAGCCGGAACCGAAGGGGTGCAGGACTGGATGTCCAAGCCGGACTGGGTGCAGGAAGTGCCCTACTGTTCCAAGCCGGAACTGGATAGGGTAGGTGGAGGCGTAAGCACCGGGTCTGGACCGGAACTGGACCGGGAGGTCCACTCAGGAAAACGGGAGCCGGCACGGAACTTGTTCCAAGCCGGAACTGGACTTTACTGGAGGTGTACAACACACCGGCACTGGACTGGAACTGGACTGGAACTGGACCGGGAGGTCCACTCAGGAAACGGGTGCTGGAACGGAATACGTTCCAAGCCGGAACTGGACTCTCACGGAATGGTGGGCTATCCACCGGGACTGGACTGGAACTGGACCGGGTGAATCACTCAGGTACAGGTACTGGAATGGCGCGATTGTTCCAAGCCGAAACTGGACTTTACTTGGGCGGAGAATCTCTCTCGGGACTGACACAGGAACTGGACCGGACGGTCAACTTGAATCAAGGATAGAAAGCAGAGGTTAGTAGCAGGGTACTGCAGACAGGGTTTCGACCGGGAGGTCTTAAAGGAGGTTTAGACGACAGCCAGGGTTGTAGCTGGCGAAAACCCGACGGGGCTGGGAGGTGAGGCGTAGCTCGGGTAGGTCTCGTCGGAGCCGGCTGTACTCCAGGGATCCTGGAACCGTAACCGAAGTACAGGAGGTAGCTACGGCCGGACAGGAACGACAGAGTGAGTTAGCCAGGCAGGACTTGGCAGCGGATCTAGACCCGAGCTGGAGGTGGGAGTACCGCAACACACTCACGCAACATAAAGGGAAAAACGAACACTGCTACAGGGAGGCTGGAACCACAGCGTCTGGAGATTTGAAGGGAGACAAGTTAAGTAGCATGCAACAGCGAATGTTACGGGAGGATAGCTACCAAACCGCAGAACAGGTAAGCAGGTTCACAAAGCGAACAGTAAAACACCGGACCAGAAACGTGACATGACATTTAACTAGGAAGGTTAGTTAACGAACTGGCGCCGACTAGCAACCAGACAGGGGTTTAAATAGTGCAGGGAATGAAAGAGTGAATGAGAAACAGGTGTGGAAAATAACCGGGAGTGATTGCTAAACACAAAGGTGAGGAATGCATGCAACGAGTGGGGAGAGCGATAGGCGGAAACAAAAGTGATAATCAAACGAACAAGACAGAGGAAGACGCCCAGACTGCAGCAGCAGGGAAAACACGGACAAAGGAATCCAACATGACACGGAAGGAAAAAAGGAAAACACGGAAAACGGACAGGAAGGGAACGGAACGTTACAGTAACTACGTAAACTTTGTTTTATGCTTAGGCACAAATAGTTTCCCTGCAGCCAAGAGAAACCAAGTTTGTAATCCAAAGAAGCATTGCTAAGTTGATGAAGGCTAATGGTCTACAGCAGGGGTGTCAAGATCCGGTCCTGGAGGGCCGCAGTGTCTGCTGGTTTTTGGTGCGTTTAAGCACAAGTGATTAATTTAAGTCACTAATTGGCTAAGAAGTCCACACACCTTGTTCTCAATGCTTTAACTGGGTGCTGATTGAAAGGAAACCACAAATACCTGTGACACTGCGGCCCTCCAGGACTGGAGTTTGACACCCCTGGTCTACAGTGTTTCTGGTGTGGTTACTGCAAGCTATGTACAGAGCAAATACTTCCTACAACAGTCCATTTTTTTTCGGTACTAAAGGATTAAAATAAAACATTTTAATATCAAGGGGTGGGAAAAAGTGCACAGTCAAAGTCCACTAGCAAAGATTTGTTGCACCCTGAAGACAAGTATGATAATTACCAGTTCAGTTCGTTAGCCTGTTGAGCTTCTTATTTAAGATGTGCTTAAATGTACTCTCCCGGCAGCATCAGGATTCTAAAGCGTCTCATGCATTATTCTTATGATGTTTGCAAATCAAGCTGGCTGTTTTAAAGCCCCTTTTGCATAAGGTTTCTTATCAGCAACTATCCAATTACCATCTTACGCCTGATTCATGGCAGACACAGTCATTTTAACATACAGACAGAAGGTAACGTCCAATATATGAATATCCTGGTTAATGCTTGTTTGGACCAAGCAGGATAAGCGTTAAGCTGACATTGTGTTGAATATGTATGCAGGATCGCAGGAGAACGGCACGGGGTTCCTACTATCATTTATTGTGGTGTTGTTCATTTCCTCTAAGGAAGAGTCACTGAATTAATGTGTGAGGCGATATCGAGATTCTGTGATTGGCATTTTTATTTACAGAAGTTGGGAAAGGATGGCAAGCTGCTGTTTCCACATGCATTGTTTTATTAAAGAACTAATTCAAAGCTAAATGGATACTTCACATGGAATCATTAGCATCTTGTATGCAGGGGCGTGTCTAGAACATTTTGAATGGGGGGGCCAGGCTGGGGCACAGACCCAGAGGAGAGGGGCCAGCCATCAAGGCTTACCTTTTTTTTTTTTTTTTTGCCGCGTACAGCAGACACACGTGTATTTATACGACCAAACCTTAGCCCTAGCCTTAACCCTAGCCTAACCTTTTTTTAATACCTGCCCCTGATTCTAGGTAATCATATACAGTGCCTTCAGAAAGTATGAACACCCTTTCAAATTTTGCTGTTTGACAGCTCAAATTAAGATATGTTTAAATGGGCTATTTGTTACTCATCTACACAAAGTGCTCTATAATGTCAAAGTGGAGTAAAATGTTTAGATATTTCACTATTGGATACACCAGAGCTTATTTTTAAGCCTTACAGCAAAGGGTGTATTTTTTTCTCTACTTTGACATTATAGAGCACTTCATGTGAATGAGTAACAAAAAAAGTCAATTGAAATGTTAATTTGAGCTTTCAACATAGCACAATTTGAAAAAAATCCAATGGGTTTGGATACTTTCCAAAGGCACTGTACATATATTAAATGTTGCATTATACATTTCCAAACTGTATGGTTGAATATCCCCTCAAGATTGTAGCACTTGTTCAGATTTCCATTTTATTCTTCTGCTTCAATATTACTACTGTTCTATCATAACCAATATACTGAAAGATAATACCTTTTATTTACCCTTTATTGTATAGTGTCCCCTTACTGTGTACAGTTTTGCAGGTAGTTAAATAGTCATGCAAATCTTCAATACCCATGTAGTATAGAGAAAAGTAAGATTATAAATAAATGTGTTTGTACCCAATAAAGTCAAAATAATTCTGTACACTATTATAGCTAACTGCCTGTAGCTACACTACATAAATGGCCATTAGGTGGCGACAACCAGTAATATTAAGAGCACCCCTAAAACAAAATAAAATAGCATGAGAATAAATGGATACAGTCCAGGTCAGAATGAACGTTTTAACAGTTAAATTGTTTATTCAGAATATTAAAGATACAAACATAAATAAATAACTATTTTACATAGGCTATTAACAGTATGAAAATGGATAAAAGGCCATAAAAGCAAAGTAAATAGAAAAGTGCTATGTACAATATTCACAGTAGTTCGTACAGTACACAGTACAATGAGGTTTTGAATAGGGGTGCTCCGATCAGCATTTTTGGGGCCGATCACCGAAATGATGACCGGCCGATACCGATCAAGGAAAATTGGCCTCTCAATATTTTCAATCTTAATTGTCTCTAAATATTGTAACGTTATCCCTATTTTATGATGCATCCTTTTTACAACTTCTGTGTATGTGAAAGTGTGCTATACAAATAAAATTCATTATTATTATTTCTATTTATCATGTAACATTATTCTTAACAACATTGTATATTAAGTATTAAAATTAAGAGATGACGAAGTATAATGAATTGACAACTGTTCATTTATTGTCAGGCAACATTCCACACACTCTAGTCTAGAGACACTCTCTTAACACCTTTGCGCATAAGTCCCGCCTGCGGGACTTTTTTTTGCTGAACTGAGACATTCGTTGCTACTGCAGCCGAACTATTATTGGAAATCACAAACTCTGTGTTTTAAATTTATTGGTACACGGTTCGTGACGATTTCTGCCGAATACGTCGTTTCTAAGTGCCACTATTTCCCTGTGGCAAGTCCATTTATCAAGCAACCCCCCACCTAGTCTATACCTACCTATGCGTGGCATAGTGGACAATAGCGTCTATGTTTGAGTTCATAAATATTTTTATTCATCATATAAAATTAGAATAACGTCACAGCAACGAGATAAACCCAACAATAGCCTGATCGTATGCCAGAAAAGCCGTGAAAAGCCCTGCTCACTCAAATGCAAAATAAACTGTGAAACTCATTCTACCATGTATTCTACTAGCTATATATGCTACTAAATATGAAATAAATATAGGCTACAATCCTACCATTGGTTTTACACATCGAGATGTTCCTTTCAAAATCCAGTTGTCATTTATTGTCTGGTACAATCGGTTTGAGAAATATACAACACTTTATACCGCTATTACACTATCTGAAACGTTGCAGCGTAATACCCCTATGCCCTGTAAGGCTGTCTCATGCATTACAGTTCATTCTGGTTTAATTGTCGGCTTTTTTATCCAATACGTACATTATAACCTTCGCAACGGTATATGCCAGTCTTTTTGGGTGCTTTGAGCAATTTACTACAGCCCAGCGAAACGGCAGTTTTCGTTTTAACTGTCTAGTATTATCCAAGCGCTATACAATACGCATTATGCAGGGGAATTCCCCTTTTGCGATATGTAAGTATTTTTGCGTCTAAAATACCGTTGGTCTCGCTGGCTACATACCTACGTTCGTGTTTCCACTCGACCACTGTCTTTCCAATATGTTTGATAGCCCTGTTGTTATTTTCGCATTTTGAGTGCATTTCATACTGTAGGCTAGTGCAATCGTTAGCTAAATGTATTTTTGAAGTAGGCTACCGATGTTCATTGAAGATAGAACATTTGGCAGCATTTTACAAATGGTGGAAAACTTCTTTTTTTTTTTTTGTTCTTCAGCGACGACAGCGTCAAATGATCTTGCATCTTCTCAGCGGCAGACGTTAAAATGTTGTTTGCTGAATGCTGAAGTGAGGCGGCTAGCTCTGTCATTGGAAGATGCAACTTTGGTTCCGCCTCATTTTATGTCCATTCCCATTGGGCTACAGAGGCTTCTTTCATCGATACTGACAAGACAATGGCCTATCATATTCCGGTTCTGGTAGGGGGGGCACCAGGGGTGGCCAATCAGATTCTAGTGGGGGCCAGTGCCACCACTGGCCCCCCACTGGCACCGCCCCTGCTTGTATGAGGGATTTTTGGTTTCATTTCTAATTTACATTTCTTACTAATGAGCAAAACATGTCTCTTGAGTACACATATTATACTGCATAGATCACCACCACGACTGAATATGAAATTGTTATTATTTAATTTGCCTTGATTCATTCAAAATACTTATTTGGAATACATTTTATTTTGTTTCTTCATAGGGGTTATAAAATTAGGGGGTAGATCAAGGTCATTTTGGTGATTACTTGATTACTTAGAAAGTAAAACTCTGGGATCGTATGTGTCCTCAAAGTTAAGGATAAATGTTTATTGAATCCAGGCCATTGTTCCTTATACTACACAATAAAATGGTCATTGCTAATTCAACAGAGTTTGTGGGAGTCAAACTGGGGTCAGGTGAACTTGATTAGAGTTCATTTAACACTGAGCATTTTGCTGTGTAGCTAGTCCTTTTTGTACTTGATATCATCAGACATCAGAGCTTTCATATGAGACGATGCAGAAAGTGCAGATATTCAGCTCTGCGGCAGGAAAAAAAAATAACTGGAGGATGATTTTGCATATCAGCTTTGAATAATAACATTTTAAGGAACCAAGGTGGTCATGTGACACAGATTGAGAGGTTGCTCTACTGTTGATTATCAGTACCACAGGCTCTGTGTTGATTGGACATGGGGTTTTATGGTAACTCTACATGTCTGCCTTCTCTGTGGCTTTTTCTGTACCACAACAGAAAGCGTGATTTAAATTAGTCTCTAATTACACTGCAGGCTGATTGGTCCCATTATCAGAATTTATGGCACATTTTTTATCTGATTGCACATTGTTTAGGTTTTGGTAAAGACAGGGGTAATTGCTTGGAGCTACACCTTCTGCTCTGTATCAATTAATTACCCCCTCCGCCTTGAGTGTTTCCCTTGCCTTGGACCTCTAAGTCTTCCCTTTGCTTGAGTCCACAGAACATGTTACTGTTGCTCCAGCATTGATAAAGGATCAGCATGCTAATTTTGAACTGTTATTCTCTACTTGTCTCATTGACAGTGCCTGTGTGTCAGTGGGGCCAGGGTCTGTATTCATAGTGTCCCAGTTGGGGTGCTGATCTGGGGTCAGCGTTCCCCCAGTCCATATGCTGCCCATGTCCCTTATGAGCTAACAGGTATCAGTGGTCCTAGATCAGCACCCCTGAACTAAGATGCTGTGTGAATATGGGCACCGGGGCTGCAGAGAGTGCTGTAGTGAGAATGACAGCATGACCAGGTTTCTCCCTCTGCTTAAATACACAGGGCCTGATGTACTAGGGCCTTTTGCGACTTAGTTTCAGACGCGGTTATGACTGATTCTGCCCCAGAAATAAGCGCGTTACGTATCAAACGGGCGCACAGGGCCGGAAGCGTAGTTTACGTGTCATCTATGTGAGTCATCGCAATTTGCACTCCTTAATGCATGTGCACTTAAGGGACGATTGCGCAAGTATTGGGGGGGGGGGGGCTCACGCAATTAACAAGGGCTGATTTTTGCGTGAAGTTTCTCCGCCTCCAAGGAGCAGGCGTAAATCAAGGCACAAGCAAGACAAAGACATAGGTATGGGCCTCAAAGAGAATCTTTGCAACAAGAATCACACTATTTCAACTCCTCAGGCAAGAAATCATCAAACGGTACAGACTAAGCAGTCTCGCAATAAATAATAACTCTCCTGAATTCAATAAAAGACAACGGGAACCTCCCACACAATGTTCCCAACGTTCCATACTTGCAGTAGTTAAGCTCCTCGCAGCATTTAACTCCTCACTGGATCATTTCAGTCGACAATTTCCGCCACAGCTGGAATATCACACTGTATCATCCTATTTTTCTGAGATGAACAATAAAAAATGTGTATACCTTTCACCATTTTTAAATTGGAAGTATATATACAGTAAAATAACGCGGATTGTCAGTTAAAAACGGGTATTATTTCGACTGTAATTGACATTTAACGTGGGGAAAATGTAAAGCCCCTTAAATCTGTGGCGGCCTCACGTTTTTTTAATGGTCTTAAACATTTAAATATGTTAACCTCGTTCAAGTACTGAGTTTTCTGTGTTTTCATATTCAATGTATTCTGCCATAAATTTACGGTAATCTACTAGAAACTCTGCTGCCATGCATTTTGGCATTTCTTTCCAGTGCACTGTATGCTTTTTGTCTTACGCTGTCCGTAGTCCGGGATGCACTCTTACGGCGTACTGGCAGATCCATCAATTTCCCCACATCCAATAACGATATTCAACACACTAATAAGGACGTGCCTTTTAAACTTCGCTTCATCTGCAAAATTTAATTTGTAGACATTCCCATTGGCTGATTGTGTAATTAGCTATAGCTTTAGTAAATAAGACGTTAATTTCACGCAGATTGTAGACGCACCAACATACTCTCATCAGGCCGCCCGCAATTTGCGCTGCGCGTTTTATGTATGTATGTCTGTCTGGCCCACGGTGTCTCTCAAAGTTCTCTTTGTTAATTAGGTCTGTATCAATTACCCAGGCCTCGCAGTCGAGTGATTTTGCCATTCCTGCACAAACACAGAAGCCAGAAGACATATCTAACTGTGAGAGATCCAGCACTCGCAGAGCTTCCTGCCGGCTATTTTTAGAGCCGTCGTTTTTCTGCCCGAAACATCGATCAATTCAAATTCCGTTTGTTTGGCCTCGTCCTTGGCTTATGCTTAAAATGCTGCTGTTTGTCCTGCCTTTCTCCATTCATACTGCTGACGGGCATTCCGGATTTTTCTTGAAGGTTCTGTTTCAGTCCAGTAATGCGGAGAGCTTGTTCTCCAGCTTGGCCTGCAGGCCAGCACCTCCCACATAAAGTGTTAGATAACGTGTAGCCATAATTGTGTTAAATCTTTGCGCATGGACATTGGACAATGAGTTTGAGAGGTCTGTGTGGACATTGTTCTTGGTTCTGTAATGCCTCTGCCTGTAGTTATGTGTGTTTATGATGTAGGTGGTGTCACATACACTGAATTCATGGCTCATTGTCCATTTTAAAACAGGCAACCAATGGGAATGGAGCGGTATTGATTTCAGAGAAGCAACAAACACGCACTCCCATGACAACACACACACACACACACACACACACATTCACATTCCGTGCCCTTAATTAAAGCCCTGGTGACATTCTATCTGTCTGAGGGTTTAGGCAGCCCGTCCTGGTATGAAGCGGTATTTGGGCAGGGGCGGCCAGGGCCTGTGAATGAGAGATGAGCATCAGTAAGCAGTCCGGGGTCATCATTCTGTCCCAGGCAGGGAGAGAGGGGCGATCATATCTCTCCGTTAGGGACCCTGACAGGCGGTAATGACCGTCCGCTCACGCCTCACGCCTCCACTCAGTGGCCTCATAAATCCATCGCAATTACAGGAAACAGGCTTTTCACTTGCGCTTTTACATACTGCTTCTGCTTTCGGTTCTGCGGCGTGGATCAGCCCTACAATTATCTGTGTTAGCGTTAGCATTAATGCAGGTGCTGAATTTTCATTGTTGATGGTGCAGCACTGTATACTGCGAGGGTTGGTAACATTATGGACTGGATTCAGTAAACATTAGTCCTTAACCTTGACTTGCAAATGCAAGTGGTCCTTGCTTCACAAACACAGCTTATCCATTGGGTTTTGGCTACAGCTGAACTCACCAAACTTTGTTTGTGCAGAATAAAACAAAAAATTTCTTTGTTTCATTTATTTTTGAGGCAATATTAAAGACAAATACTGATTGAGTCCTAACCTATGAATCCAGTTTTTACTTGTAGATTGATTTTTACTGTTGGAGGCTTATGTGGAGGACACATATTGATGTTGTATTTCAGTCCTGTTTTTCAGGATTGTTGTCTATTTTTAGTAGAACAATCACCTCTAGATGGTCTGTTAGAATCTACTTTTCAGCTTCTTCTATTCTGCTTTTGGCTGGGCGCTCACAGCCAGAGCCCAGGCTCATATCAACAGGGTGACTATTGGAGGCCCTAGGCAATGTTTTATTTGGAGACCGCAGGCACGGGGGCGTGGGGGCGGTTATGATTTCACAAAGAGGGGTGCAGGGTGGAGTGGTGGGTAGGGTTCGCGATAGAGGACCAAAGGCGATTGCGGAGTGTGGGCGGGCTGACTTCAGACAGATGGGGCCGTAGGCGATCGCCTATGCCTAGAACTGCCTCTGCATATGAACTAGTGTAACATTTCTTGAATGGCAGGCCACGCTGCACACCAGGTTTGAGACCAAATCTCATGAGTACACAAAGTTAATGCTATGCTAAGCTTTCCAGTGCCACATCTTTAGAAATAGTTCAGCATCAATGTCTGTTAATGCTATCATGCTGTGTGATCTGAACAGAAACTCACTAGTTTTATCATTTATAAACTAATTTAGCCGTAGGCACGCAAAATAATAAGAACTGTAAGATGAATGCTGCACTTAAATAAACATTTTTAAACACATATAATACATACTTACAATTACATACTGTGTCAAATACAGTGAGAAGAATAAAATCTGGATGGCAGATACGCAGGCATCTTATACAAAAGCGCTTAAAGTAAAAATAAAATAAAATGTACATTTACATGCTGTACATTTATGCTGAAATTAAGAAGTTAGCCACCTTGCTATTATAGCTAACTTGGTACTTGGAGATTTGGTTTGGTAACCAATGTGAAGCTAAAGAGTGTTTAAAGGGATAGTTTGGAATTTTGGACATAATGTCTCAATTACGACATTACAATTGCTGACCTAATATTCTCTGTGGAAGTACGGCGACGGAGCGAACGTGGCCATTGCAAATTGTTACTCTTCTTTGTTGTTGTAGTCGACCAGTGCCGGCACTACATTCGTAGGTAACGTAAAGTATCGCTCCCCCGATAGACTGTCATCGTATTTTATTTGCTTTGGGTGCACTGCGGAGTGTTTAAGTGCGTTTGGTAGTGGATGCTACCGGTTGCCATAGAGTTGCGCTAGCATTAGCAACGTGTGTATGTCCAAAAGAAGGGACAGCATGGAATTATCTGAAAATGGTTTCCATCAATCATGGGTAAGTCGTAAAAAAAATTCCGAACTATCCCTTTAACTTGTTTTTAAGCTTAAAAATAATGTTATTGAAAGTATGCTATGTATAAGCGTAGCAATGACATGTGGGCATAGTGTAAGGATAACAAATGATTTTTAACAAGCTTAATCTGTTTATCTAATCTATAAAATGTTCTATACTTTTTCTATAATTTTCTGTATAGATGTGGTCATTTGTAATGCAAGATAGCATTATGGTACTCTATGTCAGGTATTTCAAAGTAATTTGTGAAACTATCTTGTAAATTTGTTGAACTCCAGAGGTTAGAACAAGAAGTAGAGCAGCCCTCTAAATTAGATTTAAGGGCAGTCATTTCACTTCATGCTGGAGAGCAGTACTGAGGTTAGATGCTGTGACTGCAATATCACCAGGCAATTTAAAGGAGAATTGAAAAATGTGGCCATATTTTTTAATGTGGCTTTAGGGGAACCAACTGTAAAACGTCAGGCATTACAGAGTATCTCATTTTTGATTAACCATTAAGGAAGTCAAATTATCTATATTAGCAGACACAAAGTCTGTTATTTAAGTCAGGTCTTTCAATGGTGACTAATTGATAGAAGAAAAATTCTCCTTCAGCATCGCAAATGTGCCGGCCCCCATCTCACAACACCAGGGTTTCTATTGGAGGAAAAGAAATATAAATAAGTGTTCCCCTTCTGTCCTGGATTTGCTGGTCCCTGGATGTTCTTTGGGGACCACTTGTCCTACTTTCTCTGTTCAGAGCGATATTCATGATGTTCTCTCTATCTCTCTCTTTTCTCTCTTTCTCTCTTTCTCTCTCTCTCCCCCTCTTCCCCTCTTCCCCATTCTACCACCAGATGTTCGTAGGAGAACGATCTACGAGTACCATCGCGTGGAGCTCCTGAAAACCAAAATCACCAACTTCACGGCAGTGGAAATGATTCCCCTTCCCAGTAAGCCGATGATCTCCCATGATGTTGCCTAGCAACATGGAATGCCCCAATTTGTTAAGTGTTGTAATTGGCAGAGCACCTCGTTCTAATGTGGATCACTCCCCACCAGGCTGGTTACTGTTTATGGCACTGGCATGAGTAGGTTGGGGTAGCATTACTATGTATCTGTCCATATTCATATTAATTATCTATTCAGAGATTTGTGCAAAGGGAGTGCTTTGTAAAGCATTTGGAGTGTGTGTGTGCGTGTGCGCATCCGTGTGTTTGTATGTGTGTGTGCTTGTACGTGTGTGCGTGTGTTTGTGTGTGTGTGTTTGTATGTGTGTCTGTGTGTGTGTGTGTGCTTGTATATTTGTGTGTGTGTGTGTGTGTGTTTGTTTGTATGTATGTTTGTGTGTGTGTGTGTGTGTGTGTGTGTATGTGTGTGTGTTTGTTTGTATGTATGTTTGTGTGTGTGTGTGTGTATGTATGTGTGTGTGTGTGTGTGTGTGTGTGTGTGTGTGTGTGTGTGTGCGTGCATGTGTGTGTTTGTATGTATGTTTGCATGTGTGTGTGTGTGTGTGTGTGTGTGTGTGTGTTTCTGTGTGTGCTGAGTGCAATGTTCTGTTTTTCCGCAGCATGCCTCCAGTTCACAAGCTGTGGCCCTTGCGTCACATCTCAGATTGGCTTCAACTGCAGCTGGTGCCACAAGCTCCAGAGGTAAGAGTCCTTTCCCACCACTGTCCTCGTTATCCTGCTCTCCTGATAAATCAGCAGGCCTGCACGCTGCCCGGCCTCCATGGGGAGAGCGCCGTGCCTGATGAAGTCCCTCGCGATGGCGGCGGCGAGCAGTCACTCGTCTCCAATCTGGACGGCAGTCGGGCCACGTCGGAGGGACAGCTTGACACAGCCCGGCCCCTTGCTCCCCTTCCCCACCCCTGTTTGCACGGGACACATTTGCACTGCCGTCTGTCTTTTCTTTTTCCTAAGCTAAAGACGCTTTGGCGCTCTTGTTCTGCTGCCAGCGTTGCTGTAGAAAGATCCGGGGCTGAGCTGTTTTAACACCTGGCTCCAGCGGAAGACTAAATCTGTGCCGAATCCCAGCGTCTCACATCTCCTCCTTCCCGTCAGAGGAGAGCTGGTGCCTCACGTTTATTTTCAGTGCCGCGCAAAACAAACAAAAGAGGGGATGAAAGAGGGGATGAAAGAGGAGAAGGAGTTTCTGCATCTGAACCATCAATGACCTAGAGCCATCTCTCTTTCTCTCCCTCCCTCTTTCTTTCTTTTCCCTCCCTCCCTTTCTCTCCCTCCCTCTTTCTTTCTTTTCCCTCCCTCCCACCCTCTCTCTCTCCCCCTCCGTCTCTCTCTCCCTCCCTCCCTCCCTCCCTCTGACCCTCTCTCTCTTTCTCTCTCCCTCCCTCCCTCTCCCTCCCTCCATCCCTCTGACCCTCTCTCTTTCTCCCTCCCACCCTCTCTCTCTCCCTCTCTCTCCCCCTCCCTCCCTCTGACCCTCTCTTTCTCTCTCCCTCCCTCCCTCTCCCTCCCTCTCCCTCCCTCTCTCTCCCTCATCCCTCTGACCCTCTCTCTTTCTCTCTCCCCCTCCCTTTCTCTCTCTCTCCCTCCCACCCTACCTCTCTCTCTCTCTCTCTCCCCCTCCCTCTCGCTCCCTCTCCCTCCCTCCCTCC
Organism: Synaphobranchus kaupii; assembly: GCA_029718625.1. NCBI lineage: Eukaryota > Metazoa > Chordata > Actinopteri > Anguilliformes > Synaphobranchidae > Synaphobranchus > Synaphobranchus kaupii. Next base: position 118,176,780 of record CM056377.1, read on the forward strand.
CTCTGACCCTCTCTTTCTCTCTCCCTCCCACTCTCTCTCTCTCCCTCCCACCCTCCCTCTTTCTCTCAGATTTTTCACAGTTGAGAGAGCCTCCCTTGTCTGGTGAGAGGCATAAGTGCTCAGGTTTGGGTTAGATTTGTTATGCTATGGCGGGGTTTGGTGTTAGATGGTGAGGAGGACGAATCATAAGATCAGGCTGGATGGGAGTGGCATTCTTCTTTGTCTGTTTTCTGTTACAAGCTGGCAAACACCGTGGGACTTTTGGCCTGAATTCTTTTCTCTTAATGCAGATGCTTTGCTTAGTATATAGTTGTGGAGGAAACCCCACATATGATACACACAAGGACAGACAGACAGACAAACGCACGCACACAAGTACGCATGCACACACACACACACACACACACACACACACACACAGGACAACTCCAATTCTAGGGCTGCCTTTCTTTTTCATATGCACAACTGCTTTCGGCGGTTGGCGCATGAATTTCTTCTGTAATATTGTTTCGAGCTCATCTTTTATGCTGTAAGTGATGGAATGAGCTGGGAGCAGTCGTTTGTGGACATGTAAAGAATGCAAGTGCGCATCGAGTCATCGCAGGACTTCTCAGTTGTGTCAGTTGGACTGACAAATGAAGCAAAAACATAAAACCGAGCATGCATTTCGAGCACTGCATCATTAACAAGCACATTGGTAACAT